>JAWQEG010000074.1:600000-1012002 GCA_033782935.1 Petrolisthes cinctipes
GACATTCTACGTTAAACAAATAAGTGTCGAAATATGTGATCTTTTTGTCAGTGATAGATTCTTCTTCACCTCCTTCTAACTTCTTCACTTTTCTTATCCTGTTCTTTCTTCACCTTTCCCTCATCTCCACCTCTTCTCCCTTTCTCCTTTAGACCTCGTAGGGGGTTATTGCCTGTAGTGATATGGGCAATACTTTAAGGGTTTGGGCGCCCCTTCGGCCCCAGCCAATCTCTTTCAGTTATTCAACTGTCTCTCTTTTCTTTCTATTTCCTTCCTGCTTGCTGTCCCACCTCTTCTATCACCTTCTTCTGGCGCTATATGATCTCGATGTTGCAGCGCCAAAAATCAATCAATCAATTTGCCAATGATAATCAACTGGCATTGATTGTTAAATTAACTGGGTTATGTTTGTTTAGAAGCCACACCTGAATGGGGAAGAGGGATCACTCCTAGCGACCAAACGTGTGTTTAACCTCCTAATAGATTACCCCGATTTTTGCTTATAAACCTTTTGTAGTGAAAAATAGTGTGTGCATAACAGTAGGTGTTTTACCAAATTTGCACATCGTTCACATAATGATTGATTTATTCCAGAGATAACGGTGTGTGGCTGTGGGGAAGAGAAGGGCCAAGTTTCGGAAAGTAGGTGGGCAAGGTGAAGTTCACTGGAAGGCACCGGTTGAGCACACGGATACGTAGGGTAATTACTTTAGCTAGGAATGTAGTTTGCCAGTCAGTATTTGATGAGCTTTTCAGAGTAACGACCCCTTATAATGATAACACCCTAAAGATTTGTATTACTTTGTTTATTGTATCACCCGTTACCATAAATCCTACGAATTATGAAATTACTCCGAAACTATCCCTCTCGCATATTATGTGTATCTTTTTATCGAGTCATCAAGTAATGAATGGATAACGTTAGCTACACAAATTAAAGAAGAATGTGTCTAAATTGACATTACCGATATCATACTGTATGTGTAATAATCCTAAAGAAAATTAGCTCCTAGTAAAAGTCAGACAGAACACGTAATTAAACCAAGATTTACTTGCATTATAAAGAAATATGAAATATTCGCGTCCTTGCCCGAGATCACATCTTAAAACACGCTACACACTCAGAGGGACCCCTATTCGGAGGCATATTTTTCAAGTCTGACCTGGTCAATGCAATCCGTTCAGTTAGGTTAGATTAAGTATGGTTGGGTTGAAATGCAGTCAAGTAGGTAAAATGAGCTGGGGAAGACAATGAGACTATTTAAAAAATTTCCTATGGTTACTTTTATTCCTAAATGTTAGGAGCAATTTTCCTTCATTTCGTCCCAGCACTTCTTGCTCTCCAGCCAAATTCGAGAAATATGCTAACCAGCTGTAAAATCGGCGGTTGAACCCTCGTTGGCCGGGGGAAAGATAAAACTCTGGTTATTCTCTACTTTCGTCATCTTTACAGGTTCATAATTTCAATAGACAGGAACACTCTATAAATGTAAATAGGCAAACTGGAGTTATACAATCCTTGACAACCCAACAACATTTATTTAAACAAAATATTTTTTTATTTACATTGACAATTAATATCCAGTCTAGCCACCTTCCTTCTCTATGACGGCACGCAGTCTATCGGGCACAGAGGCCACAATGCGTCAAATTTGTTAGATTTGTTGCAGAACATCTCCCACTGAGCTTGGGTATGAGCCATTAGTGCCTCCGGTCTCCGCTCCACCATCTCTGGCTCCCAGCAGTTGACCATATTAGCCCACACGTTCTCTATGGGGTTCCAACGAAGTTCACCTTGCCCACCTAGGCTACTTTCTGAGACTTCGCCCATCTCTTCTCCACAGCCACACACCGTTATCTCTGGAATAAATCCATCATTATGTGAACGGTGTGCAGATTTGGTAGATCACCTACTACTATGCACACATTAATGTATCTATTAGCAAAACTTGGGGTAATCTATTAGTAGGTTAAACACACGTTTGGTCGTTAGGAGTGATCCCTCTTCCCCGTTCACCTGTGGGTTCAAAACAAACATAACCCAGTTGACAATCAATGCGAGTTGATTATCACTGGCAAAACGGTCGCTTATTTCGACACTACTAATTTGTTTATTAACGTAGAATGTCAGGGAGCCTGGACTGATTCCACAGTCATTTTGTCAGAGTCCTCCCCAAACACACTTGTAAGGCTTCGTTATTTCCCAAAAGCTGATTATTCCTATTCACCAAAACTATCAATTGAGCATTTGTATTATTACAATAGCTGCATACTTCACTCATCAGATGCTTCCAATAAATCAGACACAAGTCATTTACACAGTTTAGTTTCTTTCGTTTGGGTGCTAACAAATCACAACGAACAACTGTGGAATTGGTCCTCACTCTCTGTCCGATTTCATTAGTATAGAGATAGGATAAGATAAGATGGTGTTTATTTGAGAGAGAGAGAGAGAGAGAGAGAGAGAGAATTACAGTTGACTTTAAAATTTTTATTAGGAGAGAGAAAGTATTTAGCAATGAAGGAATTTTACTATGCATGTAATACATTGTAACTTGACTTACAAATAAAATACGAAATCAAAGGTGATCTCAAATTATGCTTACCAAAATATGATGGACAAAGAAAACAACCTATCTGCCCCATCCTAGTTGGTAGAAAAACAAGATAACAATCGTGGCAACGAGACGTGAGCTCTGTCAGAACGGCTGAGCAATGTTGCATGCCAAACATGATAACCATTAAGAAGAAATATTCCTCAACCACTCTGCCTGAGACCTCATGACTCATTGGCACGAGCATAGATGTTTCCCGAAACTTCAACCCTGCAGTCCACATTCCTTCCACAACTACACAGCGCCATCTATGAAATGAACTTTGAGGCAGGGTCATGTTCACTACAGAGGGAGAGTGTTGACGATCCGTATAATTTTCGAGCACACACACACACACACTGCTGCCACATCTACGATCTCTCGATACTGGGTGGCCCAGTCGGAACTGTAACAGACTGTACGTGTGTGTGTGTGACCCATGGTGTTACCAAAAGGGCTCTAAACGTCCCCTTTCCATCTTCTGCCAATCAGATACATCCAGTAATGTCCCAGAGAGGCAGGGCTTCTCCGCCACCTTAGGCTGGACAGACTATAGTTGAAAAGTAATAACAAACAAATATTAATTAGAATATCTGTTACATTTTATCCTTTAAATAGGCACTGTCTTTTGTTCACCACTACAGTGGTATAGACTACTGATTATTATCCTTTGGATATTAGACAACAAATAAAGGTGTTTGCCGACCTTTTCGGACCCGAACCTTCCCTGTATTCCTTTTATCCTTCGTGCTTGTATTTATTTCCTTCTCCCACGCCCAGCTGTATCTTTTTTTTCGGAAGAAGGCGGTTTATTTATCTAACTTTTTAAATAATCATATTTGCCAACAAATACTCCTTTATTAATCTACTTACCAGGCTTTTTTCTTCCAAATATGCATTTCCCTAATAATAATCAATGTTAAACTTGAATAGGCGCCGCTATATGACGTTTTCAATAAATTTGGTCTAATTTTATGCATAGGCTATATATATTACAGTATCTCTCAAGTAACTGGCAACCTTACACATCCTCCCTACTGTCTTATCCCTCTCTCGCTTGCCCTTCCCTCCTTTCTTACTGTTTATCTTTTCTTTCTCATACTTTTAACCTTCTCATTCGTTATTAAAAAGTTTTAATGATATAGGCCTGTCTCCCTTTTCACTTATAGTCCAATTATATGATGCGAAAAACTCAATATGCAGAGGTTGATTGATATTAGGCGCAGCAACAGCGAGGCCATATAGCGCCAGAAAAAGGTGAGACAGCAATCTGGAAGGAAATAGAAAGAAAGGAGGGATAGTTGAAGATCTAAAGCTAGTGGCTGAGGCCGAAGGTGCGCCAAAACCCTTAAAGTATTGCCCACATCACTAATGCAGGCAATACCCCCCTACGGGGTCAATATGTAGAGAATTTAGAAAACAACTAGAGATTTATGGGGAAAGATATATGAATGATTTAGAATGAAAGTGTTGGCAGATACGCATTATTGACGGGATTATCCCAACCACAGCATTTTGCCTTCATAAAACTGAAGGACTATAGGTTTCATGCATTGCCAGTCTGTTGTTAGTCAGAATGTTAACTTGTTAAACCCATTTGCAGGAAAGAGAAATATATTACATCTTTCTTTTTAAGTTTCTTATAGGTATTTTTTATTTAATCTGTTTCGATATACATTACCATACTTTTATCTAGTTACAGCATTACTGCGCAGAACACCAGATGACACACTAAGGACCACAAGGACAGTAAGGGTTATCAACGTAATGCTCATATATCTCTCTATAGGTTACTGAACACAGTGTTTTATGCTCAACTTCAGAATTATGTTCTCAGCATCACAATGATAGGCAAAAATGATAAAAACAATATAAAGATATTATCTTTCATTATACGACAGAGATTCAACTGTATTGGTGCTACTGTCTTATATATATATATATATATATATATATATATATATATATATATATATCATCAGCCCCTCTCCTGGTTTGAAAGTTGCATGGTTATTATACAAGTGTTGTAGCTAAATTCAGATGTTGAAGGATGATAGTGTTAAATACTATTAATGTGTTGCAAATTGCGTTGGTTGGTATTATTATTCCACAATTATCAGACATTTATATGTAAACTAGCGGAGGTACCCGGTGTTGCCTGGGAAAGATGCACTCTGGAGTTTAGATATAGTCAATATTAACTTTATAACATGTGAAAGCATTATGGTCTTGTTGCGTTAGTTGAAAATATTCCGCGATCTCAGGCCGCTTGCCAGTTGCCATACGTACAGTCCCGAGCTAATGGAAGGGAAACACCACCATCGCCCAGACAAGAACATCCACGGTTGTTTCTACCCGGCGAGTTATTGGGGAGAGGTGGAGAGTTAGACTGTTAGGGAGAGGGGGAGGCGTTCGGAGGGACTGATGGAGGGAGAAAGGGGAGGGGAGTACAGCTGCCAGACTGAAATGACAAACCACCTGACTGGCTAATAGTGGACGGTTACTAAGTCAACATCAAAATGTATTGATAACTTTGTGTAAAATGGGATCCATCATAAATCATAATATTTTTTTTTTATATACCATGGTAATTTAGAATAAACTGTAAAGTAACTGATAGAATATAGATCCATATGATTATTATGACGTATATAAACAAACATGTGAACCAACCAACATCTCGAAGCTTCATCACTTAATAATCTCGGGACCTCGCAAGAGTCTCAAGCCAAGGCTGACCACCTTCAGTCCCGAGGTTGAGGTATAAAATATATATGTACAATATAATTGTCCATTGTTTAAGTAGCATGTTTTATAATAGGCTACAAAGACTTTGATAGAATATTGTGAATTTATATTATTATTATTATTATTAAAAATACACCAGAGACACAAAGCTAGGATAGAATGCAAGCATTCTATCAATCCGAGGACCCCAGCCCCATGAATCCAACCTGAAGAAAAGAAGACTGCTTAGCATTAGGATTATAATTAAAATATAAACAATCATTTATCATTATAAAAGACATAGATGCTTACATTAACATCAGTAACACTGTAATTCAATAACGGCAATAATGAAATACAAAAGAATGTCTGAGGTGTGTAAATAAGATAATAAAGATTTATGTTGCTCAAATATAAATAACCACTTTGTAGATTACGAATAAACTTAGTGATTGAATAATTGCCTGAAGTTTTAAAAGTATTGTATAGCATGACATAGTTAACATGCATATGTGAAGTGGATGTCATCGTCATCTTGTTCCTGCCACACGGGTTTACAGTGTTATGAAGTCGGTTAATAAAGTAGTGCAACAAATATAATGATGATTGTTATTTGTGTGCACATTTACTTGAGAGATAACATTTCTTCAAGGATATCACTGTCTAAAGATGTTTGTAGTTTAGCTACACAGTTGTTTAATTAATATGATGATTAACAGCAACCGATTACTGCTAGGGTCATTTTAGATATGAGGCAAATATAAGAAGCAAGATAAACTAAGTTTGCTGCCCTCACGTCCCTTGTTATACAACTTGGTAACAATAGAGTGGAAAGGAGATATTATATTGTAAATATCAACATATGAAGAGATCAGGATTTTACGTAACTAAAAATGAAATAAAATAGATGAGCTAATGCTCGTAAACAGGTAAACATTAATAGAAGAAGGGAACTTAAACTTAACCGAATAGTGGCAACTAAATGGTTCAATACAATTCAAACCCCCCAAACCCTCTCCCTTACTCTCACCCTCTCCCCAGTAACTCGCCGGGTAGAAACAACCTTGGATGTGCTTCTTTGGACGATGGTGGTGTTTCCCTTCCATTAGCACGATATAGTACAGCCACAATCAAATATCCACCGACACTTTCCTTCCATCGTGTAAATCAGGGGTGGGGAACCTTCATACTTTTAAGGGCCACGCGGATATTGTTACCACAGGTTGCGGGCCATAAAAAATTACCAGTTACTTTTTTCACACATTTAATTCACCTCTAATGTGACGGCTGCAACTGCTTCTCTTTGGCGAGGCGTGTGATGTTGGGTAGTACTGTTGATGATGGTACTCGCAACCGGTTTTCCAGGTTTGCATCAGTCAGTCTGGAGCGCAATCTACAATTTTCTAGAGTAAATTTTGATAAAAACTGCTCGCAGCAGTAAGTCGTTCCGAACACAGATGCATATTTCAGTGCATGTCTCCTCAAAATAGGAAAATCGTCAGCAATTACGTACCGTCTGTAGAACTCAAGCAGTGAAAAGTTGTTGTACCTAGCACTCAGCTTATCATCACTTTGCAGCTGAATGATTTCATGTTGCAGGTTATCAGGCAGATCAACTGGTTCCACATTAAACGGTATAGCAAATATGTTCAACTCCTGTTGTTTACTTTTCACGTCCCTGAACCTTTCACTCATTTAGTTTCGCACATTCACCAGCATATTCATAAGTTGTTGAAGGCTTTTGTTCTTGCAGAGTGGGGAAATGCACAGTGTTACTTCTTTCGAGTTGCCCTTTCCACAGCTTTAACTTAGTTCAAATGATTTCACGTTTGAAAGCAGAGTGCTGAGAAGCTGGTTGGGGCTCTGCAGCTTGACGTTCAGCTCTGAGAAACACATGGCAATGTCAACCATGAACGTAAAATCACACAGTTACTTGGTATCACTGAGTTCCTTGACAGGTGTTCCCTTCATCTCCATGAATTGCTTGACTTCTTCACGCAGTTCATAAAAGCGTATGACTATGTTCCCACGACTCATGCCACCGCATTTCACAATGATAAACAAATCACCGTACTCCAAATCAAGATAATTCAGTAACTCCTTAAACTGGCGGCTATTTAACCCTTTGCTCTTGATAAAATTAATGCATGACACTACTGTTGACATTACATTGTTGAGCTTCATTGACTGTACACGGAACCAGTCCTAAAGGTTCTGCCAAGAGTCCCAAGACGTTATGACAGTTATGTAGTAGTAGGTATACAGAAATACCGGAAATATGAAAATAGGAAATATTTTTAACACGCTGTGGCTTGGTACGATACATTTTCCTTGGTAAATACTTCCTGGCAAGCTCAGCTGTTCAGCCAGGAGCGATGCAGACATATGTACAGCTCCAGACTAAATTTATTGGTACAGTCAGCACTGCCAACGCCTGTTTATCTGGGATTCAGAGTTCCAATATGTTGACTCGCTCGTCTGAAGCGCGCATACACACACAGAATAGGCGTTGTGGGTAGGGGGATGATGGCCATTCAGATGTGTGTAACCAACTACAGGTTAGCAGATCTCTTATAAACAGCAAACTCTGGACTATATAGCCGTCAGTGGTCACATGACTTTCTCCGAACCATCGCAAAAGACGAGGCATCCCCTACTCAGCCACAACTGTCAGACTCGAGTTACAGTCCAACATTTTCTCGTTCCCTTCGTACTTCTCTCACGGTCTCGTCGCCTCCCTGTTAATATTAGACCTCGATGAATCTACCTTGTTCTCTATCACACGTCTCGTGTTTATTATTATTTTTTTCTTAACCCAAGCATCAAATACTATACCATACCGGTAACATTCGGATCCGGTCCTCTTAGGATTGTTTGATCTGTATCGTCTTTCCAATTGTTTCTTTTGTTCTCATCTGTATTCTTCATACTTGCTGTCCCTCCTCTCTATCAACCCTCGTTCTATTAAATCTTTTATGCCTAAGGAGGGTTCCATTATGATCACAGCGTAGACGAAGAATAAATATATTACATGAAATATGTAATATGAAATGAAAAAACAAAAATCTTTAGGGTACGAAATTGTAATCTAATACTTTAATAAATACTTGTAATTTTATGATAATTTACCTCTAACCACAGTAAGACTGACATGGATCATAATAAAAGACTGATGTTCTGAGAAAATACACTACTTAATGCTATGTCTACATCTATTACCGGCCATAAACCCCGGGACATGCTTGCTGGTATAATTTTACTATTACTGTCTATCTCTATTAAGTATTATGCCCTGTAACATCAACTGACATAAATAATGAGGTTAGGCTATTATGTTGTGAAGAGATTGGTTAGCGGGCGGCACGTGTAATCTCTTGACGTCCATAAATTCGTATAGGACCTATATACCGGCCATAAACCCATTAAGACATGCAAGTTGGTAAATTTACGATAAATTTACAGAAGAACTGGGTTCAGTATATTGTATATTTTAGTGTTATTACCCACTATTTTGGACCATTCTAACACACTTTTCATCTATGGTGCTTCTCTCTGAGATGCCCCTTTTTCGAGATATGCCCCATTTTACAAACATAATTTGGAAATTAGACTGACCTAACCTAACCTGATCTAGACCACAACAGACTACCGGGACCTAACCTGGGCAACTACCGGGATATAACTGGTGTAAACTATCATAAAGTGACTGGGGAAAATTCCAGGGACCTAGCCGGATGTGGTAACACTGCGCGATCCCAGCCAAAAACCCAGTTATTCTGTAATAATACCAAATTGACGTGCTGCAATGACGTTTATATTTTGATTATAAGTATTTACTAAAATATTATATAAAGAGATTTTTCCAATTATTTCATGTTGTATCAAATATGTCAATTAAGCTATTTCTTCTCTTCCTGTATCTTGTTCAGTCGTTAAACACATATGGTGTAAATAAATCAGTATCATATCAAAATATAATCATACAACACCTTACGTCAACTCAACCCCCTCTATTATTATGAGGTGATGCAAAATCATAAACGTGTTGTTCTTTATTACCAAGATATTTACTACGATGGAAAGAAAGTGTCGGTAGATATTTGATTGTGGCTGTACGTACGTCTTTTCAGCTTGAAGGCCCGAGACTGACAATTTCCAAATAGCCTTTTTGCCTTATTCAGCTCTAACGGAAAATTTCCGTTCGAGCTGTACAGCCATGGCTGATAGTGCTGGACCGGAGTCCAAGGAGTGTTGGAGAGCAACTGAACAGAGTTCGAAAAAGTGAGTCTTCTAAACCTCTCTCAATGTTGAGAATGGTTTGGAAAATTCACTTGTTTGAACTCTGTCTAGTTGCTCTCCAACACTCCGTGGACCCTGGTCCAGCACTCTCAGCCATGGCATTTGTATGTGTTCAGATGAGCAGACCAATCACCACGTATGCGTGGGTGATGCTAGGGAGGGCTTGTAAGTCTATGGTTTGTGCCATGTTACGGTCCTAGACGTTAAGTATAAGAACAACGAACTTTGATCTGACTGCGAAATTAAATAGAGAAACCATGGGCAAGTTTGAGCCTCTAGTTGAGTATAAAGTATATAAAAACACGTCGAGTTTCATAACCTAGGTTCTACTTAGAAAGAGTATAGATTAAAACTCAAAGAAAATTTAAGTTACTATAATTACACTGGAAATATTTAATACACACAAGTTACTATTAAGAACAAAACAATAATGCCTGATTTGATATGCTACAACAATTAGACCTAAACAAACACTTACCCAAAAATACGTTATCCCAATATAAGCAATGATTAATTAATCACACACACAACCAAGATATATTTAAAGTAAGCACTGATCAATTATTAATCCCTGAAAATACAATACATGTTAACATCCGTCACAGAAAATTCAATATAGTGTTCAAAATAATAATGGCAGAAGCGATTACCTTAATAATAACATTCAATGGCCACAGCCGGCTTCGGTGGGCAATCACATCAGAATAAACACGTGATTAAACTCATACACAGGCACAGAATATACTATTACTAATGGCACACGAGTGAGAATATATATATATATATATATATATATATATATACAAACTTATAATAATACTTAGATACAAATACGAGTGAAGAACAGTCCCTTTCAAAACGAACGTCCTCACAGTTCACACCCCCTCTGCTAACTGCTCTCCCTCGATCTCCCCACACAACACCACCACGCCTATGACGTCACAAGGACAACGAAAAGGGGAGCTTCTCGAATGTTCTACAAACACTGCGCCTATTGCGTCACTTCCGCCTTGGCTTGAAGTGCGGGACAAAAGCTCATTAGGCTACTCGCAACATAATCATTATTACAAGTCTTTTATGAGGCTGTCGTATCACCAAGTCCTTGATGTAGAGTGCTTCTAGGATCCGGAGGAGTCTTGGGTCGTTTCATGTGTCGATGATTTCGGTGTTTTCCTCCACTATTTGTCTTGTCAGGGTAGTCTTGTGTGCTTGTCTTAGTTGAGTTAAGGGCTTCACAGGTCCCTTGTTTGCATGTAAACCTGGGGCAGTTTCTGATTAGGAGGTGTAATGGTTGGCATACTCGCCTAGCACGCGAGAGATCCCGGGTTCGATTCCCGGGTCAGTGAAATTGTTGGACAAGTTTCCCAGCCCCCTATGTCCCTGTTCACCTAGCAGTAAGTAGGTACCCAGTTGTATGTGCAAGGATAGAAACCTTGTAGGCTGGGGGAAGATGTGTTGATGTAACAAGACTGACTGCCTTAACGACCCAACACCATGAGTCGATAGGCATAAAGCTCTAAATCTTCTTTTTTATCTAACGATTCACTCCTCTACCACAGAGCTGACCATAACAACTTCCACCACCACTGAAGAAGGGTCTAGGACCTGAAATCCAGATCTGGCTACAATGATGACATACGGAGAAGTCATCTCAAATATTAGTTAAGAGAATAGGACAATTCTTCGAAAACAGGAGAATATATTAAAGAAAATCGCCAATGCTGAATTAGCCATCATCTTTAATGAAACCTCCCTGACTGGAGTTGTTGAAGTTCCTCAAGATGTCTGGCCGAGCAGCCCCATCCTGACTGGAGTAGCAGTACCCAGTGTGAAATGTCTGCATTAAATTCAGTTCTTGTCTACCAAATCACTGAAGGATTATTTGGACAACTTATCAGCGACTCACAGGCAGCCTTAGCCCTTATTCGTAGTCCTACATCTCACATAATCCCTCTCATCTCCTCCCTACAACACCATCTCCATCTTGCCACCACCTTTGGCCTTTGCAAGGTGCTCGGGGAGGAGGCTTGTAGTGTGGGAGGGGGCATCCTCTCCTCTGTGGAGGAGGCTGGCCTCCCCATTTCCCTATTTTCTTGATCATTTTGTTGTTATTCATCCAAATAATTCCTTTCATCTTGTTCTACTATTATCTGTGCCTGTTATATCTTATTGTTAGTTGTGTTTGCCTTTTTCACTTCCTCTTCCACCACTGTTATGTACTCTCCCTTTCCATATTGTTATTACTTTTATATTTACTCTTCCGTACATAGTATTTTTTTTCTTAATTTCTTCCCTTCCCTTCTTCCTTTCCTCTCTTCTTCTGTACCCCCATCCACTATCCTAACTCCTTTATCTTTATTTCCCCTCCCCCTTCTACACTCACCCAGTCAATCCTATCCCTTCCCTTAATGTTCTCCACACCTCAACCCGTATTTATACCCACATCCAGCCGCCAAACACTGGCTGGCCCTGTGTGGCACAGCGGGAGGTCCTGTGTATGTATGTAAGATAGTATACTTAAGAGCCAGTGTAAAATAGTTGTGCTTCTCTCAAGATTCAGAGATGCCAAATGCTGCCAACCAAGTAGAGCGAGTTTTGTCCGGAGCTTTACCACCGCTTATATTAACATTAATCCATGTACCCCTGCTACCAATGTAGTAGTAAATACCAAAAGTACCTTGTCGATAGTGAGGAGAATATCACACCACCCTGTAGATATCGTCTGGTCGCAAACACGATTTCCTACAGAAATGCTGAATTGGCAGGCTTGACAAGAACTTTCCATTATGCAACACATGATTGTCAGATAATACCTTTGAATATATAAACATACAAAAATAAGAGATAAGATATAATAACCTTGTGTGTAGGGAGGGAAACATGATATGATATTCAATGTTATTTATATACAAACAAATACCTAAAGTGTAGGGTGATCTATATAAGTCAAATTTATCACAGGGCAATCTAGTGACATTTTGATCAGTGTTTACCGAAGGCAAGGTGTGGCTCTAGGGAAATGCGCATTCTATTCAGGAGCATCACAACTTCCCACTAATATGTGGGTTATTCTATCTCCATAATAATTAATCTGGTTGGCACGTTTAGTGTCAGATAACTGTATATTTAAGTTGTAAACCCCCATGCTCATATTTAAGTAAAGCCTTGTCCCTGACACATAAAACAAGTTTTTACACTATATAATTGAATGTTTTCTCTAGCACTAAAGTAGCCCAGAGTGCGTGAACTGCCCACGTTCCTACCCATATTCTAAAAGACAGGCAAGTCTATTCACAGGTGCGTTGTTGCAGGAAGCCTGTTCACCACGGATACATACTGTAAATGGTGGCAGCGTTTTGGTTGGAATATTCGCAGTGTTTTAATTTTCCCCAACTTATAGTATGTTGTTGTCCCCCAGAGGGAACCGCCTTGTTGTGGTGTGGGGGCATGCGTGTCTCCGAGACCTGGCGAGCTAGACTAGAAGGGGCTCCGGCCCCTGCTCTGTCCCGATTCCGGGGAGTGAGGGCTGCATGTTAGAAAGGTCGCCAGTGGGAGACCAGTCTAAATGGTTCCTATGCAATAGGCTGCCAGTACCAGCCAACAGTGCTGCCCACCAGAGGGACCGTCCTGTGTTGAATGGTTGGGTGTCTGGGTCAGGAGATGTTGAGGAAGTGGCTCTCAGCATCGTCGTTAGCAAACTTTCGATAGAGGATCACCTTCCCAACCCCAAGAGAGAAGTACAGTACAACTAAATACAGCGAACCTTCGGACTGCTCGGCCAGACAGCTTGAGGTACTTCAAAAACAACTAAACTTAAATATATGGACATAGCAGATTCTTACGTTGCATCCCGTCTTAATGTTATCTGTGAGTAGTGTGAAGTGAGAAAAAGAATATTTGGGCTTTATGCCCATCGAATCTATGTATGTCATTAAAGCATTCAGTCTGCTACATCAACACATCTTACCCCAGCCGACAAGATTACAGTCTTCGCTCTTAAAGCCGGGTAGCATTATTCTGAACTGTGTACTGACTCGGTCCCATGCCCACAAGCCATCTAGCAAATATAATTATGAAATCAATATATTCTTGCCATGTACTTAACAACAGTGTAAAAAAAAAAAGAGTAATTAATAATACCTTTTAATGCAGTAAAACCAAGTAGACCAAGAGGAACAATTGCTAAATGGTAAGTTTGATTTTTGTATAAATATTGGGCTACTTTTGCTTAAAACAGCTACTTTTGGCCAGACAATCTAGCAAGCCTGCCAGCCACTGGCAACCAGGTGTCCAGGCAAACACAAAAGTCTGACTGGTGAGATGAGTAATAGGAGCAGCTTCTGCAGCAAGGCTGAGGCAGAACCAAGGCCGTCTCTATGTACAGGCCGCAGTGTGGGCCCAATCAGCTGATTGTTACGTCACACATGGCGGCATAACACTCCGCAGAGCGGGACTAGTAGTATCCTAGGCTCCTAGCCAGTTGGCGACTGCAGCGTGGCAGTGGTGGTAGATGTTTCAGGTAAATGTACACACTTTTCACTGTATAATCATAATGAATCTTAACTCATTCACCTTAAGGACAATTAGAAGCAATTTGTGATCTTAATTCGTATATGTATTTAAGTAGAAGTAGCGAAAACAAGCCCCACGAGAAAAAGTCAAATACCGTAAGGTATCGAGACTAAGAATAGTGGCAGTTGAGTGTGTATTTTTAAGAAATGATCTAGTTTATTCTTTTCGTTTCTGTGTTCATGAGTGCCACAGGTATTTGTGATACTGTATTTATCATTACATCTTGAAGAAGCAGCTATAAGAGGGGATAATTATGTCTAGCATACCATAGCCAGCATCGCTATGGCTAGTGTTTGTGTGTCAGTGAAACTCCTGGATTTTATATTTCATTGTAGTAAAGTGGCTCTCACGTTGCTTTTTCCATTATTATATTCTATATTCTTGTATAGTAGTCTTAAAAATCGAAAAATATAAACAGAAAATAATTGAATAATTGGAACCAGTATGCTACCATAATGACATAATCTAAAAAATCCAGGCCTGTTTAAGCAGGACACAATAAGCTATAATATAGTTCTTTTTATTATTGAATGTAATTCAGACAATTTAAATACTATCAACCAAAGGCTAGTGAGATGATGGAAACTGACTATAACTAACGTAGTATGTTAACAACTGTTCTAAATTAGGTTTAGAGTGTATGGTGGGGTAGTTTGAATTTACATTTTACAGTACTGTACTAGTCTATTTGTTATAGTTCTGAGGTCAGGTCTTTTCGATTTGGTGACAGAATTTTTCCATCAAACCTTCACAATCAATATAGTTTTGTGTGCTGTTTACAGATACCAGTATACCATTCATTATCTGAAGAAATCAAAGGAAGTACCGTAACTGAAAAAAGGTTAGGTTAGGAATCTTTTCGAGTTGGTGATAGCAACATTTTCCTATAAAACTTTCAAAATTAATATAGCTTTGTGTGCTGATTACAGATAAACGATGATGTGCTTTTAGGCCTAGGCCTAGTATAATAGTGAACAGACTCTAGAATACACGGTAAAGTTTATTGGTAATATACAAGAGTCCAGTACATATAATATGGGAAAGGCCAGCATGCCGTGTAGCATTGTGGAGAGTCGGTAGTTGCAGTGTCGCTTGTGTAGTAGTGTAGAGCAGAAGTACTACGTGTGGTCGGAGTGGGAACACGTGTGCTGCAGGTGCGAGATGACGGCAGGAGTAGGGCAGGTCCTTCCACTTCGGTAGCTCGCTGGATAGTCTGCTGTACAAGCGCAGCTCCGCTCCTTTTATCTCCTTACTTCAAATTTCCGTATGTAGCGTCACCCACGTGATCACGCCATCACCTGACCTGCTGCACCCACCTCGATTCATACCTGGAGAAAGCTGGAGGCTGGTGGCTGGACTCCCAAGAGTATGTTAAGCTGAGTCAGGGGACGGGATTAACTAAACCGCCAGACTGTGGCTTGTCTGGGACGGGGAGAGTACAAAAGAACAGGGAGTGGTGTACCAGCACATGGAATATATAGAGGAATACGGAGTGGTGCGTATGGCGCCACTACAATAGTTTAGTGTATGGCTTCTGGTACGGTCACTATATTCACTCGTCAATAGTCCGTACGAATCCTTAGCTGTCCATCGTCATTGGGAACAAGCAACATGGTGTAGCCCAGGGAAACTGGCTGGGTTTGTCTAGGCCATTCTCTAAAATATATTCTACTTCTTCTCTCATCTGCTGCTGCTACTTTGGGTTCAGTGGGAACGGTGCTTAACGAATGGAATGTGTGTGAGGGAGTACCACCACATCATTCTTAATCACTGTACACTGACCTGAAATATTTGAGACTTCTGATGGAAACTTCTTAATTAAGGATGATAAAAATATTACAAGGTTCTCTGCAGTAAGTCATCTGCAGTTTCACAAATCTTGTGTGGCTTTAATATATTTATATACACTAGCTGGGTCTTTTTCCTACGGTCTGGAGTTTCTATTAAAGAGTTAACATTATCAACTTTCCATTGGCCAGCATATGGACCCTGGTATTTTGCTGTCATAGGAGAACCAGAATTTGGGAAATAAACTACTACCTTGTCACCTACTTAGAATACATAAACTGCAAACTTTCATCCTAACATTTCTGGTACTCCAAACAGAATTTCCTCAAAATGGATTTTACTGTATGGTGTCATCATTCCAATGCACTTTGAGATTCTGGATGGTTCTCTGTTGACAGTGTTTGTCTGATGCCTAGTTCTTTTAACACCGTACAAAAGAATTAGTTCGTGAAGTTGGAACCCCTGTTGGACTGTATCTCCTGAGGAATACCAATAGTGGTAAATCTATGAATGAGATGGTTAGAAATGTTTTTAGAAGAAATGTGTTTAAGTGGGAAAGCCTCATGGTATATTGTGGTAGGATACAACAGTTAGAATATATTGGTATCCCTTTTTGGTAAGGGTCCTACACAATCAATTATCATTTTTTGAAATGGTTCTAAAGGATTGGTTGCAAAGGAAATGGAATGATCTTTTGATTAGGTTTTCCTGCAACTTGGCATGCATGACAAGGCCAAAGAATGAATTCACATAATCTGACAAATTTTCCTAATTCCTAGGTGTTCCCCCAAATCCTTCATGAGCGATTTCCACCACATTCTTCCTGATGGAATGAAGCAACACAATTTGATTAATTTCAGCTCATTTATAATTTACAAATATTTTTGGTGGTCGATAAAACCACATCAGCTTGCTATTTTCATAGAAAATACTTGGAGATTTCACAATTACTTCATCGATGACCTCATTAGGATATATTTAAGTGTAATATCATTCCCTGTGATTTAATGAGTTCGTCAGCTGTCATACTGTGAGTGAGCAGACCATCAGATTCTTTACCGGCCAATGGATGAATCAGGGTAGAACAACATTTTGTTAGAGCTGTTTAACACTTCACATATACCCTTTCCTGCTTGAGATCTCGTAACAGCACAGCAAGGGAATAGGTATGGTTGTTCCAGTTTTAGTTCTATGATACTATCGCTCACTAGAGGGATATCAATCACTTTCAACCTAGGCACTACCACGTTCGCAGCCAAGTCATATCCCAGAAAAAAATGTAGCATAAGGAATTGGAAATTCAGTAGAATTTACCACTCCAACTGTTATTGTACAGTCTGTCAATGATGCACGTACCCAACCCTCGTTCAGTTACTTGCAGTTTCAGCTGGTATAATCTGGAGTAGAAAGCAGGGGTATCTTACAGCAGATATTAGATCGACCAATCACAATCACTGTAAGATAACCCTGCTTACTACTCCAGATATTATCAGCTGAAACTGCGAGTAACTGAGCGAGGTGGGGGGGGGGGGGTACGTGCATCATTGACAGACTGCACCTTGTACTGTACCACAGTCTAGATAGATTTGAGCTAACTGAACAAGAGTATTTCCACTCAAGGAGGAAAGTAAAACTTTCTCACCAGTGAAGTCCTCGTTATTGTTCGGGAAAACACTCCCAAGAATCAAGGTTTGAGCAAAAGCAGTGTCACCTACAATCTGAACTGGGTAGTTCCGGTTGTTTTCACGAGTGGCCAGTGTTCCTTTTGACCTGAAAGCTTTAACTAGATCTTCTTGGAAAGTACAGGGATTGCTAGTTACGTTAGTAATTTTTTTTTTTTTTTTAACCTCGGGACTGTAGGCTGTCAGTAGCCTGTGACTCTTGCGAGGCCCCTAGATTATTGGGTTTCGCACTAGATGCGAAAGTGGAGCTTCGTGGTGATGTTGGTACCGTAGCTCCTCTTCTGCCCCTCTAGATGACGACACCTTATTTATACACGTCACTATCAGGAGAGAGCAGCTACACCGTCACTCACAGCATCGTGGAATATGGTCGGGTATCTTCTATATTGTGAGTTGACCACGATGTAGGTGTAGTTGATATTTTCTTGACGTGTCGGCGTAGCCTGGATATTTGACAAACAACTGGACCCATCAGATCACCTCTGAAAAAAAAAAAAAAAAAAAAAAAACAGACGTTTCTCGTGGACTCAAACCAGGGCCCTTGCTATTCGCAGTCCGTCACCGTATCCACTCTGCCACCGCTACAGGTTTAGTTTATTTAGTTTCATTAGATATCTTGCACCTAGGGTTTAAAATATGTTTTATAGATGACCTCTTTTTTACAATATTTACAGAAAAGAGGTTGGTTATTGGCATCACACTGGTCCTGTCAACTATAAGCTACCAATCAAGATGGCAAACTCTGATTTCTGCAGATGACTGTACACGAAGTCAGGTGAATCATAATAGAATGAGGAACCTTTCTTTTGAACTCCTCGAAAACTATGAGATTATTAAGTTGTTCAAAAGGGGTAACATTTGCAGATTTTATCCATCTAACAAAAGCTCGATGTTCTTCAGAGGCAAACTCGGTGTATGATTGAATACTTAGTTTGTTAAGGTTTCTGAAAGTTTGTCTATATCCCTCGGTGGTTATGGCATAAGCATTTAAAATGGCTGATTTTACTTCACCATAGTCTGTATCATTTTGCAAGTTATCACACACTTTATTGGCTTTACCAGTTAATTTAGGTTTAATCAACCACACCCAGTGTTCCTTGGACCAACTGAAATGAGTAACCACAGTCTCGAACTCTCGAAAGAACTATTCCTTGTTAGCTTCTGTATAGGAGGGGGTTAAATCTTTCACATTCTCTTTCTAATCCCCTACTTTGAGCCAGTGCATAACTCATGTTGTCTGTTTTTTTCTCTTTCTTTTCTCTCTAATTCTCTTTCCCGTTTTTCACTGAAAAGTTTTGCACGAGTTATCTGAAATCTCAACTTCTCTATCTCAAGTAAGATATGAGGATTACTTGTACTCTGTGGGGGAATAACTCTCTCTGTGTCACCTAAATACTGAAAAATGGGTGTATTTTGGTTGTATCGCTACTAAAGTCGATTTTCCAATCCTTAGCCATATATTTCAGATCAACTTTGCGTGGGTTTAACACTGTATTCCAACCGAGCTATAGCTGAGAACCAGATTCATAGGGTTAGCATCGTAAATCTAAGTAAGCATAACGCTTTAGATGAACGAATTCTAAAGACGCTGCAATATAACCAGGCCCGGTGTGCATATTATCCAAGTCTGGCGGGCTACGTGGCATCACCGCTTACTGCTGGGCCAAAATCGCGGCTGGAAGGAGAATAACGTTTGGGTTATAACGATAAAACCAACCATGGGATAATCTTTGAAATAGTTTCATTCTCTTTCCCAGCTAATTTTACTTGATGCGAACATAATTAACCTATCCTAACCTAACCTAAACTGGACCTAACCCTAACCTAACCAAATCAAGCACTGACATATACCCTTCCAGACTTGGATAATATGCGCCCGGTGTGGCAGGCAGCAGTGCGCGCTTGTCCTTGGTGGGAGACCTGCCAGCAGAGAGACAGAGCTGGTACTGCCCAAACTGTCGTACGGCACCAGTGGCAGCGACCTACCCAGGCCTTCCCGTCTCTTATACCCTATTATATGAACATTTGTATTTCAAAACTCGCTCAGCTTAGCACTTATAATAGCTATCAGACTGATCAATAATCCTATGATCACTAATGAATTCCCCCCCTTATCAGTACGGAAATGTTGCTTCCCTTGCACTATTTTATAGATACTTTTATAAGAAATGTTCGGATGAACTTGCCCTGATTATACCACCCAATCGCGTCTTCCCACAGAGAACTAGGGCAGCTGAGAATGCGCATGAGTTCACACTGACTCCTCCACGTTGCAGGACAACTGCTTACAAAAATTCATTTACTCCCCGTACTACTTCCCTGTGGATTTCTCTACCAAGGGAATGTTTTCCAGCAAGTTATAACCCCAAGCAATTTAAATCCAGTTGTTTTAAATATTTTATGAGTGGAGGATGCCAATAGGCAAATGGAACCATTTATTTATTTGTTTTTTCCTTTCCTCCACTCACTATATGTAAAAAAAAAAAAAAAAAGGCAGAAAAGCGGTTCTCGAGAGCCGTACATCGTGCCATGAGGGTAGCAACAGACTTGCGGAGGGCCAGGTCTGGAAGTGAGGCAGGGCTGGTAGGAGGAGCAGACTAGGGAGGTGGTGGTGGCAGTGGTGGAGGCGGAGCAATAGCAGAGACACGAGCCTGGATCTGACGTCGAGTACATCACATGCCACACGTTAACCCCTGGCTGAACGCATCGTGGACACTTCCATCGACATGTATCCTCAGGAGGTGAAGGCTGAGAGGTGGAGGCAGCAGGATGTAATGGTTCACCCCTGACAGGACACATCTTGGAATCATGGTCGGCGGCACACCATGCACACTTCGGCCTGGCAGAACAGTACCGAGAGATATGCCCAACTCCCCAGCACCTGTAGCACCAAGGCTGGTCATTATGAAGTTTCCTCAACTCACACGGTGGAAAGACAGGGGAGGAAATGAAAGGAAATCTCATTTGGAGGTGGATCGGGTTGACTCCAGACAACAACAATACGGCTAATGGGGGAACCATCTAGGAAAAAACGACAGGCAGAGTACACACCAGGGTATCCTTTGGCAAGTTTCGGGTCAACATCAATAGGAAAACGGGTGAGGATGTAGCTGGGTAACTTACGAGGCCTGTCGGTTGATTGATTGATTAATTTTGATGCAACTATGCATCTGGCGGCACAACAGCTGAGGTCATATACCGCCCAACATAAAATTGTCATCTACATAATTAATAAAACATCAACATCCGAAAGGGATTGGCACCATGATTAAAAGACACACTAACTAAAAAGCACATTATTACTAAAAAAAAAAACGACATAAAATCATCTAAAAAACCATAAATATCATAAAATCATATTTTGTGGAGAAGGCCAGCCTCCTCCACATAGGAGAGGGTGTTCCCTCCCACACTACAAGCCTCCTCCCCAAGCACCTGGGAGAGACTGTAAGAACCGTCACCCACCTGGTACTTGAAGAGGTTCCTACGACGAAAGTCCCGAAGGCTGGGACACTCGACAATAAGATGCCGTACGGCCAAAGGGACCAGACAATCATCACAGTAGGGAGGGTGAGCCCTCTACATTAAAAAGCCATGAGTCAGTAATGTGTGGCCAATGCAGAGACGGACAAGAGCTGTCTCCCACCGGCGGGACAGGCCACTGTAGCTCCACAAACCAAGGCGCTGGCGGATGTCGCGGAGCTTGTTAGCCCCGACGGCGTCCCATCTGTCCTGCCAGCAAGAACAAACGGTAGCATCTATGTAGGGTCGAAGGTCCACTGCAGGAACAGGATGACGCCTGGCAGGAGGCTGATAATTGGAGACCGCAACCTTAGCCAGGGCATCAGCCCGCTCATTCCTATCGACACCCACATGGGCCGGGACCCAACAAAAAGTGACTTTGCGGCCACGACGAATCAGGTCAAGCCACTTAAGAATGGCCAACCCCAGGGGATGGGAAGAGTTATAATTGCACAAGGCCTGCAAGGCACTACAGGAATCGCTAAAAGTATTAAAGGAAGGCTGAGGGAGAGTAAAAATAACTTGGAGGGCATATAAAATGACCGAGAGCTCACAGTAAAAATTGATATGACAGATGGGAGCCTGCTGCCACGGCAAAAGTCAGGAAAGACAACTCCAAAGCCAACTTCAGCATCAGACTTTGACCCATCAGTGTACACAGGGAGGGACTCGGAAGTACACTAAAAGAGTTGGGTCCCCACGAAGGCGAGAAAAAGCAGCGCGCTTCTCCCACAGAGCAGTGGTGCAGACTGGTGACTACCAAGTGACAGGACGTTTGGGAAAGTAGCCAGAAGTTCTAGGGATAGAGTTGAGAGCAGCAGAGTGGAGCATATCAGTAAAATATGTTACAGCCTCGTCAGAGCTACCAAAATCGCCTACAGAAGAGACCGAAAAAGTTAGCTCTCGAAAAAACTGCCAGTCAGTCTTCTCTAATTTCCACCTAGGAAGACGAGACTGTGGTTCGTACCTGTTACCTTCTAAAAGTATAGGGAAGTGGTCACTGCCATATAAGTCAGTCAACACTCTCCAAGTAAAATCCAACAGAGCACTGGGTGAGCAGAGGGAAATGTCAATGGCAGTAAAAGTCCCAGTAGGGCTATTAAAATGTGTTACATCTCCCGTATTTAAAACCCCTAATCCCTCATCCTCAATAAAAGAAGCCAATAAAACACCCATGGGGTTGACCGAACTGTCACCCCACAGAGGATGACGACCAATAAAATAAAGGGAGAGGGAAGGTCCCGTACAAGACGGTTGAGATCATCCCTCTCAACTGTAACACTGGGAGGAAGGTATAGACTGCACATAGTGTACGGGCGGTCCATAAAAACCTTAACTGCAACAGCCTGTAACTGAGTGTAAACCTCCAGGCTCGTGCACAGAATATTTCGGCGAACTAGAATGGCAGAGCCACCATGGTGACCCTGCCCTTCAAATGAATTGGAATAAAATGCAGAGTATGCTGGAGGACTGGCAGGAATGTAGACCCCAAGCATTGTCTCTTGGAGAGAAACACATGCAGGAGAGAAGCTAGAGAGAAGAAAGCGCAGTTCTTTCCAAGAAGCCACGGCAATTCCGCTGAAGGATCTTGAACAGTGTTACTTTAGTACTGATTTTTGGGAAGCCTCACAGAGGTACTTCCCACTACCACCTCGACCTGAGGGTTTACTCAAACGATAAGATTTGTCTAATCCTGGGCCACTAGAAGAAGAGCGAACCCGAGGAGTAGGAAGCTTGCGAGAGGAACTTCTGTTGATCAAGAGATTCATCAGAGCCACGAGAACGCTTCTGGTGAAATTGAGAGGAAACTATGGATGAGTCCACAGAGATGGTTGCCTTACAAGGAGGAACATCTATAGATTTAAGTGCCTCAGAGGAACCACGAAGGCGTCTCTGTGGCAGTTTAGGTGACTTAAATTTCATTTTACGAGAGCGTGTGGCAGCGTGAACCTCTACCACATTGACACCTTTAGCTAAAGTCTGAGAATTGTCATCAGTTGAAGGGTCACCAGAATGAGTGTCTGATAAAGTTTCCAAAACAGATAAACTATTATGTAGAGTAACCTTAGAAACGCTCTCACTAGAGCAAAAAGCAGCTGCCTCTTGAGAGGGTGCTGCAACCAATTTAGGGCGAAGGGAGGAGGCGTATGTCTTCACACCACCATCCTTCTGTCGCTTGAAGTTGAGTTGCCGTCTGGCACTAACTATACTAATGAATTGGGTATTAGCCAAGTGGAGGATATCCTGCTCAAGGAGGTACATCTTACATTGGCGAGAACGCAAGGGGTGAGCATCTCTGCAGTAAAAGCAGTAACTCTCTGACCGACACTCAGAAGTAAGATGTGAGTCAAGAGCAGAACAATTACCACACGGGGAACGGTTGTTGCAGTTCCTCTTCTTATGACCAAACTCATAACAACAGAAACACTGTAGGGGACGCTCAACAAAAGGCTTCACCTCAAAAGAAGTTGGGTTAATGTTAATGCGATCTGGGATATGAGAGCCATAGAAAGTGAGGATGATCATATTTTTACTGCCTTTCATCTTCGTTACTCGTTGGACACTGTCTTGGCACATAGCGAGAATATCCTCTTCTGAGAATTCATACAGGTCCTCATTATATATACACCCTTTGCTATAATTAAATGTTCGATGTGGTTTAATGGATTCAAACATGCTATCAGAAGGACAGGGGAGATTGAGGAGCATCATGGCCTGTGTAAGATCTTTGGCTCTGATTAAAACGCCCTTACCATATTTCTTTATGTGGCCCATTGGTAATAATCCAATTTCTTTCTCCAGATACCGGGAGCATGGATAAGGTTACCACGTCCCTCCCTGTAGTAAGCCACAAACCAAAAGGGTGTAGGAACCCGACGTTCCTTTGGGATATGCTCTACAGAGTCATTATATATATTAGGGCAGTAGTCATTGTCACTGTCAACTACATTGGTGGACCGCATCATCTGAACTTTACAATGAGTATCCCCCACCGTCAGAGAATCTTTTGCCTCAAATGCTGCTATGGCAGCAGCATTTGTATTGAAAGTAATATAGCACCGATTAGACCTACAATCACTGTCATATGTGATTCGGATTCGAAGAACCACTCCAAAACACTTGAAAATGGAGTGAATAGCGCCATAGGAAAGGTATGCAAGTACATTCGTTAACACTAACGAGTCAAAATCGCTAACAGGGTTCTTTAACACAACACCCGACCTGCTAGTTCTAGTCTTATTTGCAGCTTTCTGCTTACTACCACGACCAGAGAGTGACGTCTCGAGGGCCTGGTCGACCACTGCTCGAGGAAGAGATTGGGGCTTTTCTTTATCCATATATCATGAATTTATTGTTGTTGGCCCCAGGAGCCAAGAGCTTCTACCTACCGGGCAGATGAGGGGACCGAGCGCTGGTCGCCGTGGGCGGGGTACCTCTTTCCCCACGGGGCCACTGGTTTTAAAAACCAGCCCCAATGGCTCGAAAGTTTGCCAACGACGGTGCTGAGACCCCCTTCCCCAACATCTCCCGGCCCAGACACCCAACCATACAACATAGGACGGCCCCTAGAGGGCAGTCC
This sequence comes from Petrolisthes cinctipes, assembly GCA_033782935.1. NCBI lineage: Eukaryota > Metazoa > Arthropoda > Malacostraca > Decapoda > Porcellanidae > Petrolisthes > Petrolisthes cinctipes. The sequence goes on from JAWQEG010000074.1 coordinate 624,765, forward strand.
CTCTGGAGGGCAGCACTGTTGGCCCGTACTGGCAGCCTAATGCATGGGAACCATTTAGGCTGGTCTCTCACTGGCGACCTTACTAGAATGGGAAGCCCTCTCTCCCCGAAATCGGGGCAGAACAGGGGCCGGAGCCCCCTCTAGTCTAGCTCGCCAGGTCTCAGAGACACGCAAGCTCCCCCACCACCTCAAGGCGGTTCCCATTGGGGGGGCGAGGCCTGTTCGGTGAGTCTTCAAGAATGATAGGCAGACACAAAAATTTACCAGCCTTCACTCTATCAATAATGCCCCAATGCTTCCTAGAGATGTAGACAAACCGGGAGGTGACAGCAGCCATCTTCACTTCAGCCAGTTCATGCTGCAGCTGGAAGGCCCTGTTGACATCAGACAACCAACGCAGCTTTGTGTCCGTAGATGGGTTTCCAGAGAAGGAGGGCTTGACATAGGCATTTCTCGGGGCAAAAGCAGGAAGGTTGGACGAGGGCAAGGAGTTGGTATACAAGGAAGAAACACCAGGGTGAGTCAGAGAAGGTACAGTTGCCAAAAAAGGTTTTGCGACAAAAAATGAATTCAATGTGGCGAAATCTGGCAACTCCACCCGTAATAAACATCCCCAGTCATGTGAATGAATCGTCCTCAACCCTACTTCCTGTGCAAAAAGAACTGTTACTCTACACCATAATATGTTATGAATGAATGGTTGTTACTGTACCAAACTGCTGTTTTAGTATTCATATTTGGTGTTCACTTTCCAAGAAGTGCATCTTATAGCTTCCCTTGCCACCTTTGTTGGGATTCACGCATTTATAGTGTGTTAACCTAACTGGAGTTCGAAATTCTTTATACCATCTCGAACCAACATGTTACTGATGTTTCTCAAGAGTGATGTATGGTGATGTATAGGCCTACATTTTTTATTAATAACACCTGGGTAAAATAGATTAGAACGTACTACAGTAAGATCAACAATAATATTTAAGTATATATTATATACTTAAGCAAAGAAAACTCTCAATATTATAATGGTTTCGGTTAGGATGATACAGAACTTTCTTCACTTTTCTCACCCCGGCTCACCTTGCTCACACCCAAATTATTTTATTCGGAACACTGTTTACAAATGATGAATATATTTTCACTTTCTTTTTCTGTATTGTAACTTGTAAAAATGTGAGTATCAATAGTAATTATTCATCCCTAATGTAATAATTAGTAGTAATCCAGTATTGAAAGATGTAAGGGCAGATATGACTGTCTCGCGACTCAGTTCATCAGCCAATCATATTGTATCATTACAAACACAGGGAGTGGGGATGAAGGTGCTTCATACATAATGTCTTTAGGTGTTTACTACTGGTGGAGCTACCAGATTTCGCCACATTGAATTCATTTTTTGTGGCAAAACCATTTTTGGCAACTGTACGTCATGCACAGCTGAAGCACACTTGGCAGTCTTGGCAGCTGGAGGCAAACAGTCCACACCATCAGAATCCTGCGATGAGTCGGACGAGGCATCAATGGGTCGCTTGGTAGAGGTTGAGGAGGTGGAAGGCTGCAACCTGAGTTGCAGAGTGACTGAGGAGAGGGGGGGAGGGTTGCGAGAAGGCAGCTCAGGCCAGTGATCCTCAATTTGAGACTCGTCTTCCTCCGACATTGCCAAGTCGTCCGCCAGGCAGGAATCTGCTCTCTCCATCAGCCCAGGCAAGGCCTACATGGCAAGCAAACAACACGAACAACTGAACACTTAATCAGCCAGGGACACACACACACACACACAAACAATCACAACAAAACAATACACACAACAAACAAACAACACCAGCAACACCACAGAAACAACAACACACAAACAAGAACGCACAAACAACAACACAAATACGAGAACACAAACAGCAACACAAACAACAATGTAGGCAGAGCGCCAGGAGAACGCCTTCACACCAACAAGGTTGGGGCGAGACTGAGTATTGGGTGTTCTACAGATTCCCTAAACAAAAGCTCAGCATTGTGTGTATTCAGTCCAAGCAATCCTCTTGCATATAACAGGCCAAAGAACTTTTCATCTCAACAGAGTCAGTTAATTTTATGTGTCCTACATCTTTTCTGGGTAATTGTTTCAGTGCTATTTGATAGATTATCTTTTGAATTCTAGCATTGCTATGCCTAACAATGTCATCCATCATGTCTGATGTTATAAACAATTCCCACGCCTTCATAGCTGTATTGGCCTCATTTGCTTCTATCAGGTATCCAGCTCTCCCACCCAAGGTGTTCCCAGTATCTATTGTTCTTTTATTTACCCTTGTTATTTTCCTCCCTGAATCTGATCTATTTCTAGGTTTCTCTAATTGACATGAATATTCTATGGTCTCCTGTGGAGAAGAAGCAAACTCATCATAATTACTGGAATTAAAACAGTTGTCAAGTGAATTTATTAATCTATTTTTAAGTAGCTGCCTTCTGTGTCTATCTTGTAACCATTCATCTACTTCTGCAGCATTATCGAGGTAATCAAATTCCTCACCTTCATTGTCACTATCAATGGAATTTTCTTCTATATCTTGCTCACCTAGTACCTGTGCCACGAAATCTTCATTTGCATTCTCGAGAAGGGTTATATACTCACAATTTGGGCTACAATCCATTGTCCGTCATGAATAATGGAAGACCCCCACTCAGTCAAACACGTAACTGAATCATCCCATTTACAAATTACAGCCTAACGGTAACAATATGCCTGTCCCTCCTACAGTCATTAAAAAAAAAGCATTACACATCCAGAGGCCGTGTTATTATATTATACAAAATCGTTCATGTTAAAAAAATGTAAAGAATGTGTGGAAGGTGGTCGTTATAATTATGTACAGCCACAAGCAAAAGTTTCAGACATTTCCTGATGGAATGCATGCAAATAATGGAATGGAGTGTCGGCGAACATATATTTTGCTCGTGGCTGTACCTTTGTTTGAGGAGAGGAATGTGGAGTAGGGGTGGTGGTGGAAGGAGAGAGATGTAAACTCCGCCCCTTTTTGCTTCTGAGTTCTCCCGCCACGATCTTACTATAATATTTATTATATAATATACATATACACAAGCAAGAGAGTTGAAAATTATGAAGTTATGAAGGGAGTAGGCTATAGAGTAGAGATAGCTTAGGAAATGTGGAAAGAAATACATTACATCACGGAGTTGGGAGGAGCATATCAACTTCAAGTAATCACTCTGCCACTGCACAAACTTACTCAGCCAGATAGTAGGAGTCACACAGACTCGGATACTATTGGGATTAGGGAGGGAGAGGGGGGTGTTCATTTACAGATAATTATATCTCGACGAGACGTCACGGTGCTATTTTTTTCACGTCAACTAAGGTTGTGCTTATGATCGGATCCTCATCATACTGTTTATTTATGTTACTGATTAGACGTTTACTACCGCTAGAGAGAATATTTGGTGCGTGGCTGTAGGCTACAGTACAGCATATTTCCCTATCCTCAGCATGGTGTGACACTGATGAAGAGTTTATACAATAAGCGTAAATTACACATAGGTGACAGAAAAAAGAAGCTTTACTTACGATTTTCACCCCGTCAATTAATTTTGAATTAATTCCTTTGGAATGTAACGTGTTACGTCTGGCAGGGGGTTCGTAATACAGTCCTATTCCGCTCACTCGTATTTTTTCATAAACTGAACAGTTATTCAAGCCCACTACTGATAGTGAAGTCATATCCACACCAAATAAAGCTGATGAAATTTTTTATTTAGCGAAGTAAAACAAATATTGCGTGCTGCAGTGAAACAACTAAAGATTAATTAAATAAAGAGACAAGTTAACAATTTCTGGTGATGATTACGAAAGGTTTCATTTTGATTCGTATGCGTAACTTTAATATTTCCCAAAATATAGGATATACAGTGGCTAGAATGACCGGATTTAAGAGTAATTATATTCTTGGGTTAGTTGTACATATTTTTGCCAGAAAGAGTACTTTCTACATTACACATTAAAAAAAATGGTTAAGAAATAAGAAATTTTACGAACGTGGACGATAACAGCCCAGGCCAGTCGATAAAGGGTTAAGAAACATAGAACACTTTAGACAATGGCCGGTTGCAAAAGGAACTAGGATATCGAGAAATAGCTAAATGCCACAACTACTACACTTAGGAAATCTTTAAACAATTTTGTACCAACAATGACCACACCCTTGTACACACAGTGATAACAACAATAAGGTTAATCACAAGTTAATGTTGAGTGAATGATAAAAGAAATTATACATCATCCACAAAGGAGAGCAAAAATCTCCCGGACAGGCCACCATTTGTGACGATTCCTACTGACTACCCACAAGTCTTGAGTAGGATGATGTAATTATTGAAACAGTGGTACTGTAACATGGTGTAGCCCGGGTATAAGTCACAATCTCACTATTTTCAGTGAGTATGTTGAATATCTTAATATAGTGGTTTTGATAAACAAGAAGAAATTTAAATTATTTAATAATAATTAACAAATACCAGTACAAGAAGAACTTTAACCAATCCCCCAATATAATTCCATGAAACATTAGATACAATACAAGTTACTCAACATTAATCTTTAAATCTAAACTTAATATTACAATACACAATACATCAAACAAAACCCTGCAGGTCCACAACCAGTCACCAGATGTAAGCCACAGGACAATTAGTTCAATTATCCGGTCCATCGCAACTGGTAGGAGAAGAAACCACTGGCCGCATAAATGAGACTGCCTACGGCCAGCAGTCTGGGAGATTTTTTATCTCACTTGTGAAGCCCGGCGAATTTCGGTAATCGAAACCAGGCTTGGATTAATTCCATATGCATTTAGTCAATTACAATTAAAATTACTTGCCCCATTATTACATTATATTTCCAAATACAATTTTAGGAAAGGGAATAAATTACAAATACAATTACAATTACTCAGTTTTACTACTTCCAAATTACAATTGCAATTAAAACCTACTTTGTATTCAATTATATTTCAATTATTTATACACAGGTAAAAAAAATATTATATTGCAAATTACTAAATGCATAATACAACAGAGATTTTCAGTATCTTCTAATATAGAATATATTAAGGCAGCACTGCTGAAATTTTTATACAAACATATCACAAATATGAATTATAAACGGATGGACACTTGCAGAAATTGCAAATTAAAATTAATATTTTTGAAATGTACAGCTCCGGACAGATCAATGGTCCACACCCCATCCATCAGCGACTTGGTTTGGGCCTAGTCAGATCTGGTAACAGTTGCAGGTGGAGGGAGGGGTGATGTTAGTGGGAGAGGAGGAGAGAAATGTGGGCGGAGCTATATAGGAGGGTAACGAATGATCAGGTAGAGAAGCCGCGTGTCAGGAGGAATGAATGAAGCATACACTGTGAACGGTATCGAATCACCAACAGTTTAAAGCAGGGTTCTTCAATCTTTTTCAGTCGTGACCCAGTTTTTTACTATGACATCATTCTCGTGACCCATACAGAAAGATATTTTACAAATGATCAGAATTATCAACCTAAGAAAATACAAGGCCAGACGCTGAAACATAATATTTATGATTAAAAGGCATTCTAACCAGAATTATAAACACTGCCTCACCTACCCTCCCTCTCTCTCTCACACACTCATTCAAGAAGGCTAATATTTGTGCAATGATTTTGCTTTATTTATAATTAAATATATGAATAATCGAGTATAAAAATATGTTATGTGGATTCATGTATGAACCTCATATTAATTTTATTGTCACGAATATTATTATTCTATTTTATTCATGTATTTATTTTTGTGAGCCTGCGACCCAGTTTGGAGGAATTCGGGACCCGTAATTTGAAGAACCCTGGTTTAAAGAAGTGCATACTGCATTAACATAAGCGGATATAGAAGAGAAGAAATGTGATGATTTGAGGCGAGGGTGAGGGGGAAGAGGGTAAGAAAAATGAAGGTGATTAGTTGAAAAGTAATAACAAACAAATATAATTAGAATATCTGTTACATTATGTCCTTTAAATAAAGGCACTGTCTTTTGTTCACCATCGTAGTGGGATAGACTACTGAATATATATTATCCTTTGGATATTAGACAGCTTTCACTGTATTCCTTTTATCCCTCGTTCTTATATATGGCGTTCTCCCTATATGGCGTTTTCAATAAACTTGGTCTAATTTTATGCATTGGCTATATATATTACAGTATCTCTCAAGTAACTGGCAACCTTACACATCCTCCCTACTGTCTTATCCCTCTCTCGCTTGTCCTTCCCTCCTTTCTTACCGTTTATCTTTTCTTTCTCATATTTTTAACCTTCTCATTCGTTCTTAAAAAGTTTTAATGACATAGGCCTTTCTCCCTTATCACTTATAGTCCAATTATATGATTCGATTATCCTTTTCCTCTGTCCAAACAGTCATTCCTCCCTAAATCGCACCCCTCTCCTCCTTTCTTTTTCAGCGGTGACCTACCCATCCCCACCTCACTCTTATTCATCTTTTTAATCAGACAATCACCCTTCATCTGTTTCATGTGGTTATACCACCTCAACCAATCCATTTGTGTGACTCCACAAATTTCTTGCTGGGAAATATCTGCATTTACATTTGTGCTCTCACATGCGTGTTCCTCTAACAAAGTCATCCCATCATTCCGGATTTCAGGATAAGAGTTATAACTCTTATCTAATTAACAATTATGTTCGGTTATTGCAAATATGTATGTGTTTCATAGTGTGCCAGGACGAAATAAAAGTTGGGGTATATGGGCAACTCAGGAAAAAGAACCTAATTACAAGGGCGATGGCCACCGATAATGGATTGAGGCCACAGGGACGTATTTTCTATGAGCGCCATAAAACACTATAGATACCGTACCACATATATCGGGGACATGTTGTTTTCCGGCCACACACGATTTTGTTCATCGGTGGGGTTTCACAGAGGAATAAGTGGTCAGCAAGTTTTGGGTCAGTGGTTGGCAGGTTGGGGAAACAGAGTTTGCTGGTTCTGGGTCAGGGGTTGTCAGGTTGGGGGTATAACGCTGGTAAGCCGAGGTAAGGGACTGGCAGGTTAGGAAGTAAGGAGTTGGTATGATGGGGGTAGTCTTGGTCTGCATAGTTGGGGACAGTTACTAGGGATCCTTTGAAATCCACGCATACGCAAAAACTTTTCTTTTAACTTTCCAGATTACCTGCTTATACTGTACAGAATCATTAATATTGTTCTTTATCATCGAGTTGGGAACCAGCCTCTGTTACTGAATTTTATATTTCAATATTTGACACTACCAACTACAACCTTCTCTTTCATTGCACATAGGTGAAGCCTAAAAACACCAGCTGAACAGGGCAGTACTCCTAGGGTGGATATTGAACTTGTGATAAAGGCAGTTGGAGTTCCCGTTTCTCCATCTTCATTGATCTTGTTGTGTTTCATCTACTCCGAGAGTAATCCAACATTCACTCAAAGACAACACTTTCCCTCAGTTTACATCTACAAACAGGCATGATACACACCACAAACCAAATTCACAATTGAGAAGGCAATGACGACTAACACAACACCCTCCCCGGAGACAATTGTGGATGACTCCATAAACCCTTCAAGGCCTGGATCTCCAGTTAACAATCTCTTGAGATGTCTTAGACTATTATCTGACTCACTCCAAATTACAGTAACTTCTGCAACATACTGTATGTGGATTATCAACAAATTTTCTTGCTGCTGAGCTGCACCTATCCTCCAGTAAGCCTCTCTTATTCTTTCTCTCCAAAACCCAAGTGTCATTGGTAACTGACAGCAACCCTTTCTCTGTCTGCTTTTGCTCACTCTATTCTTAATTTTGTGCCAAAGGCCGATGCTACGTCTGTATATGCAATGACCTCACTCTCGTGTTTCTCGACCATGACTTTTCTGAATTCTCAACCCTTTGGCTTCGGTTTACCTATTACTCTCATCTTAAATACATCTGCACTGTTTATCTCTCCCTCTCTCTAATGACTATTGATAATTCTATGACTATCTTACTTCAAAACTGGATCACATTCTATCTCATTCTTCTTGCTCAGAAATCTTCTTTTAAATACATTTTAATGTTCACTAAAACCTTTGACTTTCATTTCCCATCACAGACCCACCTGGTGAACAAGTCTTCATCTTTTATATCCTCAACAACCTGAAGCAGCTGTAATAGTTCAGCTCCTTTCCCATACTCCAGACCGCCTTGAAGATCAGCCCAATATTATGAACATATTTTTAACTTTTCATCCTTCTGCTTATACTGTTGAACTCATATTTCCATTGATTGGGCTCCTCAAATCACAATATTGTTTCCGTGTCCTGTTCTATCACTTCCCTAAGACCTTTGGACCCTTCCAGAAAGTGTCATCTGTGGCCGGAGGTTCCTACTCTAATTGGTTACTGACTGGGAGAAACTGAGGCAGTACTTTCATATTTTTCTAGTAAAGGAATTTGGTTTACATGGCCAGGGTTCAATTGAATGTGTTGCATGTGTCTTGGAGGTGATCCTCTCGGGCATGGAGGCATACATTCCATATTTGTACTTTCTTTATCTGATAAAAATAATTCTTGTGTTAATGAGGCTTGTTCTACTGCTGTCCACAACAAGGAGGAGGCTTACAGATGGTAACGACGCTTTCAAACAAATGAATCTCGTATCCAGGATATTTCTACCAAGATTCGCGCCAAATCTATTCTTCAACTAGCCAAAATATCTTTTATCTCTGCAAAGTACAATTATCTTTCCAACTCTATCTCTTCCTGTTCATTTTGCCAATAATCACCCCAGCAACTTTACTTCGTCCACTTTTCGTGTCTCATTCATCCTGATGGAAATATTGCCACCATTTTTCCCGACAAAGCTGGAAGTTTCTCTCAAATCTTTGCCTCTGACTTCACTCTGGATGATTGCTGGGCTATTCCTTCATCTCCACCCCCTCTGACTAACTTATATCTGCCATTAGAATCTATTGAAATGAAATATTTTCTGCCCTATCTGGCATTGATATTGATATGGTGTATAGTCCATGTGGGAATCCTCCTATTGTCCTTTAAAATTGTACTCCAGTGCTGACTCCCTTCTCATGCAGACTGTTCAGACTTTGTCCGTCATCTCATAATTTCCTTCCTACTAAAAATTTATTCTGATCCAACCTGTTCGGACTCTCCCCAACTCTCAAACTATCGCCTCATTGCTTTGATTTCATATCTACTTAAAAATCTTTGAATATGTTCTTAACATCAAAGTTCAAAAGCACCTTACTCGTCATGACCTTCTTTCTGATCGTCAGTATGGTTTCCGTCAGGGATACTCTACTGGCGATCTTCTATGGCTCCTTTCTGACTCATGGTCATCCTCTATTCAGAACATCAGTGAAAGTTTTACTGTTGCGCTAAGCATAAAGAACTTTTGATAGAATTTGGCAAAAAACTATTAATTTTCCAAACTGAGTTCATTCAATTTTTATCCCTCCATCTGCACCTTTATCCCTGATTTCTTCTCTGACGTCAGTTTTATAGCTGCTGTTGTAGATGGTCAACTTCTCTCCCAAGACTATCAATAATCTTTTCAACTGTATTTCTTCAACTTTCCAATTGTATTCTGATAATTTCTCTCTTCTTCATTACTCCACACAGTTTGACAATCGTCCATCCACACAGCTCCTCTCTACATCACATGATGATGTAGTGTCACGCCTGACTTTCTGTCCTTTCCCTTATATCCAATTGGTGAAGAGAAAACCTTATGGCCTTCAACACAAAAAACACAGTTCCTTCACCTTTCAACTCACACTAATAATCCAAAAGACTATACCCTCTTCTTCAATGACACACAACTTAATATTAATGGAGTTTCTGGTGAAAAATATTCACAATGGTAGACAAAAATATTTATTTCCAAACAGTTTAGGCGACCACTTTGGCCTTATTCAATGGTCGCAAAAACTGTTCGGAAATACTTCTTTTCGCCTGTCATTGTCAATACGTTAGCCATGAATGTAACCAAATGGTCATATTATATGGTTAACATTTTAGTGCTAATTCTCAGAGCAACTATAATGAGACATAATCAAACATTTGCGACACTATTCAGAAGTCGTATTTTCGAAGCCAAGGTCTGCGTCAAGTGTCTGAACACTACAAGGTCTCTGTCATTGGTTGTGGAAGGGATGGAGGGGTTGGGAACTTGGGAGGGAGAAGGTGCTAGTGTTCGGCTTTGTGCTAAGTGTGTATTTGATCTGCCTTGAGGGAGATGCTAACAAATTTTAGTTAAGGGACCCTGTGATGTAGTCAGAAAATTTGAGGTTAGTGAATCCTTCAAACATTGCCATGAAACACCACCTATATGGAAGGAGCTTGTTTCGTGGCATGGTCAGGAGGAATCAGCAGAAGCCTCCAGGTCTCATACACGATCACAGGGTCCTTAATGCCTTGTATTTTATCACTGGTTTATTTTTATAGTATTCTTCTTTTTTTTAATAGACTTTGAGTTTAGTTTGCAATGAGTAATTAATTCTCAATATTTGATGGTATATTTTAGATTCCAGAAACATAATGTATAGTTGAGGACACATGAGACAGATACACTTAAAACGGGTACCTCATCGAACATTATGGTAGGATGAGACGACGTGTGTAGTGGTGCATCCTAACAATGAGGGGTCCGTTGTAAGTGTGTCTGTTTCATATGTTTGTAAGTGTACATAGGGGAAATAGGCTGCCTCACATTAATAGACATAATAAGTGACTAGACATAGTGAAATTAGGGGGATTAGAGAAAGGGTTTTTATTTAATAGATCAAACTATTGTAAAAAGGTAGTTTTCTTATGACATTCTATCTCGTCTGGAGTTGTTTATATTCTGATAAATTAATTATTATCTAAGTTGCAAGATATCGTTAATTGAATAAAATAGTCAATTACATTATAATTATCCACACCAAATTAATGAAGTAGATGTGATATGTACTGCAACTCGTGGTGGACAGAAGGAATTGCCCATTATAAAGGGACATGATATTTATTGTTGCAGGATTAGTGATCCTGATACATTGACAATGTACTTTGATATTAATGATTGAGTCAGAAGGTAAAAAAAAAAAAAAAAAAAAAAACGGAGGTTAAACAGAATGGAAGACAGGGTTGAACTTGTGGCTAGACCAGGGAAATATTCTTATAAAAATTAGCATTAATGACTCCCAAAACAAGATACGGTCGAGTTCCATTCATTAGACCAATAAAACGACCTATCAATAAGATACACTGTACTCTAAAGTGCTAATTAATTAATATATAAGTAAATCTATGGAGGCTAAGAATTAACATGTATCCTATACAATTATATTATTTGATAACCAAATGTGGTGGTGGCTACGTTGCATTAGCAATGCACACCTGAATCATCCATCAGAAAAAGTGGTGATAAATGTCAAGCTGTCATAAATAATGATAATTCATGATTGTGACGGTGATGTGAGAATGATCGTTATTTTAGTTTATAATATGATAATTATAAACTTACCTTGCCCGGTTCATTTATGATCTTCGTTGGTTGGCTGCAGCGAAGAAAGTAATCAGGGTTATCTCCCCGTTCTTAGGCCTCAATCACCCCGCACATAGAATTTTTTTTATGTTAAGGGTTCTTCCCGATATATATGTATTTATATAGATAACAAATCTACTGGTGCATTCAAACAACCAATTGCAAATTTCTATATTTATTCAACTCCAGTAACTTAGCCAACATGAATAATTAAATTTTCACACACACACACACTCACGCAACGCTAACTAGCTAACTCGCTCAACCGCTCGTCTCCTCGTCTACGTGACGATAGTCTAGGTTACGTTACACTGTAGTGATTCTATCAATGCTAACACGTAAGTTTGGAATATTTTTCTAATTGCTCACACTTGGGAATAATTTAGAGTCTCACAACACACTCGTAATTTTTCCAAGACCAGCTCCCACTCACCTTATATTTCACTAACTGTAAAGCCTTGGAATCGTGTAATATATACAACGAATTCAGCGTCTACGTTGATCACTCCCCACTCAACACGTGGAGAATTAATTCAGGCAAGCGGAAGCTGACGATACGAGTGTGTTCCCTTCTTCAAGTGTGTTTTCAAACTGACTTATATTTCCAATTTTAACTGAGAGGCTGCATGTTCAAAATTTTCCTGGCTCCTCCTCCTATCTGTGTTCGTTTTTCCTAACTGGCTACGATTTACATGGTATCCACTCATACTTTAGTTATACATGCAATTTCAATTTACCTATGGCGTACTAATAATTCCCGAAAATCTCCCTCCACTTCACGATCATTTGCAATCCCATAAGTTACTCTGGTAGCATAATTGATTAATACAAGTTGTAATTAACCTGCGAACACCTTATAGGACAAGATGTGCAAATTCAGTTGAAACCGACCTGATGCTTACCTTTTTTCTACCTGGTCTATTTTGACTACTAATCCAGTACCTGCAGATTAACTAGGCTGCACCTACATCTTAACCCCTCTCCTCCATTCTTTGTCACATGGATGGAATATTCCAGAACCTTCTCTAGAACATTCTCCAGTATGGAATTTTCCAACTCTCTGTAATTCAAATTACGTCACGAGTATTATGTCTGACTCGTGACAATGATACACTCACACACACTCTTATAACCAACCAGCGAAATATCTCTGATATTTGATACTCCTGTAGGAAGATAAATATATTTCCCTTTTAGAACGCGATATCCTTACCATCACCCATGACAGAATCCAGTAAAAGTAGAAGTTAATTTGTAGATTACCACGATGAAAAAATAATATAATTATATGAAAATAAATTACTGCATTTACATTCAGCGAAGTTTGACAGACAAATTAATGTGCTTGTCTATCATGAGAAACATTTTTCTGGAAACAAAATATAAAAAGTATAAGATAATTATTTCAAGGCATGTACAGAATTTTGCAAATAACTCTTGGACTAAAAACCACCAGGGTGAGGTAAACTAATTACTGATAATGTCAACAAAATAAAAGACTAATATTGATCTGTGTGAAATTTTCAAGGCGTCCTATGCAGTAGGCTACACTCCACTAACATAATTATTTCTAATGTTAAAGAACCTGTGATCGTGTATGATAATTAGAGGCTTCTGATTCCACCTGACCATGCCACGAAACAAGCTCCTTCCATATAAGTGGTGTTTAGTGGCAATATTTGTAGGACTCATTTATTTCCAATTTTCTGACAACATCACAGGGTCCCTTAAAGAACTAATTTCGTGTTTTGTTTCAAATAGTAATGTCTTGGTGGGAAAATTATTATGTCCTAAGGAGATGTGAATATTGCATATAGTTTAGATGATACATCATATTTTCCAAAGATACCTATATACAGCTGGTCATACTCCCGTGAGGCCCACCCAGCGTTGTCAACGTTGGACGAGATAACCCCGAAACACTAGTGGATAACCAGCTTTTAGTTTTTCAACAACCATTCTTTTCTTTCTATTTCCTTCCTTCTTGCTGTCTCGCCTCTCTATCACCGTTTTCTGGCGCTATATGACCACGCTGTTGCGGCGCCTAATATCAATCAATCAATCAACCTCTACATATTGAGAACCAAAATGCGATCTACAACATAATCTCAGCCGTAGTTTTTCGAATCATATAATTGGACTATAAGTGATAAGGGAGAAAGGCCTACGTCATTAAAACTTTTTAAGAACGAATGAGAAGGTTAAAAATATGAGAAAGAAAAGATAAACGGTAAGAAAGGAGGGAAGGGCAAGCGAGAGAGGGATAAGACAGTAGGGAGGATGTGCAAGGTTGCCAGTTACTTGAGAGATACTGTAATATATATAGCCTATGCATAAAATTAGACCAAGTTTATTGAAAACGCCATATAGCGGCGCCTATTTAAGTTTAACATCGATTATTTTTAAGGAAATGCATATTTAGAAGAAAAAATCCTGGTAAATAGCTTAATGAATTTGTTAACAAATATGATTATTAAAAAAGTTAGAAAATTAAACCGTCTTCAGCCGAAAAAGAAAACAAAACAGCTGGGCTTGGGAGAAGGTGATAAATAGGGTGGACTACATGCACGAGGGATTTGATTGATATTAGGTGGCGTAACAGCGAGGTCATTTAGCACCAGGAAAAGGTGATAGAGAGGTGTGACAGCAAGCAAGAAGGAAATAGGAAGATAGGAGGGACAGTTGAAGAAATGTAAGCTAGTGGCTGGGGCCGAAGGGGCGCCAAAACCCTTAAAGTATTGCCCACATCATTACAGGCAATACACCCCTACGGGGTAAGAACGAGGGATAAAAGGAATACAGTGAAAGCTGTCTAATATCCAAAGGATAATATATATTCAGTAGTCTATCCCACTACGATGGTGAACAAAAGACAGTGCCTTTATTTAAAGGACATAATGTAACAGATATTCTAATTATATTTGTTTGTTATTACTTTTCAACTAATCACCTTCATTTTTCTTACCCTCTTCCCCCTCACCCTCGCCTCAAATCATCACATTTCTTCTCTTCTATATCCGCTTATGTTAATGCAGTATGCACTTCTTTAAACCAGGGTTCTTCAAATTACGGGTCCCGAATTCCTCCAAACTGGGTCGCAGGCTCACAAAAATAAATACATGAATAAAATAGAATAATAATATTCGTGACAATAAAATTAATATGAAGTTCATACATGAATCCACATAACATATTTTTATACTCGATTATTCATATATTTAATTATAAATAAAGCAAAATCATTGCACAAATATTAGCCTTCTTGAATGAGTGTGTGAGAGAGAGAGGGAGGGTAGGTGAGGCAGTGTTTATAATTCTGGTTAGAATTCCTTTTAATCAAAAATATTATGTTTCAGCGTCTGGCCTTGTATTATCTTAGGTTGATAATTCTGATCATTTGTAAAATATCTTTCTGTATGGGTCGCGAGAATGATGTCATAGTAAAAAACTGGGTCACGACTGAAAAAGATTGAAGAACCCTGCTTTAAACTGTTGGTGATTCGATACCGTTCACAGTGTATGCTTCATTCATTCCTCCTGACACGCGGCTTCTCTACCTGATCATTCGTTACCCTCCTATATAGCTCCGCCCACATTTCTCTCCTCCTCTCCCACTAACATCCCCCCTCCCTCCACCTGCAACTGTTACCAGATCTGACCAGGCCCAAACCAAGTCGCTGATGGATGGGGTGTGGACCATTGATCTGTCCGGAGCTGTACAGTGGAATTTATTATTACCATGCACTGTACCTTTGCAAAAAATTTAATCTATATAAAAAACATAAGTGATCTGGAATACACTAAGAACTCAAACAAACAAACTGTAGAAATCTAAAGAACACACCAGTTACTGTGGAAAGAATTGTATTGTGGAGAAACTGTAAAAAAAAATAATAAAAAAACGTTTCTACTTTTGAATCATTTTGGGTTATTATGATTCACTCTTGTATTCTCGAACAAAGTTTCGAGACCAGAGAGAGAGAGAGAGTAGGGTGGGGGAGAGAAAGAAGGGGATGGGTGGAGCCTGTGGACTGACGTGGTATATACGTCACACAATGATCGTTCGTATCCCAGTGTTAAATTTCACAAAAATGACGTATTTCTCTGGGACAAGTGCCTTAATTATTAACTTTTAGTAATCCATTATAGTGCCAAAAATTAGCGGAAGGTGTGAAATAACCCGTGGCAAAACATCATACTGATCCAACCTTTAGTTACAGAGTTATTCCCCAAAAACAGTGCGAAACGGGCCCTGAAAACGTTAGTAGAATTTCCCTGCAATACTAAATATTCTTTCTGAAGGTGCAAAGGTAGCTGAGCATCCCATTACACCTCTAGCTAGTTGTTTTAGTGGGAGCATTCTGGGAGGAGAGTCTTTCCAATAAACCAAAGGGTCCGTATCAAAGAGCAAACACTCTTATTTTATGTATTCTCTCATAATTTCCTTTACAAAGTGCATCTTTGTAGGATTTCTTACCTCCAGCTGATGCGGGCATGAATGAGAAACGGTTGGATAGGGTATCTTAGGTGAGTGTGGGCTATGGGTCCCAGCTGAGTCATCAGGGTGTACTGTAACAGTTTCACACGTTTCTTCTTCATTTATGAACTCATTTTGAACAATGGTCTTGATTTCTTGAAACAGCTCAACTTTCTTTTCATCTGATGGAAGCCAATTTAATCTGAAGCGAGGATCCAGGAAAACAGCTAACTTTACATCGATAATATATATATATATATATCATTTTACCGAAGTATTTGTATGATGTAATTATATTTCGTCTTCTCCTAAATGTTTAATTCCAATTACAAATACAATTATAATTATATATCATCAGAAATAATGAATTACAATTTCAATTACAATGATCTAAAAAATGTGTAATTAATTATATATCAATTAATTAAATTACAATTACAAATACTCCAAGCCTGCTGGAAACTGGAGTACGACTCCCGTTCTCAGTTAATTTTCTTCACATTATGCTGAGACTACAGGACAACGGTGGTTTGGTAGTTTAGAGTGGGTAGGGACTATGACAATACATGGGTGTAGCAATCTTCAATATAGGAATAACACAAATAAAAATAGCTACACCAAACAAGTAAATCCAAACACAGTCAAGCCAGCCCTACTGAAATTACAGAAGTAGTTGCTAATCCTTCCACAGACGTTGTGTGCACTTGTCTACCCAAAGTGAAGTGAAGAACACCCACACGTCAGTCAGAGGACTCGATAGATGAACACAATACCTTCTTTGCCAAGAAAGTAATTTGACAAGATCTCTGATGATTCCTGCATTAAAAAATAATTATATGTATTAATTAAGTATATGCATGTACAGTTTGTGGTGCTGGTGTCAAAGTTTATGAATTTCAATAAGTTGCTGTCAATTATAATGGAATAAAATTGTACAAAATCATAATCACAAAGAGACATAGAATTAGTAACTAAATGTGACGGTGTCATTACCTTGCACCATAAACCTTTCTCTTCTAGTTGGTTCATATGGGACTCTGCTTTGTTTTTGGGTCCCACATCAAAGTTGTTCATAAGCAGTACAACCAGACCACCTGCAGACAGAGATATTACAAGACTATTCTAAATACAATAACGTAGGGTATTGTTGCTGAAGTACCGGATAAAAATTTATCACTCTTGCCTCGCCTTAGAAGATTCAAATGAATGAAAAAGGCGTGTGTGGATATTGAAAGAGATCTGATCCTCAAAGGAGTGTTGTGGTTCTGCCACCTCCTACCGGTATTATGTAAATAATTAGGTAATATTTGCTTCATCATGGTCCCACTGACACTAGGTTACAAACGCACCTGTCTTGGTGAAGTGAATCATGTCATCGATGCCAGACAGAGGAATATGGTTCTCACGTATCGCTCCAACGCTGACCACGATGTCATAGGTACCTGTCATTAAGGACTACTATAAAAACTGTGATTATACTGTATAGCATACCAGTGATCCACAGAAAAGAAAAAAAAACTACTCAAAGCATTCATTAAACTGTAGGTTTTTAGGGGCATAGGGTAGATACATTGGAAAAAGTTTTGCTTCTCTGTCATGAGAGCCCAGGTTTGAGCCCGATGTTAACCCCTTAACCACGGGTGATGACATAAATCGACACCACCAAGTGTGGAGGATCACAAGTGACGACATAAGTCGACAGCGCAGTTTTTAAATGTGCGCACCCCATAACATGGTTGTTTCGGAAGGATGCATTTCCAGAGCTCCGTCTTTCCTGTAATTACCATAAATATTCGTAAAAACGACAGTGGCTTTTGTCGTGTTCGTGGAATCCATTCGGATCCTGAATGAGTAATAAGAAATCAGCGGGACAAACAGGCATCATCGGGCTCTGGTGGCAAGTTTTCTGGCCACAGAAGCATTATACCTTGTCCTTAACAGCATTAGGGGTTGTTGGCATGAGAATTGGACAGCTGTGGGCAAGCTCAGATGGATCAGGGCAGAAGTTGGTGGCGAGACATGTGATGGTGTGACCCACTGATGGGAGACAGCTTTGCGCTGTCTCTGCATCTCCCATACAACACTGACATAGCCTATGGCTTTTTTCAGGAGAGGGGACATTATGTGAGGAACCTTCAATCAGCGGGACCTGTGCCGCCAGTGGATTTGGAGAATGAACCCTCTCCTTCAAAGAGGAGGCAAGGATCCTACAAAGCAGTATATTTATGAATAAATTGATAAGCAGATTTTTAAATTGTAATTCCTTAGACAATTATTTTATTGATTTCTTTTACAAAATCCTGTATTCGGCAGTGTATGAAGACTTTGCTCTTGAGATGCCAGAGAATATTAAAAACAAGCAATCAATACTCTGAGACATCACTTTAGGAAAAGTCTTACCTTTCGGGATGGTATTCTGACCGAGACCAAGAAACTCCTGAAACATGAGAGTGTAAATACCAGAAGATTTGATTTGCTTCATCATGCTGTCGGAGGGTTCGACGGCATCAATGTTCCTGTGTACGAGAGAATTTGGTGAATTTATATTATAATTTTATCGGGGTTATTTATGGGATGAATGGTGAAGTGCTATCTACGTAAAACTAAATTTCAAATCACCACTGCAGCACCCTTTTAATATAATAAACAAATATATTTGTTAAATTATACAATAACATATGCTGGAGTATTGTGAAGAGCATTGAAAATATTTTCTATGCAATGTTGAAGTTGAATACATATTACAACACCGGGATACAGTGTATATTATTTGCGACTGATGAATATCATTAATTTATGCTTGAATAATACTTCTGCGTTAATGGATCGAACTTATGATAGTATTGAGTAATAAGGTACCGATTTCTTCATACAGAGCAAATGAAATGCCACATCTGAGAAAGTTTTGACGCTGCTGATGTTTCCAAATTTTATCATCAAGAACAAATCAACCACACTGATACAGTTTGTTACTTGCCACTCAGCAGTACTTACGTGAAGCCTTTCTTGGTGAGCTCCTTACCAACCAAACCAGTACCTGCAGCTACATCCAGGACTCGAACCTCTTTCCTTTGGTTCTCAGGCACCCTAATGGACACCACCTCAGCCGCTATGGCAGGGGCCCTATACCCTCCCTTACTCATTATCTGTTTAGGAGAATATGAGTTTGAGAAAAGTAAAGGTTCACAAAGCACCTTCTTTTTGGTTTATCATATTCAAGGTTAATGATGGGTGCACTATGTTAAGTGTTTTGTTTTTCTTGTTGGAATACTGAAAAACGAGTTTTTTCGTTCTTTGTTACACAATGAACCGTTGCTATTTGCAACCATAGGTCACACACACAGAATAATTAATGAAGGTTGGTTACGGATTTGGAAGACTGAGCGCGCCCTACTCTCTAAATAACAATGCATACATATTTTAATTAAAAGTAAAAATGAAAAATTGTTGCACAAAATATAATAATAATAATGATAATAATAATAATAATATACGGTTTATTGAAATTCCATCCATAAGGCGGAACATATACAGTATCTATACCGGTACTATAAATGGCAAACCGTCTCTGTTTGTCCTCTTATAACTCGAAAGAGTTACACCAACATCCAAAACCCATATATATTCTGAATCACCATCCCCAGGCGCAGGGTTTAGTATGACGTAACTCGACGTAAAAATTACGTAATCTACTATAAATCTGCTAAGAAAAAACTGGTTTCACTCCCAAAACTATACATTGTAAATCAGCACCACCAGCAAAGGTTTTTATGACGTAACATGACGTAACTTGACATAAAAATTACGTTAAAATGTAAAATATTCTATTTATCGGTTAAAACCATAAAGAAGAGCTTGAACGGAAATTTTCTGTTTGAGCTGCTAAAATCGCGTGCCAAATGTACAGCCATGGTTGATAGTGCTGGACCAGGGTCCAAGTAGTGTTGGAGAGCAACTAGACAGAGTTCGAACAAGTGAATTTTCTAAACAATTCAACGTTGAGAGAGGTTTAGAAGACTCACTTTTTCGAACTCTGTTCAGATGCTCTCCAACACTCCTTGTACCCTGGTCCAGCACTATCAGCCATGGCTGTACAGCTCGAACAGATATTTTCCGGTAGAGTTGAAGAAGGTAAAAAGGCTATTTGGGAATTCAGTCAGTCTCGGGCCTTCAAGCTGAAAAGACGTATGTACAACCATGGCTGATAGTGCTGGACCAGGGTCCAAGGAGTGTTGGAGAGTACCGGTAACTGAACAGAGTTCGAAAAAGTGAGTCTTCTAAACCTCTCTCTAAGTTGAGAATGGTTTGGAAACTTCACTTATTCGAACTCTGTTCAGTTGCTCTCCAACACTCTTTGGACCCTGGTTCAGCACTATTAGCCATGGCTGTACTATATCGTCTTTATATATGTATGGCAACTGGCAAGTGGCCTGAGATCGCGGAGTATCATTAACTAACGCAACAAGACTGAAATGCTTTCACATATTATAAAGGTAATATTTCTAAACTCCAGAGTGCATCTTTCCCGGGAAAACGCCGGGTACCTCCGCTAGTATTACATAAGGTTGATGATTGATGGGAAGGGTTTTATATATACAACAACGAAAGATGTTATGATGGTGAGTCAAATATAGAAATATTGTTAATTTTTGTTGATAATCCTGACCATAGTGGGACTGGCCAGATAAGTGGGAACACCGAGGCATATCACTCTCGTGACGTCAGCAATAAGCTCCGCTAGCCTGACTGTTAAGGGGCGGAGACTGTTTGCATTAGAGGGGCGGGGCTTGTTTATACTAGTATTGACTTCAGGAATATGCAACTCGGATACATCACACTTTTTTCCTTATAACGCACTGTTGATCGAATCTTTGAACTTGGGCTGGTAGTTATTTTCATGCCCAGGCATCATAATGCAATTGCTGACCACCAACCCAGTACTGAAATTGGCAATACTTTAAAGGTTTCGGCTCCCCTTCGGCCCCAACCACTAGCATTCAGTTCTTCAACTGCCCTAGTTTCTTTCAGTTTCCCTCTTGCTATTTGACCTCGCTGTTGCCGCGCCAGTGTACTTCATTCCTTTGCTTCTCAAAATTATTCATTGTTAGTCAGTAGGCAACGACAAAAAAAAAAGAAAAAAATATATATGCAGGTCAAGGTAATTCAATATAATATAAGTAGAAATACAATACATTAAACAATACAGACCTCATCATAATTTGTTGAGATATCGCCATACATAGCAACTACTATTTCAGGATCACCGCTCTCGTCAATTGTCTTGTATGTCTGTTGTAGAGTGTTGATAATCTCGGGCTCCATCGTTGCTGCAAGAGAGACAAAAGAAGATAATTGATAAAAACCAATCATCATACAAAAGATTTTCATATACTGTATATACAGCAAAGGTCATTGGGTGATTCCGAAGATTAAATGTATCTCGTGAAACATTATGAATGACCAATAATACACAGAGGACTATGACAACTGCTACGAAACGCGAGCTTAAGGAACAGCTGGAATGATCTGGCTGCACTAAATTATAAATAAAAGGAATAATATAAAATAATAGGGAACGCTGAAATATTGCTGACTTCCAGGTTTTTTAAGGATATAAAAAATATTGACTAGGGTAGAGTTTTTTTTTTTTTTCGAAAATATATATCAAACTTTATACACAAATATACAAAGAAAATACTGGTAAGGTACACTGGGAGTCAATTAATCTGTGCTGGTCCAAGTCATATTGTGAATCTTTACCAACTGAAGTGAATCTGGAGGAGTGGGATGCGAGGTTGGTAGAGATGCCTTGGATAAGGACAGAATTATTGTGCCTTGGATATGGACAGAATTATTGACCCCTTGTGTACCACAAGAGATTAATGATGGATAATATCGCTAGGGTAGACTGCACCAGGCAGCAAAGCTGAAGGTAGGCAACACCAAAGATAAAAAAAAATCTTAGTAAAGCTACAGGATAACACAAGAACAATAAAACCGAGTGAATTGCACGAGAATATATCACCACGCGGACACAAGACTGACAAGAGGTCACTGCGTGAATACTAGCACAGAGAAATAATAGTACATGAGAATAATGCACTGTCACTGTAGTAGTAACCTATTTAAATGACTAGGCATCAATCAATAGAGCTAACAAAATTATACACATAAGCACAAGCAAGTATTATTATTAATAACTATCAACTGATCAATTATGGAAATCACTGGAATATTTGTTTTATTGATGCAATTTCAATTAAATAAATATTGTACAAGTATAAAGGGGAACGAAAACGAGAATGAGTGTCAGTTTCTTATCAATATAAATACTCGTACAGTAGCCCTGAACTTCCTTCAGAATACAGGAGACAATTCAGCTTCAACACCACGAACTATTTAAGAGAACAATCGTTGTTTTGGTTATAGGGCTCAACGCCTATCAACCTCGTAATGGTCCATAACCACTCTCGGTCACTTTGTAAACAACAGATTTGAAAGCTAATATCTTGTACACCACTCAATCTATATAAATAAATGATATAGGATATTGAAGTACAACCATTTAGCTGTTTCCTGATGTACTTGTGGAGACTAAGTGGACATCTGTAGGATTAGTAGCCATCTCATAATGACTCAACTCAAAATTCACTTTTTCACTATATTTACATATATAAGAACGTTTTCACACTCTGATTTCGGTATAAAACATGTCAGAATCGCATTTTTCAACACAACAAAATGAAATACAATGTCAATATAGTTTTTACGTACAGTCGGCAAAACAAGTTAATTTTAACATGGGTAAGCGGTGTGGGGTTGGTACTCCGCCGACTGGGGAGGTGTGCCTTGTTATCCGAGATGGGTATCGTCTTCGCCCCGCCAATAATACTCGGGCCGCGGCAGTGAAAACTTTTTTATATCAAAAGTTTAGCTGATTTTAAAATACATTTTGAGTTTTCAAGAACTCTTACTGTTCAACTATTCATTATTAAACATAAAGAAATGCATTTGAGTATTTAAGAACAAGATTAACCGTGAAATACCCAGAAATAATATCACTGGGTGAAAGGACGTCACTCCTACTTGCCTGCCCGTTAGACACTGAAGGGCACTGAGGGTGACGGAGGTCTATAAGACACTCGCGTCACTCCTGACTCGCCAGTCAGGCGTACCAACATTACATTACACTGTTAAAAGGATGGTAACAAAACTTTTTTTTGCCGACTGTACATATATGGTAATTACAGGAAAATCGGAGCTCTGGAAATAAGTCTTTTCACCCTCACTGCCAGTTCAACACTGGCAGGAGGTGGGTAACTGCCAGGCAGACTGGCTGCACTGCAGGGTTGCCAGGCGTCTGAGCATAAAAATGGAGACTCATTGTAAAAAATTGACATTTATGATAGAATATATATATATATATATATATATATATATACAGAGAGAGAGAGAGGGTGGGGGATTGAGATTTACAGACCTTTTGCTTAAAATGTCACTGAGAGAATTTAATCAAATGAATCTCCTTCAAGATCTCCACCAGTATCAGTAGAAGCCGAGGTGCTTGGATGCTGATCATCATCTATGTGACTTTCACTAGATTTATTTCCTTCTTTTTCTCTGTGCCTTTAAATTTGGGTCGTAAAGAGTGCTAGCATTTTTGTGCTAACTCTAAACTGTCTACAGCATACTTTTTAGTTGTGTAGGTGTGTTCGATTCTTAGAATGGCTTCAAGGGAATTTGTGCTCAACTTGTTTCTTGCATTTGTAACATATGAAAACACCCGTTCAACGAAGGCTGTACTTAAAGGAATACAGAAGGAATAACTCTTGGTATCACTTTCCCCCCAAAAGATTTTCATAATTTAGAACAAATACCCAAAACGATACTAGGTCTATTGGCATTTGTGAGTTAAAAAATTCTTCTACCCATTTGGTTTTCATGGAAATGCGTTTATACTGGTTAGCAACTTTCTGTACATCCAACTTTTCTTCTTTTGCTAAACTTTCTGAAGAAAGATCACAAAATCGTGGCTGAGACACCTCTTCGGACTAAGGTATTTGACATAGTTCGTTTTCATAGTTGTCTTGTTATTTCTCTTATCAATCTGGTTAAATATCTCCAAGTTTAGCATCACTTAATAACCAAGGTAATTGCAGGTTGCAAAGATCTTTGTACACTTTCTGGAGTAAAAAGTTTCTTAGCTCTTCAAGCTCTTGAAATAATTTGGTGGGGATTTGTGGCCTGGAATCCTGCATTGAGAGTTTCAAAATTCCGAATGATGGGACAAGCGAAGGTAAGATACAGCTTATTACCTTCATCAAGAAGCATTTCTTCCAGTGTTCGAGCACCACAGTTATTGTCAACAATAGAACAGAAGTATACCTTCAGTTATTCCCACTGTGTTAATATTTGATATATGCACTTTCCTCTTACAACTTACAAGCCATCGTGTAGCACTTGGAGTTACAAACTTTTCATGATTTTCACTCCCATTGTTCATAGTGGCGCATAGACCACATAAGACTAAACTGTGGCAAGTTCACTTGATAAATTTAATGCTAATATTGTAGTCTCTAAACCTTGAAAAAACAGAATTTGCCTCAGCTGATACATTATTTGCTCCATCACTACCCAAGCCAATGCAGTCATTTATATTAATTTTATTTACCGTTAGAAAATCACAAATAGCATCAAACAAACTGGCCAGTTGTAGAGACAAACAGGTATCATGCCAAGAAATGCTGTGTGTACTGTTTGCTCCTTTTTGGAAAAGTATCTCACACATAAATAAATGTTTTGTGACACTAATGTCTGTCGATTCATCTATCAAGAGTGAATACTTTGCTCCCCGAAGATCATCAAGTAACTCTTCATAAAATGCCACTGACACAACATTTTTTTATCAAGCACATGCACTTTGTCCGATGTAGTTTTACATTCTCTAATATACTTCCTTTTCCATACTTTGCAATTAGTTCAGTCTGATGATATACTGCTCTCACACTACAATGACAAGCTGTCCCGACACTATATTTAATTATAAATCCTTTTAGTTCCTTGGTTAGGTTTACAGTGTTCTTCTTAAATGCGTCGGTTATTTTCCGTGAAGCAGTAAAAGAATCTACAACTTTTCTGTGCTTGACTGTCTTTTCATATTGTTCAAAAGCAGACTTTTGTATGCTAGACGGAGAACACTTGCACCATTTACAATAGCATTTGTTGTCAATGTAATTAAGCCATTTGAACTTTTCTTCCCACTCTTTATTATAGTGCCTTGCATCATCATAGTAATTTTTCCACTTACTCATCTTGTTTTCAATATCGACTTTCAGATGTACCTGTAACATCCAAATCAAGTAATAATATTAGAGACCGTGCTAACAGTAATTGTCACCGTGGTATTAATAATTATAGTGACATACCAATATTCAATGAACATAATACATTCTCTCTTTATTATTGCAATATTACCACACTTACATTTTATCTCACCCGGCTTGCCGAATCTAATAGTTAACACCGAAAGCAAACTGTAGGTTCCTAAATTGCTGGTATGATATTGGGCAGATCGAGTGGAACGATATCCAGCGCACTATTATCTTTCCCCATGGACAGTACACTAACCAGGGTCCAGGAATCGCACACGGCACACGACCTGACGGCCCAACGGTCAGTTCACGTAACTGATAGGAATCTTTCGCGTCCAGTTTCCACAACAAGTTAGCACTGATTGCATGATAGATTGGCTGTTATTGTTATTATTATTAAGTTACAAGAAGCTAAAAAGGACAGAGTTTGACTGTTCTTTTATTCTTGCAAAAAAGTGGACAGGCGGTCTGAATAAAGGACAGATCCGGCAATCCTGCAGTGCACTGGCTAGACTATGGCTACTCCCTACAATCTCAAAATCAGTGTTCCCACCCGAGCAAACCATATTATGGGGAGCACAATTTTAAAAACTGCTTTGTCAAGAATTCTCGTCACCCACGGAACTCCACACTTGTTGATGGTGACGAGAATTTTCGTTACCTGCAGTTTAAAGGTTAATTAAGGGAATGTATCTGTAGAGATATAGAGTGTGTGCATTGGGATGTATATGGAGAAGTGTATGTGTGTGTTGTGTAGTGTCTGTGAATTTTGTGCTGAGATGGATCTAATTCGATTTCCGATACGTTAATTAGGCTTCATCCCTGAGGATGGTATTAGGCTTGCAAGTCCAGCTGCAGGGGTGGTACTTATAGAATGTCATAAATTTTAGTCATAACTCTAGTCATAGCTATGAAAGATTCAAAAACTTCTGTCATAAGCACTATGATTCTGTCATAAGCACTATGATTCTTACATAGTTATGACAAACTTAGTTATGACCGATTTAGCAAACTGTTATGAGTGTCGGAATTCTGCATGTCATCTTTTTATTAATTGATAAGGAAACACCTCAAAAAGATGAAAATATATAATATAAATATACTTCTATTACAGTTATGTACAAATTTAATTAGACCTCATTTAAATAAAGAAATATATTGCCAAAAATATCGGCCGCTAGGTGGAATGTAAACAAAGCCTCGCGCGCTGTTTTTAAATTAAAGCAGCCAGCCACTACCACTACCAATACCACTAATACACTATCACCACCACTACCATATCACACACACCTTCCTACCCACCTCTGCAAACAGCCAGCACTAACTCTGCATTTGCAAGACGACATACCTCTAATAATTTACGTGTAGCTCGACTTTTGAAACATTTGAAACATTTATTTATAGCAATTAGTTATACAAAATTACAAAATTATAAGTATAAGCATAGAAAACATTGAGCATGTACAACTAATGCTAGCCTATATAAAGCGATGCTTTTCAGGCAAAATTTAGTTTTTGCTGACAGTAAATAACCGAGCAGCATAAACAATAATTACAGTAATGATTATAATGACAATGTTAAATAACTATTACTAAAATCTAAACACTTAATTCTAAATACAAGAGAGATAAGACAATGATAATGATACAGAATCTGTTATTGAACATATGTGTTGGTAAATAGGTACCATATATGCTGGATAAATATAAATATACATATGCAAGTACATGTACAGCTCCGGACAGATCAATGGTCCACACCCCATCCATCAGCGACTTGGTTTGTGCCTCGTCGGATCTGGTAACAGTTTCAGGTGGAGGGAGGGGGGATGTTAGTGGGAGAGGAGGAGCTATATAGGAGGGTAACGAATGATCAGGTAGAGAGACGTGTGTCAGGAGGAATGAACGGTATCGAATCACCAATAGTATAAAGCAGGGTTCTTCAAACTTTTTCAGTCGTGACCCAGTTTTTACTATGACATCATTCTCGCGACCCATACAGAAAGATCTTTTACAAATGAT
This sequence comes from Petrolisthes cinctipes, assembly GCA_033782935.1. Taxonomy (NCBI): domain Eukaryota; kingdom Metazoa; phylum Arthropoda; class Malacostraca; order Decapoda; family Porcellanidae; genus Petrolisthes; species Petrolisthes cinctipes. The sequence continues at coordinate 652,234 of JAWQEG010000074.1, forward strand.
CAGAATTATCAACCAAAGAAAATACAAGGCCAGAAACTGAAACGTAATATTTATGATTAAAAGGAATTCTAACCAGAATTATAAACACTACCTCACCTACCCCTCCCTCTCTCTCTCTCATTCTCTCTCAAGAAGGCTAATATTTGTGCAATGATTTTGTTTTATTGATAATTAAATATATGAATATTCGATTATAAAAATATGTTAGGTGGATTCATGTATGAACTTCATATTTATTTTATTGTCACGAACATTATTATTCTATTTTATTAATGTATTTATTTTTGTGAGCCTGCGACCCAGTTTGGAGGAATTCGGGACCCGTAATTTGAAGAATCCGGGTTTAAAGAAGTGCATACTGCATTAACGTAGGTGGATATAGGAGAGAAGAAATGTGATGATTTGAGGCGAGGGTGAGGGGGAAGAGGGTAAGAAAAATAAAGGTGATTAGTTGAAAAGTAATAATAAACAAATATAATTAGAATATCTGTTACATTATATCCATTAAATAAAGGCACTGTCTTTTGTTCACCATCGTAGTGGGATAGACTACTGAATAGATATTAGACAGCTATCCCTGTATTCCTTTTATCCCTCGTGCTTGCCCCGTAGGGGGGTATTGCCTGTAATGATGTGGGCAATACTTTAAGGGTTTTGGCGCCCCTTCGGCCCCAGCCACTAGCTTATATTACTTCAACTCTCCCTTCTTTTTTCCTATTTCATTCTTGCTTGCTGTCACACCTCTCTATCACCTTTTCCTGGTGCTATTTGACCTCGCTGTTGCGCCACCTAATATCAATCAAATCCCTCGTGCATGTAGTCCACCCTATTTATCACCTTCTCCCATGCCCAGCTGTTTTGTTTTCTTTTTCGGCTGAAGACGGTTTAATTTTCTAACTTTTTTAATAATCATATTTGTCAACAAATTCATTAAGCTATTTACCAGGATTTTTTCTTCTAAATATGCATTTCCTTAAAAATAATCGATGTTAAACTTAAATAGGCGCCGCTATATGACGTTTTCAATAAACTTGGTCTAATTTTATGCATAGGCTATATATATTACAGTATCTCTCAAGTAACTGGCAACCTTACACATCCTCCCTACTGTCTTATCCCTCTTTCGCTTGCCCTTCCCTCCTTTCTTACCGTTTATCTTTTCTTTCTCATATTTTTAACCTTCTCTTTCGTTCTTAAAAAGTTTTAATGACGTAGGCCTTTCTCCCTTATCACTTATAGTCCAATTATATGATTTGAAAAACTACGGCTGAGATTATGTTGTAGATCGCATTTTGGTTCTCAATATGTAGAGGTTGATTGATTGATTGATATTAGGCGACGCAACAGCGTGGTCATATAGCGCCAGAAAACGGTGATAGAGAGGCGAGACAGCAAGAAGGAAGGAAATAGAAAGAAAAGAGTGGTAGTTGAAAAACTAAAAGCTGGTTATCCACTAGTGTTTCGGGGTTATCTCGGCCAACGTTGACAACGCTGGGTGGGCCTCACGGGAGTATGACCAGCTGTATATAGGTATCTTTGGAAAATATGATGTATCATCTAAACTATATGCAATATTCACATCTCCTTAGGACATAATAATTTTCCCACCAAGACATTACTATTTGAAACAAAACACGAAATTAGTTCTTTAAGGGACCCTGTGATGTTGTCAGAAAATTGGAAATAAATGAGTCCTACAAATATTGCCACTAAACACCACTTATATGGAAGGAGCTTGTTTCGTGGCATGGTCAGGTGGAATCAGAAGCCTCTAATTATCATACACGATCACAGGTTCTTTAACATTAGAAATAATTATGTTAGTGGAGTGTAGCCTACTGCATAGGACGCCTTGAAAATTTCACACAGATCAATATTAGTCTTTTATTTTGTTGACATTATCAGTAATTAGTTTACCTCACCCTGGTGGTTTTTAGTCCAAGAGTTATTTGCAAAATTCTGTACATGCCTTGAAATAATTATCTTATACTTTTTATATTTTGTTTCCAGAAAAATGTTTCTCATGATAGACAAGCACATTAATTTGTCTGTCAAACTTCGCTGAATGTAAATGCAGTAATTTATTTTCATATAATTATATTATTTTTTCATCGTGGTAATCTACAAATTAACTTCTACTTTTACTGGATTCTGTCATGGGTGATGGTAAGGATATCGCGTTCTAAAAGGGAAATATATTTATCTTCCTACAGGAGTATCAAATATCAGAGATATTTCGCTGGTTGGTTATAAGAGTGTGTGTGAGTGTATCATGAATTATCATTATTTATGACAGCTTGACATTTATCCCCACTTTTTCTGATGGATGATTCAGGTGTGCATTGCTAATGCAACGTAGCCACCACCACATTTGGTTATCAAATAATATAATTGTATAGGATACATGTTAATTCTTAGCCTCCATAGATTTACTTATATATTAATTAATTAGCACTTTAGAGTACAGTGTATCTTATTTATAGGTCGTTTTATTGGTCTAATGAATGGAACTCGACCGTATCTTGTGTTGGGAGTCATTAATGCTAATTTTTATAAGAATATTTCCCTGGTCTAGCCACAAGTTCAACCCTGTCTTCCATTCTGTTTAACCTCCGTTTTTTTTTTTGTTTTTTTGTTTACCTTCTGACTCAATCATTAATATCAAAGTACATTGTCAATGTATCAGGATCACTAATCCTGCAACAATAAATATCATGTCCCTTTATAATGGGCAATTCCTTCTGTCCACCACGAGTTGCAGTACATATCACATCTACTTCATTAATTTGGTGTGGATAATTATAATGTAATTGACTATTTTATTCAATTAACGATATCTTGCAACTTAGATAATAATTAATTTATCAGAATATAAACAACTCCAGACGAGATAGAATGTCATAAGAAAACTACCTTTTTACAATAGTTTGATCTATTAAATAAAAACCCTTTCTCTAATCCCCCTAATTTCACTATGTCTAGTCACTTATTATGTCTATTAATGTGAGGCAGCCTATTTCCCCTATGTACACTTACAAACATATGAAACAGACACACTTACAACGGACCCCTCATTGTTAGGATGCACCACTACACACGTCGTCTCATCCTACCATAATGTTCGATGAGGTACCCGTTTTAAGTGTATCTGTCTCATGTGTCCTCAACTATACATTATGTTTCTGGAATCTAAAATAAACCATCAAATATTGAGAATTAATTACTCATTGCAAACTAAACTCAAAGTCTATTAAAAAAAAGAAGAATACTATAAAAATAAACCAGAGATAAAATACAAGGCATTAAGGACCCTGTGATCGTGTATGAGACCTGGAGGCTTCTGCTGATTCCTCCTGACCATGCCACGAAACAAGCTCCTTCCATATAGGTGGTGTTTCGTGGCAATTTTTGAAGGATTCACTAACCTCAAATTTTCCGACTACATCACAGGGTCCCTTAACAAAAATTTGTTAGCATCTACCTCAAGGCAGATCAAATACACACTTAGCACAAAGCCGAACACTAGCACCTTCTCCCTCCCAAGTTCCCAACCCCTCCATCCCTTCCACAACCAATGACAGAGACCTTGTAGTGTTCAGACACTTGACGCAGACCTTGGCTTCGAAAATACGACTTCTGAATAGTGTCGCAAATGTTTGATTATGTCTCATTATAGTTGCTCTGAGAATTAGCACTAAAATGTTAACCATATAATATGACCATTTGGTTACATTCATGGCTAACGTTATGACAATGACAGGCGAAAAGAAGTATTTCCGAACAGTTTTTGCGACCATTGAATAAGGCCAAAGTGGTCGCCTAAACTGTTTGGAAATAAATATTTTTGTCTACCATTGTGAATATTTTTCACCAGAAACTCCATTAATATTAAGTTGTGTGTCATTGAAGAAGAGGGTATAGTCTTTTGGATTATTAGTGTGAGTTGAAAGGTGAAGGAACTGTGTTTTTTGTGTTGAAGGCCATAAGGTTTTCTCTTCACCAATTGGATATAAGGGAAAGGACAGAAAGTCAGGCGTGACACTACATCATCACGTGATGTAGAGAGGAGCTGTGTGGATGGACGATTGTCAAACTGTGTGGAGTAATGAAGAAGAGAGAAATTATCAGAATACAATTGGAAAGTTGAAGAAATACAGTTGAAAAGATTATTGATAGTCTTGGGAGAGAAGTTGACCATCTACAACAGCAGCTATAAAACTGACGTCAGAGAAGAAATCAGGGATAAAGGTGCAGATGGAGGGATAAAAATTGAATGAACTCAGTTTGGAAAATTAATAGTTTTTTGCCAAATTCTATCAAAAGTTCTTTATGCTTAGCGCAACAGTAAAACTTTCACTGATGTTCTGAATAGAGGATGACCATGAGTCAGAAAGGAGCCATAGAAGATCGCCAGTAGAGTATCCCTGACGGAAACCATACTGACGATCAGAAAGAAGGTCATGACGAGTAAGGTGCTTTTGAACTTTGATGTTAAGAACATATTCAAAGATTTTTAAGTAGATATGAAATCTAAGCAATGAGGCGATAGTTTGAGAGTTGGGGAGAGTCCGAACAGGTTGGATCAGAATAAATTTTTAGTAGGAAGGAAATTATGAGATGACGGACAAAGTCTGAACAGTCTGCATGGGAAGGGAGTCAGCACTGGAGTACAATTTTAAAGGACAATAGGAGGATTCCCACATGGACTATACACCATATCAATATCAATGCCAGATAGGGCAGAAAATATTTCATTTCAATAGATTCTAATGGCAGATATAAGATGAAGGAATAGCCCTACAATCATCCAGAGTAAATTAGAGGCAAAGATTTGAGAGAAACTTCCAGCTTTGTCGGGAAAAATGGTGGCAATATTTCCATCAGGATGAATCAGACACGAAAAGTGGACGAAGTAAAGTTGCTGGGGTGATTATTGGCAAAATGAACAGGAAGAGATAGAGTTGGAAAGATAATTGTACTTTGCAGAGATAAAAGATATTTTGGCTAGTTGAAGAATAGATTTGGCGCGAATCTTGGTAGAAATATCCTGGATACGAGATTCATTTGTTTGAAAGCGTCGTTACCATCTGTAAGCCTCCTCCTTGTTGTGGACAGCAGTAGAACAAGCCTCATTAACACAAGAATTATTTTTATCAGATAAAGAAAGTACAAATATGGAATGTATGCCTCCATGCCCGAGAGGATCACCTCCAAGACACATGCAACACATTCAATTGAACCCTGGCCATGTAAACCAAATTCCTTTACTAGAAAAATATGAAAGTACTGCCTCAGTTTCTCCCAGTCAGTAACCAATTAGAGTAGGAACCTCCGGCCACAGATGACACTTTCTGGAAGGGTCCAAAGGTCTTAGGGAAGTGATAGAACAGGACACGGAAACAATATTGTGATTTGAGGAGCCCAATCAATGGAAATATGAGTTCAACAGTATAAGCAGAAGGATGAAAAGTTAAAAATATGTTCATAATATTGGGCTGATCTTCAAGGCGGTCTGGAGTATGGGAAAGGAGCTGAACTATTACAGCTGCTTCAGGTTGTTGAGGATATAAAAGATGAAGACTTGTTCACCAGGTGGGTCTGTGATGGGAAATGAAAGTCAAAGGTTTTAGTGAACATTAAAATGTATTTAAAAGAAGATTTCTGAGCAAGAAGAATGAGATAGAATGTGATCCAGTTTTGAAGTAAGATAGTCATAGAATTATCAATAGTCATTAGAGAGAGGGAGAGATAAACAGTGCAGATGTATTTAAGATGAGAGTAATAGGTAAACCGAAGCCAAAGGGTTGAGAATTCAGAAAAGTCATGGTCGAGAAATACGAGAGTGAGGTCATTGCATATACAGACGTAGCATCGGCATTTGGTACGAAATTAAGAATAGAGTGAGCAAAAGCAGACAGAGAAAGGGTTGCTGTCAGTTACCAATGACACTTGGGTTTTGGAGAGAAAGAATAAGAGAGGCTTACTGGAGGATAGGTGCAGCTCAGCAGCAGGAAAATTTGTTGATAATCCACATACAGTATGTTGCAGAAGTTACTGTAATTTGGAGTGAGTCAGATAATAGTCTAAGACATCTCAAGAGATTGTTAACTGGAGATCCAGACCTTGAAGGGTTTATGGAGTCATCCACAATTGTCTCCGGGGAGGGTGTTGTGTTAGTCGTCATTGCCTTCTCAATTGTGAATTTGGTTTGTGGTGTGTATCATGCCTGTTTGTATGATGTAAACTGAGGGAAAGTGTTGTCTTTGAGTGAATGTTGGATTACTCTCGGAGTAGATGAAACACAACAAGATCAATGAAGATGGAGAAACGGGAACTCCAACTGCCTTTATCACCAGTTCAATATCCACCCTAGGAGTACTGCCCTGTTCAGCTGGTGTTTTTAGGCTTCACCTATGTGCAATGAAAGAGAAGGTTGTAGTTGGTAGTGTCAAATATTGAAATATAAAATTCAGTAACAGAGGCTGGTTCCCAACTCGATGATAAAGAACAATATTAATGATTCTGTACAGTATAAGCAGGTAATCTGGAAAGTTAAAAGAAAAGTTTTTGCGTATGCGTGGATTTCAAAGGATCCCTAGTAACTGTCCCCAACTATGCAGACCAAGACTACCCCCATCATACCAACTCCTTACTTCCTAACCTGCCAGTCCCTTACCTCGGCTTACCAGCGTTATACCCCCAACCTGACAACCCCTGACCCAGAGCCTGCAAACTCTGTATCACCAACTTGTCAACCTCTGACCCAGAACCAGCAAACTCTGTTTCCCCAACCTGCCAACCACTGACCCAAAACTTGCTGACCACTTATTCCTCTGTGAAACCCCACCGATTAACAAAATCGTGTGTGGCCGGAAAACAACATGTCCCCGATATATGTGGTACGGTAACTATAGTATTTTTATGGCGCTCATAGAAAATACGTCCCTGTGGCCTCAATCCATTATCGGTGGCCATCGCCCTTGTAATTAGGTTCTTTTTCCTGAGTTGCCCATATACCCCAACTTTTATTTCGTCCTGGCACACTATGAAACACATACATATTTGCAATAACCGAACATAATTGTTAATTAGATAAGAGTTATAACTCTTATCCTGAAATCCGGAATGATGGGATGACTTTGTTAGAGGAACACGCATGTGAGAGCACAAATGTAAATGCAGATATTTCCCAGCAAGAAATTTGTGGAGTCACACAAATGGATTGGTTGAGGTGGTATAACCACATGAAACAGATGAAGGGTGATTGTCTGATTAAAAAGATGAATAAGAGTGAGGTGGGGATGGGTAGGTCACCGCTGAAAAAGAATGGAGGAGAGGGGTGCGATTTAGGGAGGAATGACTGTTTGGACAGAGGAACAGGATAATCGAATCATATAATTGGACTATAAGTGATAAGGGAGAAAGGCCTATGTCATTAAATCTTTTTAAGAACGAATGAGAAGGTTAAAAATATGAGAAAGAAAAGATAAACGGTAAGAAAGTAGGGAAGGACATGCGAGAGAGGGATAAGACAGTAGGGAAGATGTGTAAGGTTGCCAGTTACTTGAGAGATACTGTAATATATATAGCCTATGCATAAAATTAGACCAAGTTTATTGAAAACGCCATATAGGGAGAACGCCATATATAAGAACGAGGGATAAAAGGAATACAGTGAAAGCTGTCTAATATCCAAAGGATAATATATATTCAGTAGTCTATCCCACTACGATGGTGAACAAAAGACAGTGCCTTTATTTAAAGGACATAATGTAACGTGTAAAGGGAGGGAGCATCCTGAATTTGTATGAATATTTATCTTACACAAGTAAACTCAGCATTAAATTTGGAACTTAAACACGTTTTCCAAACAAATTGTTTATAATTTGGACTCTATTATATTTTGGAAAACGTGTTTAAGTTCCAAATTTAATGCTGAGTTTACTGGTGTAAGATAAATATTCATACAAATTCAGGATGCTCCCTCCCTTTACACATTCAAAAGCAAATTAAAAAACAATATCATAATGAGTTATTAACCAACTTACTCTTCTCTATATTTACATGAGTATGTTTGTATGTATATGGATGGTTGTATTATTTGTATGGTTTAAGTATCTTGTTTAAAGTTTACTATATTTCTACTTAGCTTTATATTGTATAACTGATAGCGATGAATAAATGTCTCAAATGCTTCTCTCATTCAAAAGCGGATTAAAAAGTAGTATCATAATGAGCTATTGACCAACTTAATCTTTTTTATATGTACATGTACTTGCATATGTATATTTATATTTATCCAGCATATATGGTTCCTATTTACCAACACATATGTTCAATAACAGATTCTGTATCATTATCATATTGTCTTATCTCTCTTATATTTAGTATTAAGCGTTTAGATTTTAGTAATAGTTATTTAACATTGTCATTATAATCATTACTGTAATTATTGTTTATGCTGCTCAGTTATTTACTGTCAGCAAAAACTAAAATTTGCCTGAAAAGCATCGCTTTATATAGGCTAGCATTAGTTGTACATGCTCAATGTTTTCTATGCTTATACTTATATTTTTTGTAATTTTGTATAACTAATTGCTATAAATAAATGGTTCAAAAGCCGAGCTACACGTAAATTATTAGAGGTATGTCGTCTTGCAAATGCAGAGTTAGTGCTGGCTGTTTGCAGAGGTGGGTAGGAAGGTCAGCGTCACGGCAGCCAATCAGAGAGCTCCATTCATATCTCGGGCTAGGCTCACCACGGACTCTGTCGCGCGGCTGGACAAGTACTGTATAGGTAAACAGAGTATAGTATTCATTACTTTAAACTTTACTTCCTTAGTGTGTGCTTGGGTGAGGACGAGGATGAAGCCAGTGGCTGGGATGGACTGGCATTGGCAGCGGCAGTGACTGCGAATGGCTTCACCTCCTTCCTGCAGATGACTCCGCTGTTCAAGCAGCCACAGGCTCTACCTCCAGAGTCCCGGTCTATCCTGAGCAGCAGGCTGAAACACTCTACTTGATGGACGAATGGGAACTACAACATCGGCAGAAGAGGAGACAACTTGAGCTTACATTATTAGAAGGGAAGATAAAAGCTCAAAAAGCTATTACACTAGCAATGAGCAAAATTGCTCAAGTCTGTGAAAAAATAATGGAATAAATAAAAGGAATTAGTTCTCTAATTTGTGCTTAAGTTTGTCTTTAATATAACCCTGTATACTTACATAGTTCATTTCAACTGAAGTGGATACTGGAGTCACTACTGCACATTGCTGCAATAAAAAAAAATGCATTGTAAGTGCTATTGTGTATGGAAAATTACTTCTTCAGTGATACATGAAGTATTTCATTATGCTGTACATTGATACTGTTCAAGTGTAAAAGAATAACTAGTTTCAGCATTAGTACGAGTTACTTTGGTGGTTTAAAATAAGTACCTCAAAGACTTACTTGAAATGGAGTCTGGCAAACTCTTCCCTGTATGGCAATCCGTCACGGGCTTGATAACCTACAGGGGGTGGCTCAACTTGATCGTCGTCGTCGTCATTAGCAGCCATCTGGATGTTGTCCTCTGCTGGTGGTTGGTCATGTCCAGGGTCATCTTCAAAAAGTAGCTGAATATTTCTGTCCTTGCATATATTGTGTAATACAGCACAGACAAAAATAATCTTGCATACTTTTGCCGGGGGAGTTAAACGAATTTCACTGTGGAGTACGTGAAATCTTCGTTTCCACTGGCCAATCCCCCTCTCTACAACACTTCGTGTCTTCTTGTGAGCTATGAAATTAATAATGTGATAATAATGACTATCTATAAATATTAGTGTGGATCCTACATATAGAGTAACTTTACTGATAACTTCAGTTCAACTAGCATTACAATATTGCTGTATGAATACGAACTATAGTACAGTATGCATTACTATTCTCTCAGTGTATGAACTGCATGATAACTGTGACAACAAAAGTTTAACTACTGTCAACTTGTGAAGGTTTACCACTAATACCGTATAGTAATGTATAAACATTTTGAACATACTCAAACTTTAAACAACACAGTAACTACATACTGTACTGTATCTATCACATAGTTATACATATTGTCAATGGTAACACTACTATTGGACAATACACCCTCCAAGGTAATCAGTGTTATCCTCTAGTGTATTATGCAATGTTGCAAGGGATTTTTAACTTTTTTTCATTAGAACAATTTTGGAGATATCCCCTAACCAATAATCTTGGGGGAGAGCGTTGCACATTAATTTTAAATACAGTACAGTACTTGGTTGTATTTCTGTACTGATATCAACCCATGATTATTGAAAATTGAGACAACAAGCCAAGCTTTGCCAAAATTAGCTCGGGCTTTAAACTTATATTAACATCTTTTCATTCACTGAATGAGTTAATATTTTAATATTCTTGAATTAGGTAGACCACAATCCAAACCTAAACAGGACTGGGGCCTTCTGTCAAGACATAACCGGGACCTAACTATAGGGTTGTGTATTGTCCTAAGTAAAGTTATACCGTGCAATATATTCCATTAACTTACCTATTGTAGTTTGACTGGTATCCAAGCTGAGGTCGGAGATATGGAGTGAGTAGCCAGGTTTTACTACCATACCCACTAACCCCAAGCAGGTGGCAACCAGCTGGTACAGCACCAGTCTCAAACATTCTTTTAAGTCCACTTTCATTTAGAATGCGAGAATCATGGACTGAGCCTGGCCACTTTGCTTCCAAGTCAATAATATTGTACTTGGCATAAAAAACAACTTGTACATTTATACTATGATATCTTTTTCTGTTAACATATTCCACCTCAAATTCACTTAGTTTCACAATTCTTATATGAGTTCCATCAATAGCACCAACAACTTCAGGGAACCCAGCAACTTCCCAGAATTGTTCCTTTTTCTGCTGGAGTTGTTGAATTGGAGGGAATTTTATGAATCTTTTTAAAATAGGCTGTGCACATAGGGCATCCAATGTTTCTGAGATGACCCTACTCACAGTTTGTTGTGACACTCCTAAGTCATCCCCATTGCACAGTTGCATTTTTCCAGTTGCAACATACCTTAGAGTTATAATTGCTTTCTGCTCAGGGGTGAGAGCTTTGTTTGCCACAGTTGGTCTTAATAGCACTGGTCGCACTAAATCCGTGACAAAAATAATCCCTTCGCGGTCCAGTCTGTACCTTTTGAAAATATTGAAAGAATTGCCGTTATCGTGTACAGTTTTTCTACCTTCATTACCCACTTATTTAGACCATTCTAAGACTATTTTCTTCTATGGCATTTCCTCCAAGGACATATTCAAATGGGGCATTTTGAAATTAGCCTGACCTTACCTACCCTAACCTAACTTGGGCAAACTACCGGGAAATAACCGTGGTAAATTACAGGAAATGACAGGGGGAAAATCCGGTATTATTACAGAAGTACTGTGTTTTTGGCTAGGGCTGCTCAGTGTTACCACATCCGGCTAGGTCCCGGGAATTTGCCCCGGTCACTTTATGATAGTTTACACCGGTTATATCCGGGTAGTTTGCCCAGGTTAGGTCCCGGTAGTCTGCTGTGGTCTTGGTTAGGTTAGGTTAGGTTAGGTCAGACTAATTTCCAAATTATGTTTGTAAAACGGGGCATATCTCGAAAACACCACATAGATGAAAAGTGTCTTAGAATGGTCCATACCCAAAATAGTGGGTAATGATACTAAAATATACAATATAGTGAATAAAGTACTTCTATACTAATACCATGAAAAGTGTCTTGGAATATTCCAAAATAGTGGGTAATGATACTAAAATATACAATATAGTGAATGAAGTACTTCCGTATATTTACCCAAAATACTGGGACCTAGCCAGATCTGGCAACACTGCTACAAAACGACAATTCTTTCATTAAATACCGTACCATTTGATTAGTTCATTGTCACTTAATTCATTCAAAACGTCTTTTCTTTCACGAAATACCGGAGGCTGACGCACACGAAGTGGTGGTTGTTGTTCGGCCATGACGACTATGACCGATTCATAAGTCCTTATGACACCTCTTGACCAGTCATAGCGCGAGACCAACTTATGACAGATTCATAGTGCTTATGACAGATTCATAACTCATGAATTATTTATGAAAAATATCCGCCATCTTGGAGGCTTATGACATTTTCATAGCGCTATGACATTCTATAAGTACCACCCCAGCATCCTTGACTGTGCGACCCCAGGATGACATAAATGTAATCAAATATACCACCCCAGTAGTTAGCCTCTTTCAAAGATGCTGGATCATTTGAATATTGAAGGACACACCAAGATGCAAGAACTGCATCAAGATAAGCACTTCCTCGCATATGTCATTTGTAATCCTCATTATTATGCTAATTCAGAAAGGCAAAAAATATTTTTTTTTATTTACAGCAAGCTTATATTATGCTAATTCAGAAAGGCAAAAAATCATTTTTTTTATTTACAGCAAGCTTATATTATGCTAATTCAGAAAGGCAAAAATAAAAAATAAATATTTACAGCAAGCTAAATATATAAAAATATTATATAAAATACATTGACAATTATTCCTGATAAAATAAAACTTACACATATACTTAAATATACTCTAAACAAGTATAAATAAGTACAATAAACCCTATACCCATCCCACATACATAATAAAATCTAAGTCACAACTCTCTGATTAGTTCTGTCTCTCTCAAGAAAGTCATCAATATATCAGTCACACCAGGATCCCCATCATCCCAGACAGAGTTCAGATTCATGGGGACTTGATTTACCCTGCGATAGGCAGCCAGAGGCTGACGCTCCCCAACATACCTACTACCTTGCAAAACAATGTGATTGATTGATTAGTACCACATAACAGGTGTTGCATTGTGGTAGGAAACTATAATTAATATATGGTAATATATGTGTTAAAAGAGTTCAATTCATTCTTAATTGATGGTTATGTAGGAGAACATTACTATATTAACAACAGATTCACTTGGATGGATCAGTCCTCCTCTACTGATATCCTGTATATAAGTATTGATATTAGAAAAAAATTCCTAGGCTTCATGGCAATTAAGTAGACCTTTACATTCATTACACTTCAATTTTTCACCACTCCATACACGCAGTAATCACCCAGGTATGTCATAACCATAACCAGAAGGGGGAGTCTTTGGCGGGGATGGAGATGGAGATGGTGGTGGCGGTGTGGGTGATGGTGTTGGGAGTAAGGGTGGTGGGGGTATGAGTGATGGTGTGGGTAATGGAGGACGAGTCTATGCATTGAACTGAGCCCGTTGTCTGTTTGTTGGGTTTTGGGCATGTTGGACGTGTGTGTTTGTTGGTGGGTCCTGGGATGCTTTCAGTGTCTCCGGCTAGAAGGAGAAGCCGAGAAATGACAGCTGAAGGATCATTTCTCGGTGGTGAAAAATGTGTAATTGTGTGTTGTGCCAGGGGTGTGGTAATTGCCCGGGTGACCGAAGCCGTTTCCAGGAACATGCGCCTCCTTGATGGTGCGGGGGGATTTTGTGGCAGTTTGGCCCCCATAGATTCCTTGGCAGCCCTTGGGGGTGGTCCCACGATGTAGACGCCGCCTCTCCAGGACCATTCATGGAGTTGTCTATATCATCTTCATTTATATCAATATCAAAAGACTATATTTGCCGAGTCCTGGTCTTGCACACACTCCCAGGTTATTTCCTCCAATTTTTTTTAAATTTTATATCATTATAGAAAGGCAGTCTAAGAACAGACATAAACCTCAGTTTTATTTCACACTCGTAAACCTGCCGTAATGGAATATTATAGTTGCACCCGGCAAGTCAACGGAATTTATCAAATCTACTTTCCAGTTGATCTATCTGAAATTTTTCAGGTAGAACATACTACATTGGGGGCTACTAGTGTTGGGGTGATTCTCATGAGTTTCGCTTCTCTCCTGTCAAGACGGTTGCTGTGCACTTCTTCCCCATCCAGGCATCCACTCCGATCTGGACTTATTCATGTATCGTTATCGGATGTGTTGTGCCATGGAGACTCGCTTTGTGGGTCTTCTTTTTGACAGACATTTGATTTGGGTTTCCCATTTACGTTTACTTAATTAAGGTATCTTGCAAGTTGAGGGTCCTGGGCCATATGCCCTGTGGGGCTGATCGGGCCACCCTCCACCACCTATATCGTGCTCTTATTAGGTCGAAATTCGACTATGGGTGGAAGGTATACTCCTCTGCCATGGCTGCCTGTCTCAGAGTTATAGACCCTGTTCATCTACTGGGGTATGTCTGGTGACCGGAGCCTTTAGGTCGTCCCCAATCCCCAGTTTCCTGGTGGATGCTGATGAGCCACCTCTTGTTCTCTGTCACCAGTCCTTGAAAGTTAGTTGTTGTTGTTCTAGTTCCCCAGACTGTCTGGCCGAGCAGTCCCGAGTCTAAATGACCGAAGCCGCGCAGACATCCAAATGGGAGTCAGGGTGATAGTGAAATCTGTTTCTTCGAAGGCAACAGACGAGAAGACTGCTGGCTCACGGGCATGTATACCCCAGGGCCAACAAGCCCACCGTCTGTGGTCTTTCTTGTTATGCTACCCAATTGGGCGATCTCGTCGGCTACCCAGAAGGAATAAGAAATAGTAAGAGAGACAGACAGAACAGGCCAGGGTGTGGTAAAGGATGCCAGATTCCTCGTTTCTGGATAGAACCAGCCCTAACCAGGCCTTGAAGGTTAGTTGTTGGCATCACTTACATTGTCTTCCTGACTCCTTTCCATACTTGGCAGTGTCATCCGATATCATGTCTCAGTACTACCTCTCACATCCTCTCGTGCCGTGGATGGCCCTTTGGTTTCCAGGTCAGTAAGGCTATGGAGGAGTTTGGTATTGATGACTTCCAGATATGTCCTGTGCCGGCCCCCAGGGTGGCTCCATGGCTTCTTCCAGAAGTTCACATCTGCACTTGTTTTTCAGACAAGAAGGAATCTCTTTCTCCTCCAGTGGTTCGCTCCCTCTTTTTAGAACATGCCTTCACTCACAGGGAGTCCCTCCCTGTGTACACTGATGGGTCAAAGTCTGATGCTGGAGTTGGCTTTGGAGTTGGTTATGGGGCTGTTTTTCTAACTTTTGTTGAGGCGGTAGGCTCCCTTCTGTCATATCTATTTTTACTGCTGAGCTCTCGGCTATTTTATATGCCCTCCAAGTAATTTTTGCTCTCCTGCAGCCTTAATTTACTATTTTTAGCGATTCCTGTAGTGCCTTGCAGCTCTTGGGCAAAATTAACTCTACCCATCCCCCAGTGTTGGCCATTATTGAGTGGCTTGTCCTCCTGGGGCGTCGTGGCCGCAGAGTCACATTTTGTTGGGTCCCAGGCCCATGTGGGTGTCGATGGGAATGAGCGGGCTGATGCCCTGGCTAAGGCAGTGGCCTCCAATGCTCAGCCACCTGCCAGGTGTCATCCCGTACCTGCTTTGGACCTTCGACCCTACATTGATGCCGCTGTTCGTTCCTGCTGGCAGGACAGATGGGACGCCGTTGGGTTTAACAAGCTCTGCAGCATCAGCCCGCACCTCGGTTTGTCGAGCTACAGCAGCCTGTCCCGCCGGGTGGGAGAGACGGCTCTTACCTGTCTTTAACTCATGGAATTTTAATGGAGGGGGCTTCCCTTCCCTTCTGTGATGATTGTCTAATCCCTTAGACAGTGTGGTATCTTCTTATGGAGTGTCTCAGCCTTGAGGACCTTCGTCATCGGTACCTCTCCGTGTACCGGGAGGGGGACGGTTCTTACAGTCTCTCCCAGGTGCTCAGGGAGGAGGCTTGTAGTGTGGGAGGTAGCACCCTCTCCTTTGTAGAGGAGGCTGGCCTCCTCAACAAGTTGTTAATTTTATTATTTTTGTGGCTCTTTTTTTTATATAGATAAACGTTTTCATTCTTATTTATATTATACTTTAGTTAATTAGATTATTTTAGCAAAATGTGAGTGTTAGTTGATATGTCCCTTTAATCATGTTGATTTTCCTTTTGGAGTAATGAAGCCTGGATAAAATGTGTAAAAATTTTATAAATTATATAAATGACCATTTGTGAAATCCTTAGGATTAGGATTTAATATTATGATGGGCGGTATATGACCCTAGCTGTTGTGCTGCCAGATACCTAGTGGCATCTATCAATCAATCAACTTTGACAAAATGCAAGTTCACAGTGTGCACTACTAGTACTGATGAACTGGCTATTGGCTAGCTGAATAATATCTTGTTCCAGATGATACTGTGGGCATTGTTGAGAACTCACTGGGTGGGCATCCTGGCAGTGAACACAATAAGACTCACACTCTGCTGTCGGATGCGATTCCAAGGCAGAACAGTACCCACATCGAGGAAGCCCAGTACAATTATTCTTTCCATTAACATACATGTAGAACCTGTATCACTGTAATGGACAATACACAAATGTTTTATTCTATGGTTGAAGGGGCCAATACGACCATAATCTGGGAGAGACAAACTGCCAAATATGAGAATAATCTTAGTTACCTGTTGAATCGTGTCCCCCCCAACGGGAACCGCCTTAACGTATTGGGGGGCTTGTGTGTCTCAGACCTGCCGAGCTAGACAAGAGTGGGCTCCGGCCCATGCTCTGCCCCGATTTCAGGGAGACAGGGCTTCCCATGCTAGTAAGATCGCCAGTGAGAGACCAGACTAAATGGCTGCCAGTATGAGCCAACAGTGCTGCCCTCCAGAGGGACCGCCCTCTAGGGATCGTCCTGTGTTGGATGGTTGGAATTCTGGGCCTGGAGATGTTGGGGTTAGGGGGTCTCAGCACTGTCGTGAGCAAACTTTCAAGCCATTGGGGCTGCTTTTTAAAACAAGTGGCCCCGTGGGGAAAGAGGTACCATGCTCACGGTGACCAGCGCTTGGTCCCCTCATCTGTCCGGTAGGTAGTAGCTATTGGCTCCTGGGGCCAATCAAACAAAGTTAAAGATATATGGCGCTATCCACTCCAATTTTAAGTGTTTTGGAGTGGTTCTTCGTATCCGATTCACTTATGACAGTGACTGTAGGTCTAATCAGTGCTATATTACTTTCAATACAAATACTGCTGCCAAAGCAGCTTTTGAGGCAAAAGATTCTCTGACTGTGGGGGATACTCACTGCAAAGTTCAGATGATGCGGTCCACCAATGTAGTTGACAGTGACAATGACTACTGCCCTAAAATCTTTGATGACTCTGTTAAGAAAGCGTGGAAGGCGACCCCGCAGGCCATATAAATGGAGTTGCTGTAGGATGCCATATTGCCATGTAGTGTCATAGGCTTTCTCTAAATCAAAGAATACACAGAGAAGGTGTTGATGTCGTGCAAAGGCCTCACATGCAGCAGCTTCCAACCTGACCAGAGCATCTGTAGTGGAACGGTGTTTACGAAAGCCAGACTGGGACGGAGACAGAAAATCACCCCGTTCCAAGAAGTATACCAGTCTGACATTCACCATCTTCTCAAATAGTTTACAAAGACAGGAGGTCAAGGCAATTGATCGATAATTGAGGGCAACACCAGAGTCCTTGCCCGGCTTGAGGAAAGGAAGGATGGTAGCAACCCTCCACCCAGAAGGGAAGACACCCTCCAGCCAGATTCTGTTATATAATGCTAAAAGAAATGAGATCGCCTCCTCACCCAAGTCTCGTAACATTGCATATGGGATGTTGTCTGGCCCAGGAGAGAGAGAGCAGAATGCAGGTCTCTCAGGGTGAATATATGGTTATAACTTTCATTCTCGTTCCCTGAGAAATCCAGAACAGTACGCTCCTTGGCCCTTAACTCATGCCTGACAGCCAGAGGTCGAGAGTCACGGCTGGAGACTTTTGCAAATGCCTCCACCATGGTATTGGCCACTGTCAAACCATCCATGATCTTAATTCCATTGACCTTAAGTACAGGTGGAGAACTAGGAGAAAACTTCCCCGCCATCTTACGGACTCTCCTGAACACTTGGGTGAGTGGAGTTTTAGTATTAATTGAAGACACATAGGCCTTCAAAGATGCACGTCGGGCCTCTTTTAAGACTCGTCTAGCCCGGGCCCTTGCCCGTCGGAAGTCCTCTAAAAGAGTTGGGTCCCCACGATTGCGACGAAGGCGAGAGAGAGCAGCGCGCTTCTCCCGCACAGCAGTGGTGCAGACTGGTGACCACCGAGGGACAGGACGTTTGGGAAAGTAGCCAGAAGTTCTAGGGATAGAGTTGAGAGCAGCAGAGTGGAGCATATCAGTGAAATATGCTACAGCCTCGTCAGAGCTACCGAAATCGGCTACAGAAGAGACCGAAGAAGTTAGCTCTCTAAAAAACTGCCAGTCAGCCTTCTCTAATTTCCACCTAGGAAGACGAGACTGTGGTTTATACCTGTTACCTTCTAAAAGTATAGGGAAATGGTCACTGCCATATAAATCAGGTAACACTCTCCAAGTAAAATCCAACAGAGCACTGGGTGGGCAGAGGGAAATGTCAATAGCGGTAAAAGTCCCAGTAAGGCTATTAAAATGTGTCACATCTCCCGTATTTAAAACCCCTAATCCCTCATCCTCAATAAAAGAAGCCAATAAAACACCCCTGGGGTTGACCAAACTGTCACCCCACAGAGGATGATGACCATTAAAATCACCCAATAAAATAAAGGGAGAGGGAAGGTCCCGTACAAGACAAGAAGAAGAGCGAACCCGAGGAGTAGTACGTGGGGCAGTACTTGGGACCTGTAGACGAGTCCCTGAAGCATCTGATATGTTAGAAGAAGATGAAGGTATATGAGCTGGAATATTCTTTGAAACAATTACATTGGTATTGTCCTGTACAGCAGTGGTATCACTGACACAGGCAGATACATCAACATCCATAATACAGGTGGTAGAATCACTCCGCTGCTCAAGCGGAAGAGAAACTGAATCTTTTGGAGTCACAACATCCGTGGCATCCACATTAACTTCACGCCCCTCTGATGATCCCGAAGGAAGCTTGCGAGGAGGAACTTCTGTTGAATCAAGAGATTCATCAGAGCCACGAGAACGCTTCTGGTGAAATTGAGAGGAAACTACGGATGAGTCCACAGAGATGGTTGCCTTACAGGGAGGAACATCTATAGAGTGAATTGCCTCAGAGGAACCACGAAGGCGTCTCTGTGGCAGATTAGGTGACTTAAGTTTTATTTTTGGAGAGCGTGTGGCAGCGTGAACCTCTACCACATGAACACCTTTAGCTAATGTCTGAGATTTGTCATCAGTTGAAGGGTCACCAGAATGAGTGTCTGATAAAGTTTCCAAGACAGAGAAACTATTATGTAGAGTAACCTTTGAAACGCTCTCACTAGAGCAAAAAGCAGCTGCCTCTTGAGAGGGTTGAGAGAGTGCTGCAACCCATTTAGGGCGAAGGGAGGAGGCGTATGTCTTCACACCACCATCCTTCTGTCGCCTGAAGTTGAGTTGCCGTCTGGCACTACCTATGCTAATGAATTGAGTATTTGCCAAGTGGAGGATATCCTGCTCAAGGAGGTACATCTTACATTAGCGAGAACGCAAGGGGTGAGCATCTCTGCAGTAAAAGCAGTAACTCTCTGACCGACACTCAGAAGTAAGATATGAGTCAAGAGCAGAACAATTACCACACCGGGAACGGTTGTTACAGTTCCTCCTCCCATGACCAAACTCATAACAACAGAAACACTGTAGGGGACGCTCAACAAAATGCTTCACCTCAAATGAGGTGGGGTTAATGTTAATGCGATCTGGGATATGCGAGCCATAGAATGTGAGGATGATCATATTTTTACTGCCTTTCATCTTCGTTACTCGTTGGACACTGTCTGGGCACATAGCGAGAATGTCCTCTTCAGAGAATTCATACAGGTCCTCATTATATATACGCCCCTTGCTATAATTAAATGTTCGATGTGGTTTAATAGATTCAAACATGGTATCAGAAGGACAGGGGAGATTGAGGAGCATCATGGCCTGTGTAAGATCTTTGGCTCTGATTAAAACGCCCTTACCATATTTCTATATGTGGCCCATTGGTAATAATCCAATTTCTTTCTCCAGATACCAGGAAGCTTGGAAAAGGTTACCACGTCCCTCCCTGTAGTAAGCCACAAACCAAAAGGGTGTAGGAGCCTGACGTTCCTTTGGGACATGCTCTAAAGAGTCATCAAATATATTAGGACAGTAGTCATTGTCACTGTCTACTACATTGATGGACCGCATCATCTGAACTTTACAATGAGTATCCCCCACCGTCAGAGAATCTTTTGCCTCAAATGCTGCTTTGGCAGCAGCATTTGTATTGAAAGTAATATAGCACCGATTAGACCTACAATCACTGTCATATGTGATTCGGATTCGAAGAACCACTCCAAAACACTTGAAAATGGAGTGAATAGCGCCATAGGAAAGGTATGCAAGTACATTCGTTAACACTAACGTGTCAAAATCGCTAACAGGGTTCTTTAACACAACACCCGACCTGCTAGTTCTAGTCTTATTTGCAGCTTTCTGCATATTACCACGACCAGAGAGTGACGTCTCGAGGGCCTGGTCGACCACTGCTCGAGGAAGAGATTGTGGCTTTTCTTTATCCATATATCATTGATTTGGTGTTTTTGGCCCCATTAGCCAAGAGCTACTACCTACCGGGCAGATGAGGGGACCGAGCGCTGGTCGCCGCGGGCGGGGTACCTCTTCCCCCACGGGGCCACTCGTTTTAAAAAGCAGCCCCAATGGCTCGAAAGTTTGCCCACGACAGTGCTGAGACGCCCTTCCCCAACATCTCCCGGCCCAGACACCCAACCATCCAACATAGGACTGCCCCTAGAGGGCAGCGCTGTTGGCCCGTACTGGCAGCCTAATGCATGGGAACCATTTAGTCTGGTCTCTCACTGGCGACCTTACTAGCATGGGAAACCCTCTCTCCCCGAAATCAGGGCAGAGCAGGGGCCGGAGCCCCCTCTAGTCTAGCTCGCCAGGTCTCAGAGACACACAAGCCCCCCCCACCCTGTCAAGGCGGTTCCCGTTGGGGGGGGTGCTTGGGGAGGAGGCTTGTAGTGTGGGAGGGGACACCTCCTAGGACCTGGAGTGGCGGCGTCTACGCCGTGGGACCACCCCCAAGGCTCCCGAGGAAGGAAGCTATGGGGGCCAAACCGTCGCAACATCCCCCCGCCCCCCACCAGGGGGCGCGAGTCCCTGGGAACGGTTTCGGTCACCCGGGCAATACCACACCCTCACACAACACACACAACTACATATTTTTTCATCACCGAGGAATGATTCTCCGGCTGTCATTTCTCGGCTTCTTCTTCTAGCCGGAGACATTGAAAGCAATCCTGGACCCATAAACAAATACACATGTCCGACATGCTCTAAACCCATCACATCAAGTAGGCAGACAAAGGGTTCAGTTCAATGCAACTCTTGCAAGAACTGGACCCACTTATCATGTACAACATTAGCATTCATGAAACACTACACAAACACATGGACCTGTTCCACATGTCCCTCACCCCTTCCATCACTCCCACCTCCACCACCCTCTCCATCACTCCCACCTCCATCACCCTTACCAACACCCACACCTCCATCACCCTTACCAACATTCCCACCTCCATCACCCTTACTTCCAACTCCAACAACACCTCCACCTCAACCTCCTTCCCCCCCACACTCTCCTCTCCCCCGTGCAGCAGCACCTAACACACACCGCACACATAACATTAACATACTTCAACTAAACATAGATGGCATAAACACCAAAAAACAAGAACTCACACACTTCATCATACAACATAATATACACATTGCCATCTTACAAGAAACAAAACTACGCAACACAAACAAAACACCTACATTCACCAATTTCACCACCATCAGACAGGACCGGGCCAACGGCAATGGCGGTGGACTCATCACCCTAGTCCATAAATCCCTTAATTATATAGTAACCAGTGCGGAACTCAAATCCCTCCTCCCCCACCACGACACCACCACAGAAATTCAAAGCATTAAAGTCCGCACTGGTAAATCATCCAATATCTCAATAGTTAATTTATACATCCCCCCCCAAACCAGCCCAACAGTTCCCCAAAACTTCTCCCCCCAGCTACATCTGATCACCAACCAACCTGACCTCATCCTGGGTGGTGATTTCAACGCCAAGACGTCGGCCTGGTACGTCAACAACCCCGACACAGACAGAGGGCTTGAAATCCTTGCACAAACAGACAACCTCATCTCATTAAACAACCCACATCAATACACTCATATCCCTCACCAAGCCCTCTTCCAACCATCCTCTCCCGACATATCATTTTGCTCTCCCAACCTCGCCCCCAGAACATCATGGAGAGTGGTCAGAACCCTCGGCTCTGACCACCTTCCAATCATAATCACCACTAAAACAAGAATCACCCCAGTTGGCCACAGACACACATACACAAATTACAAAAGTGCCAACTGGGAAACCTTCACTATGGAAACAGAACAACACTTCGAAACACTGAACAGTACACCCATCACAAACATCAACACAGCTGTTCAAAAATTCAATACAATTATACAAAACGCAGACAAACAGCACATCCCTAGAGGTAACAGAAGAAAACACAACCCCAACTTCACAACAGAAATTCAAGACCTCATCAAACAACGTGACACACTTAAACACACATCCCCAACTCCTCTTACACAACACACAATAAACCAAATACAAGCACTAAATACACAAATAAACAACAAAATTAAAGAACAAAAAACACTTAACTGGCAAAGTTTTGTCAACACACTTAACCACACAACCAACACCAGCAAACTCTACAAAACACTAAACAGCATCACACTGTCCAACAGCAACACTACACAATCACATGCAGCCATCACAACAACAGACACTATACCCTCTAACAAACAACAAGCAAACACACTCATCCAACATTTTTCGCACGTCAGCCACCTTCACCCTCATCCTGAAGACAGACGAGTCATTAGACGCAAGAGACGTTTCCCCACTGACCCAGACTATACACCATTCACAAATCATCAGACAAATCACATAATTCACAACATAAAACACTCACCTGCCTGTGGTCCAGACAACATCAGTAACATACACCTTAAACACCTTGGACCACAAGGCATACAAGCATTCACTAACATAGCAAACTACAGCTACTCACACAACATATTACCCAACATCTGGAAACATGGAAACATCATCACCATCCCCAAACTAAATAAAGACCCCACACTACCCTCATCACACCGTCCCATCACCCTCCTTTGTACCCTCTCCAAAATCACTGAGCGCCTCATCATTAAACTAATCACACCACACATCCCCCTTGCATCTTCACAACATGGCTTCAGACCGCTACACTCAACAAACACCCTTCTTACAGACCTCACACAAAGAATTTTTGATGGCATCAACTCAGATAGACCCCCACACAGAACACTCTTAGTTACATTAGACATTAGTAAAGCATTTGATGCCATCTCCCGCCACAAACTCACAAACAAAATATACAACACAAACATGCATAATAACACCAAAAGATGGCTGGCCAGATTCTTGAGAGGAAGAGTAGCCCATGTTACATTTGCTGGTCAGTCATCTAACATTAAAAATTTCACCAATGGTGTCCCCCAAGGCTCTGTACTCTCACCCACCCTTTTCAACCTATACATGCACGACATACCAACACCCCAGGCACCACAAATACACATAGCCTCCTACGCAGACGACATAACACTCACATGTACACACAGAAACGCAGACACAGCCACCCTCATCCTCCAACCCTACCTCAACACACTCAATGCCTGGTTCACCACAAACAGACTTAAAATAGCACCCACCAAGTCAACTGTCACCCTTCTCACCAACTGGAACGCAGAACACCGCTACACACCACACCTCACCATAAACAACACACCTATACCACACACACGCACACCCAAAATACTTGGCATAACATACAATACATCCATGACATTCAAACAACATATTACGACCATCAAAAACAAATGCATGCAAAGACTTAAAGCCCTCAGATCACTTGCCAGCACAACATTCGGACATAACAAGGAAACCACAACCACAGTATACAAACAATATATTCGATCAGTGATGGACTATGCAAGCCCTGCCTGGGCTTCAAACCTCACTGAGACTCATCACAACACCCTTCAACTATACAGAACAGAGCCCTAAAGACAATCACAGGCTGCACAGCTACCACACCCACAGACCACCTACACTATGAAACCAAAGTCCTCAAAATCAAGGATCACCTTGACATGAGAGGCACACAAACACTTGCTGCAGCCTCCACAAACCCACACCATCCACTACACTACATGGCACAACACCCACACATGCCAAGGAACATCAAAACAGCACCCAGTACACGATACCATACACAAATACTATCATCTCTTACACCCTGCCCACCCCAAACCAATCTCCAGAAACACATCCATACTCAAATCACTCATCAATCCATCCAAACACTCAAAAACAACACTCAGCTGCATGCACGACCTCCTGACATCCACCCATCCGAATCCTCCCTTCCCCGTGAGGACAGAGTCCACCTGGCCAGGCTGCGGTGTGACCATCACCCGGCCCTTCTGACTTATCAGAAGAGGCTGGATGGAGCCATTGTGGATGCCTGTCCAGGATGTAACACAGCACCCCATTCTATTAAACACATCATTGAAGACTGCAACACACACAACCACACTCGCCAACAACACAACATACACTCTCTGAGGGCACTGTGGGAAAGCCCGGTTCAGGCCATGACCTTCCTCAGGAGCTCGGGGCTGCTCGACCAGACAGCTTGAGGAACTTCAACAACAACAACAACAACACCTCCTATTTTTTTTTTTTTTTTTTTTTTTTTTTATTCTTTTATAAATTTTACTTAAGTCGATCCGTTCTTTTAGTATAAATGTGCTATTTAGTTTGTGTGTCTTTTTAAGACCTATCCCTTTTGGGGTAATGAAGCCTATTTAAAGTATGTTCATGTTTTATTAATTATGTAGATGACCATTTTATGTTGGGTGGTATATGACCCTAACTGTTGCGCCGCCAGATGCCTAGTTGCATCAAACAATCAATCAACATAGTATGCAGTGTACTGTGCTTCTGCTGTCTAAAATAACACCGGAGCATGTTTCCCTTCCATACTCTTTGGTTAAAGATCCGCTAATGAGTGGCAGTCAATGGGACAGAGTGCAACACACACTAGACTGTATGAAACACAACAATAGCATGCATCACAAAGATGATGAGTGGCCCAGAGACCTCTCCACCCACGTGAGACCCGAGTCAGCTTCGGCTATGGCTGTGTAAGCAGGAAGACCTCAGACAGCCAACTCAAACCCCCCACCTCCAGCTCACAGGGGTGATAATCTCTGGCATCAGTGAAAGATTTTTACCGTGTCCCGAGCAAGGACCGAATACTGGACCACAGAAACTGCAGCCACGGGTTCTACCACTGTGCTAGCCAGGGGTGGAATCCAAAGAGATTGTTTAGCGACGCGTCGTTAATACCGATGTCGGTAATAACTAACTACACGCAGGAGTCGTTAACTTCGCCCTGATCCAAGAAGCCTCTGCCCGCCTGTTGTTAGGAGCGCGGTAACTGGTACACGCCTCTGATTGGCTAGAGTCATCAATGACGTCATGGACACCTCGTAGCCAATCACGAAGCGTGTGACATGGCGCGTTTGTTTAAAAACCGCGATCAGCTGGCAGCTGTCAAAACAAGTGTCTTCGTATCGCTCTACTGAGTGTACTCGACTTTTTCATTTCAAACACAGCAGGTACGTCCACAGTTTTTATTTAGTATCTGAAAATAGTTTTTGGAGTCATACGAAATGTAAATAATGAAAAGGTTATGAAATGCTTATTGATTTTATGCACTCTTTGTATGGTAATTACATTAATCATTCAGTATACAGTACTTGGTTTTAGCATTTCATTAATTATTAACATACTTGTATTTTGTTTAAAACAATGATGTATAACACAGTACTGTATTTACAGTAGTGTACTGTGTTCTATTTTCGTAGCACTCTGTGCTCTGCCATCTAACTAATACCCAATATTCTAATCCTGTTCCCACCTCCTGTCAGTGCTTATAGTGGTGAATCCATGATCCATTCTCTGAAGATCATTTAATAACATTGTTTATTCTGAACACACAGCAGAATACGTATTGTTGCCACACTTCCTCCATGCACAAGAGGACATTAGGGACATCCTAGAAGTGATGATGGAGTTAGCAGGAAGCCACAGCTGCTATTAGAGAAAGTGCAGCAGCACAGAGACAAGGAGCTGAAGCCATTATAGTGCTGGCTTCTATTGTAAGAGTGTTTATTGAGAAATAAGGAAAATAACTTTGGATCAGGATGTGTTGCATACAGTATGCTACTAATTTGGCTAGGAGCATACAATGTTTTCATGGTAGGGAAGACAGTAATAGAATGCTCCTAGCTAAGTTAGGAGCATACTGTAAATAACACTGAACTGCATACAGTCACACATTCCAGCAACACAATAAACATTCAAGATCCCATTGGAAAAACCATGTAATCGTAATGTAAATATAACCGATAACACCAACTTAGGAAATAGATATACAGTATATATATAGTTTGGTGATTCTGCATGCCAATACTGTACCAATGTTACCAAACATTCTGTCACATGCCACATTAAAAAAACATATAGCAAAACACCAACAGACACAGACATAATAAGTTGGTAAATAAATACACTAGTAACCATGACATAATTTTATTTTTTTGAACCCCCTTTCGACCATAAAACTCCGGTATGATCTCGTCATGTGTCTGTCTACCCGTGCCACCACGATCACCAGCTCCAACTACATGGGCCTCAATAGGCATGTCCTCTTCTGGTAGATGCTGGAAAATGAAGGTATTAAGGGATTTTAGAAATCACTGAAAAACTTTTATATATTAAGACAAACTTCAGGGTTGAAGCAGTGCAATTGCAGAGATTGCATTGTACAGTATTATAATAATTACTGTAATTGAAGTAATTACTGGTGTCTCATTGTACTTATATAGTAGTACAGTAAGGTAAGTTAATGCTACAATAAATACTAAGCCACAGTGTATACTTACATTGTTAGGATCAGGAATACTCCTACTGACACACCGGTTGTGCAGCAGGAGACAAGCACTTACAATCTTTGCAGATCTCAAAGGAGTGTACTGTAATTCTCCACCAAACCGATGAATACATCTGTTAGATACCATTTATTAGAGGGATATAAAAGGAAAATGTAACAGTGGATTTTATGGACCAATGTGAACAAAAAGTAATCATATGAAATACATTAATAAAGGTGAAATTTTCATTTCATTATAAAGTCAAAAGATTTAGAAACCTTGCCATTGATTGGAAACTCTTATGAAATTAGAATTGAGGTTTGGAGAGGGAGCAAATTATAACTATATATAGAGTTTGCTTGTGATTTGTTGAAACCGAAGGGATATTAAGAAGTCACTTCCTAACCTGAAGCGATTTTTCACAACTCCTAAGGTCAGCTACACAATGACCCTTGTTCTTACAAGGGCCCTGTAGTAGAGTTCTTCTGCCTCATTTGTGGGATTGGTGACTGGGGTCATGAGAAAAGGCTCCAATGGGTACCCACTGTCACCTGCAACACATTGTTACCAGAAAGATGAACTATTTATACATACTGTACATACATATATAACCATACATAAACTCACATGGGAGGAATATGTATATCATACAGCCTTAGAACTGTACACTTGTTAAAACATCTCCTGATACCAACCTAGGAGTAAGTAGTCCCCAAAGTGCCTCTACTAAAGTGTTGCCTCAAGTTGCTGTTCCTTCAAATGTAGGCATCATAAGTGGATCCTGCAAAGTGACACATGTATTAAAGCATGTGGTTCTACTTCAAATGTTATGCCAAGAAGCCCTCACATATATATAATGTTTTAATACACTTGGCAACCCTAGTGTAAATGGGAAGACTTTTTATATCAAACTTGATTTTTAAAGATATAACCATGCAGGTTTTGGGAAATTTTTCATATACAAGGGTATGCAATAATATAGACCATATACTAAACAGTACCTTACACAAAATTTCTTATTTACACACATTATTTAAATCTAGGTACATGAAATACAGTACAGTACCTGGAAATCTGGCAGAATAATTGATGATCAAGCCATTTCCATCACAAATAACTTGAAAGTTTAGTTAATTTAATCTTTTTCTATTGACGTACAGTACATGGCCTCATCAGTACTTGGAGCCTTGATGGCAACGTGTGTACCTGCATACATAGCATAAACATTAATATATTGTGTAACAATAGGATCAATTTTATCTGTCTGCCTCATACTCTAAACAAAGGAATGACATAGTATATACAGGACTGTATACAGGTACAGTATTATATAAGCCAAACCAATATAATTCCTCAAGAGGAAAGTACACAAGTTAAGGTTGAAGTTAATATTGAGGGTAAAAAACTGTTACCTCTCTTACACCTTGTATGTTGTAGAGCCAAGAATCACAACAATGTTGGTGGGGGGAGACTGATAATTTATTATGAAGCATGTCTCTATATGATTGGGTTCTAACAACAAGGAAAACAACTAGCATTATGGATTTCATCAATAAAACTATGAAGCTTACCATCTATAGCTTCAATTACTCGTGGGAAGTTGGTGACCCTGCTGAAGGCTTGGGCTGATGTTCACAACTGTTGTGGTGTTGATGGCATATTAATTTCCTCAGCAGCCTTGGTACTCATGATGTTTGTTATTCTGGTGAATATTCTGCTGATGCTTGCTTGTGTTGGACCTGAAATAATCGTTATTTATTCAATATGTACTCATCAATGAGCTGCGTCAGCTCATGCCGAGTTAAGTGGTAGTGCCTTATCAGCTCGTTGTCATTGAGAGCTAGAGGGTCCAGACTGTCTCAAAAGCACCTCTCTCTCCTTAGAGCCCTTGCTGCCATGTCAGCCAACACGTAGTCCATGGTGAAGTAGCCTCAGTCCGCTGACTGGCAGTGTGAGATTGTGAGACCACTCAGACCAGTCACCGATGTACAGTACAAGCAGTACTTGAAATGTTGTCTAGCATGCTTTTTGCGTGTTTAACGGCACTTTGTTTACATCTTGCTGTCTTTAAATATATATTGATATCAATTTCCACTGTAATCAATGAGAAATATTCACTAAATATGATGATATCTGAGCCCATATGGTGCACGTCGTTAACTTCTACCAGCTTTTACTACACCTCCCGAGGTGTTGTTATTAATGACGTCGCTAACGCTCCCGTGACGTCATCATTTTGCTTCTTGGATCGCGTCGGTAGTGGCCGACGTCGCTAACTCGAGTTACCGACGTTGTTAAGTTTCTTGGATCCGGCCCCAGAAGCCTTGTATCCCACTACCTCTGCTGCTGTCCTTAAACATTTCATACATATCATTCACTCCCACTCCCTCCCCTACCCAGCTTTGCATCCTCTAGCACATAAACCACCCTCCTCTTATATACCTCTCTATACCCGATGTCATTCAATTTCCGCTTGCCACCTCTTGTTCACCCATCTATCCCTCCTACCATACTCCCATTTTGCTCTGACCTCAATGCTTGCCATAACTGCATAGTGGTCAGAGTATTGAAACATTCCTCTCACCACTCTAGCATCCATCACATCTTTTCTTATCCTTTCATCAACAGCTGTGTAATATATGAAACGCATCTGTTCTCCCCTTTCATCTTTCCTCTTCCATGTGTATCTGTGGACAAGTCTGTGCTTGAAGCAGGTGTTGATGAGGAACAACCCCCATTCGGCGCACACATCCTCCAGGCACTTATCATTTTCATTTATTCCATTCACACCCCACTTGCCAACTACATTTCCTATTTTCTCACTCCCGGTCTTATGGCAAAAACATTGTCAATTATTTTGCTGAAGTTGGGAAGAATAGAAACAGGTCTATAGTTGTTATGTTTACATTTTCCCATTTATTAAATATTGGAATTATTTTTGCAATTTTCAATTGTTTTGGAACACATCATTCTTTAAAACATCTCTTTATAATAAATTTTGAAAAGGGGAAAATTCATTACTACATTCTTTAATTACCTTTATATGGATGTCATCATATCCAGGTAACATTAAGTTCATAAATAATGTTGTAAATTTCTTGTTCTGTAGTTGGTTTAAGGAAAAAAGAAAATATTACAAGTTCAGGAAAGAAGGATTCATATGGAACAGCAGCTGTACTAATGTCTGATGCTAATTTACTTGCAACATTACTGAAATAGTTATTAAACTCTTCCGTAATGCACTTATAATTTTGAAAACGTTATATCATTGAAAATGGTAATTTAGTGTTATTCTTTCCCATTAAAGAATTAAGGGTTTCCCACGCGTTTGTTTTTTATGTCACCTGATTGATGAGTTAACTTTGGTTTAAAATAGTTTTCTCTGGCCTCTCAATTTACTGGATATTTCTATATATTTTAAATGTTGTTTCATAAGTTAATGGCAATTTTGCATATAATTTTTGCAGTTTATTGCGGTGTTCTATAGATATAAAATTCCTGATGTTATATATAGTTTCCCAATATACTTTTCTTTTAACTGAAAAAGAGTTTAAGTGCTAGACTTAGCGTCCCAAGGAGGGCCAACTCTGTGCGCTCACTCCAGCACGAGTCCTACAGCAGGGAAGTTACCGTTGTTGCCATTTGATTCCACGTGGACACTGGACTGGTGATAGGGAGGGTTGGAACTCCCGTTTCACCTGTCTGTCCACCTATGCTGATCTTTTTCGTGTCTCACATACACTGAGAGTTTGTCCAACATACTCCCAAAGACATCACTCCCTTCCTATTTACACAATATAAACAAACACACTACACACCCTTTGTCCAAATTCATATATTAATAATTATGAATAGAATAAAAAAAAAAAAAAAGCCTCAGAAACCCTGGGGATGGGTAAGTAAACTCCCCTCGGCCTGGACCTTCAATTGACGACTCTCCGAGATGCCCTGGACTATTGCCCGACTCACTCTCTATTAATTTTTGCAACATTCGTGGTCTTTCCTTCAACTTCTCATCTGTCGAACACCACTTCTTCTCTGCTAAACCTCATCTTCTCTTCCTCAGCGAAAATCAAATCTCAGCAACCCCTACTCTGTCTCATCTTACTTTCTGTATCCTCAGTTTCGTGCCCAAGGCGGATGTTGCAAATATGTACGTAACGACCTCACTCGTTCTCGTGTTCCCTCTGGCTTTGGCTCACCTGTTACTCACAAACTAAATACATCTGTGCTGTATATCTCTGTCCTAACTCTACTGACTATCCAAAATGCTTTGACTATCTTACCACAAAAGTGGAACATTATATCCCATTCTCCTTTCTCAGAAATATACCTTTTTATTAAGAGATTTCAACGTTCACCACTGCCTATGGCTTTCATCTCCCTTCACTGATCCACCTGGTGAACAAGCCTTCATCTTTTCTATCCTCAACGACCTAGAGCAGCATATTCAGTACCCTACCCATATTCCAGACCACCTTGGAGATCAGCCCGATATCCTTGACGTATTCCTAACCTCTCATCCTTCTGCTTATACTGTTGAACTTTTCTCTCCATTGGGCTCCTCCGATCACAATCTTATTTCAGTATCCTGTCCTACCGCTCTAGTAAGACCTTTGGACACTCCCAGGAAGCGGCGTCTGTGGCACTACAGCGCTGCCAACTGGGATGATCCGAGGCAGAACTTTCAAGATTTCCCATTGAATTATTATTGCTTTCGTGACTGGGGCCCATCTGAGTGTGCTGCACGCATCTCGGAGGCGATCCTCTCGGGCATGG
This sequence comes from Petrolisthes cinctipes, assembly GCA_033782935.1. Classification (NCBI taxonomy): domain Eukaryota; kingdom Metazoa; phylum Arthropoda; class Malacostraca; order Decapoda; family Porcellanidae; genus Petrolisthes; species Petrolisthes cinctipes. The sequence goes on from JAWQEG010000074.1 coordinate 684,195, forward strand.
AGGCAAACATTCCATATTCTTTCCCTCTTACTAATTCACGAAACTCTTGGTTTAATCACGCTTGTTCTACTGCTGTCCACAACAAGTACCGTAGGTAGCATTAAGATGGCACCGACACCTTCAAACTGATGAATCTCGTGCTCTGTATACTTCTACCCGGAATCATGCCAAATCTGTTCTCCGACTAGCCAAATAAATTCTTCATCCGTGCCAAGTGCAATGATCTGTCCAACTCTTCCACCTCTCGTTCTTTCTGGCATCCAGCCAAAGATCTCTCCAGTAATTTTACTTTTTCCTCTTTCCCTCCTCTCATCCTTCCTGATGGAAATGTTGCTATCTCTTCACCTGATAAAGCTAAACTCGTCTCTCAAACCTTTGCCTCTAACTCCACTCTGGACGATTCCGGCTCTGTTCCTCCAACTCCGCCCCCCTCTGACTTACTTATGCCTGTCATCAGAATCTCTTCAAAGGAAGTATTTTCTGACCTCTCTGGCCTTAACACTCAGAAGGCGTACGGACCTGATGGGATTACCCCTGTTGTTCTCAAGAACTGTGCTTCCTTGCTGACACCCTGCCTAGGTAAACTGTTCCGTCTGTGTTTATCATCTAACACTTTTCCTTTTAGCTGGAAGTTTGCTCTGATCCAACCTGTTCCAAAAAAAGGTGACCGATCCCAACCCTCCAACTATCGCCCCATTGCTTTGATCTCATGTCTATTCTTCGAATCTATTCTTAACTCCAAAATTCATAAGCACCTTACTTGCCATGATCTTTCAGATCGTCAGTATGGCTTCCGTCAGGGATGCTCTACTGGCGATCATCTCTCCCCCCTTATTGATTTATGGTCATCCTCTATTCGAAACTTTTGTGATACTTTTACTGTTGCCCTCGACATATCCAAGGCTTTTGATAGAGTCTGGCATAATGCTTTAATCTCTGCACCTTTATCTCTGATTTCCTTCCTGGCCGGTCTATAGCTGCTGTTTTTAGATGGTCATTGTTCTTCCTCTAAGTCTATTAATAGTTCTGTTTTATCACCTAACCTCTTTCTCCTTTTCATTAATAACCTTCTTACCTGTACCTCTTTCCCTATCCACTCCTATGCAGATGATTCCACCCTACACTACTCCACCCAGTTTGACAACTGCCCATCCCAGCATCTCCTTATCAGGTGATGATGCAGTAGCGTGCCTGACTTCTGATCTTTCCCTCATCTCCGACTGGGGCAGAGAGAACCTTGTGGTTTTTAATGCCTCTAAAACCCAGTTCCTTCATCTTTCAACTCGTACTAATCTTCCTGATAATTATCCCCTCTCCTTCAACGACATACAACTTGATCTTTTTCCCTCCCTTAAAATTCTTGGAGTCTCTCTCACAATCTCTCATGAAGAGATCATATTACCTCTCTAGCTAAAACAGCCTTAAAGAAGTTTGGTGTGCTGCACAGATTCCGTAAATACTTCACCCCCATACAGTTGCTGTCTCTATACAGGGGTCTCATGTGCCCCAGTATGGAGTATACCTCTCATGTGTGGGGTTGCTCAACCTTCACAACACTCCTGGACAAGGTGGAATCAAAGGCTTTTCGTCTCATCAACTCACCTCCTGTTACTGATTCACTACAACCTCTCTCTCTCTCTCTCTTCGCTGCAATGCTGCATCACTTTCTCTTCTATCACTGTTACACTGGATATTGCTCTTCTGAACTCTCTCAATGTATGCTTCCTCCCCTCAGGTGAGCATGGAACACTCGCCAAGCCTCTCGTTCTCACCCCTTTTCTGTCCAACTCCGTAATGTAAGAGTTAACCGGTACTCTCAGTCTTTCATATACACAACTGGTCAACTCAGGAACACTCTACCTTCATCCATCTTTCCACCTTACTACGACTTATGTTCATAGGCATCTCGAACGAAATTGGACATAATTTTGGACCACTTTCACACTGTACTGTGCAGATGACGACGACAAGCGGGCTCACAGCCTTTAGTCCTCATCTTTCTGGATATAGAAGAAAAAAAGTCTCGCTGTTGTCTCACTCCTCTACACCACTGATCCTCACGTTTTTCCTTCTACTGTAAGAGGAATAGAAGCATATGCCAGGCCCCTTATGGAAGGGAGAGGAGAGAGTTAGAGGAAGATCGGGCTTGTGACTATGGCTTCAACTCTAAATTTCCTCTCAGGGATGCCGTTGGTCCACCAAAAAGGTGGACTTATCCACCTTTGTAACAGCATTTCCTCGGAACCAGGACAACCCAGTGCCCTAAACATTCTCAGCTCATATTCCTCATCCAAAATGCAAGAAAGATATTGCACACATTTAGATTAAATATATGTTTCGGGAGAAGGCCATTTTTTCCTGGCATTACTCTGACAGCATCATTGTAAGCCATCCGATCAACGGCGAGAGAATAGACCAGGCAACAGACAACCTTAATGTTTTTAATATTATTATTAGTGGAGAGAGAGAGAGAGAGAGAGAGAGAGAGAGAGAGAGAGAGAGAGAGAGAGAGGACAGCTATACAAGCTATACACTTACATGTTGTCCTGAATTAGCATTCCATTTTTCCTCATAAATACGAAGAGATTCTCTATTTCAAAATAACGAGCTACAACATTACAAAATTATTTATCAGGCAAACGCGTTTATGCAGCCGAGTCTATAAATATGTGACGATACTGAAGGAAATCTGAATGCATGAGTTAGGAGGCGGGCAGTTGGGATTGGGTGAAGGGTGTGACTGAGGTAGAGGAGAAGAGATGAGTAAATATCTACAAGTTGGACCCTCTCTTCGTGTGTGTGTGTTGTGTAAACCAAGTCATCAAGCACGCAGGTTCTGTGACGTCAGTAGGTTGATTTTTTTTCTCTCTCGCTCTCTCTCCAACACCTGGGTATGCAGTATGTTACACTTTACTTTCAAGATCACTGTATTATGACGATATTATTTAGCAACTAGGCGAAAGAAAAAAAACAATTGTAATGAGAAATAAAAAAGCAAAACAATAATTTCTGGTTACTGGTGAATGTACGAATATCCCCTGATTATTTTTATCATGTTAGAATACTTCAATTATCAAAACCTAAATTACTATTTCCTTAAGCACCTTTAAAAAAAATCAGTCACTTTCCATCTAACTTCATTATTCATTCATCTATTTTACCTATCTTTATCTATATGCAAGGGAAAGATTTAAAAAACTCGCCTTGTTTGTTCAAGGCTGCTGGTAGCGTGAGTTGATTGATTGTGGTTTGTAGTTGTTGGGTTGTCTGTCTCTTCGTAGTGGATAGTGTGGAGTTATAGCAAGGAGAGACTTCTTACGTTTAACAAGAACTTTATTGTGAAACCAAGCTGGATATTACAAGAGTCTTAGCTAGACTAGGGAGCTAGCTTAGAGAGACGTAATAGCATTGAGGTCTAGTTACAGAGTGAGTGATGTTAGCGTGTCTGCCTCTGTCGGAGGCAGGTTGAACCCCCTGTGACATGCTGACTAATCTATTACAGTTCCGGAGTTGGCATGGTGACGGGTGACCCACTGGTCACCATGTGATCAGTGACGTCAATGCCTATAATGCTGACTAGCTGTTAAGTCTGGGTTAAATCCCTTGGGCAGCATCACGAGATCTGAACATGTACTCCTTTGTGTGTGACTGTAATGTCTAGCTTATATCCTGGTTCCTTGTGTGTGTTACATGTGACTGAATGACTCACTGTAGATGTAGTATATAGATATAGAATAACCGGTACATGTTTAGGAGAATGTGAACATGATAGATTCAGCGTTGGCAGGGCATCTTCCTTGAATCTTATTAATTTCTTTGGAACAGGTTGAGACAATAATTCATACTTAAGATTCCTCTCCTAAGCAGCTGACACAAAGTGATGACTGCAGATACGTGCATTGCTTGCATTAAATGTGTCTTTACGTTTGCACAGCTGTATCCATTTACGCTTAAGCTTTACCTCTTTAGGAAAGCGGTAAAACCTTATAGCTTCACTATGGTTAAATAGAATTACAACCAAAGACTGCACAGTTTATAGGCATAATGGTTTTCACTACACAAATGGGAGAAGGCAGAAAAGGGAGCCTCTCTGTCTAGCGACATCTGAAACCTGGACATTGCCTCTGTCGAGTATACATTGATTTGGTTGAGTGGACTGTGCACTAAGCTATACCTATTTCTGTAGGTGACTATACTATACACAAACAAAACTCATGTACAATACGTACACAAATATGTATACCAGTATACACACACACATTCACGGATCCCTCCTTTCAAATGTGTGAGGTAACTACAGTAGATAGTGCAATCGCCTCAACATGTTGAAAATTTGGCATTTCAACGTGTTGAATTAATCCATAGCGCAGTGTGGACTGGGCTTTAAATTAATTAAAGTGTTGCCACTTTGTGGGATTTTCCCACAAATCTGTGGGGCAAATGGCCTGACGTGGGACTGTTTGTGGTGAGGCCAAATTTGTTCTTAATTTGTGGGAATTCATCAAGTTTGTGGGAAATTCTATGGAATCTACAATTAGCCAGACAAAGAACTGTAAAATTCTCCATAAATTTCAAATTAACTGACGCGTTCAGCACCTGTTCGGGCGATCGGCACTCGGCAGGGATCCTGGGATTAGGAAGGGCAAGAGATCTCTCGATCTTGGGGAAGGGAAGAGACAAGAAGGAGACATCACGTGACTCACGTAGCGCGGCAGTTGTGCACTTAGCACTAGCCACTAAGTACAGTACACTAAGTACAGTACTACTCCAGTAAGCTCTTTTGCTGTCGGTTACCATGGTCTGCAAGCAGTGCAAGACGGCCCGTGTCGGTGCCACTAGGACCTACTTTGGCTAGTTTTTTTTCTTTATCTGCTGGTGATAGTCAAGATGACTGATAAAAGTACAAGGAAATAAAGTCAGAGGTACCGTTCATCATGGGAAAATTACCAACGTTTTAAAGGTACTTAAGACAAGATTTTCCCGTCTGTTAAAAGGTACCTTATTAAAAATAGTTGAAGAGCATATACGATGCATGTAAGCCTTCTTTATATAGGTCTATTTTGACAATGTCCATTAATTGATCACTCGCTAGGATCATTTTCGCTTACCAAGGTGTAGTGTACGGTGGACCTACGTTCTAGTAGGCCTAGATACAGCCTACAGTATATTAAATTTTATAGTCCTTTTGGAAAAATAAACTGCATGCGATTCTTTAGTTTACCTACAGCTAAGTACTGTTATATGGTTGTCAAATATTAAGTAATTGCTTTTCTTTAGTAAGGAAAAATATATTAATACAATATTCATGTACGTTATAAAGAAACAATAAAATATTGCTATATTTGTTTTGTGGGATTTTAATTTCAATCTGTGGATATCTGTGGGAAAAAAAAATCCTTAATCTGTGGGAATTTGGTTCTACAAAAGTGGCAACACTGGTATAGCCGTAACTTATTGCCAGTTAGGTATATTCATACGTGAGGGCCTGAGACAGCGCTACGTCACAACACTCCCCCTTCTCTCCATCTCCCTTCCTTCTATACCCCTTTTTCTCTACCCTGTCTTCATTCCATCCCCCCTTCCTTCCACATGAACGCATACACATACAAAGCTGTTAACAACGAGAGAGGAGGGAGGGTAGTACTAGTACAAGAAGGTCTCTTGATGGTGAAGAGAGAGAGAGAGAGAGAGAGAGGAGGCAGGAGAAGTTGTCATAGGTTTGGCAGCGGCAGCCTGCCGCGAGGCCAGTCGTATAATTTCACCACATCACACTGTTGTTAATATTATTAATTTTCACTTAGCGACTTCACACGAATGTCAAAAGAATTATTAGAAAATGTTGTTTCTCAATCGATTGAAATTATTCATTTTGCATTAATAAATTAACTTGTGTTTTTGTAATATTAAACCTGCATAACAGATGCTGTTAGTTCGTATATTCATAACTCCTCAATATTTCTATCAGATCTCTGTTATAATGTAACCTAGGGAAATTAAATATATAAAAAGAATAACTGAGAAAATATAGTATTTAATGAATTGTAAAATAATGCTGTCTATGATAGTTTTATGACATTAAAATAAGATCAAGTAGAGCGACAGCGAACAATCAAAGAGCATCATAGCGTCCCATATCTTTAAAGGCGATTATATTGTTTACAATGGGATGGCGCTTGTTCAGTTGTCGTTGCTAGCACGCCATATAGAGTAAATCTAAGTGCATGAATCAAACAGTGGTCCGGTCATGAGACAGCCATATACTACACTCTGAGTCCCTGAAAAGATACCATAGTAGTTAACACAGCCAACATTACTTTCAAAGGGTCATTGTTCCCTTTGCATATTAAATGAAGTATTTCATTCTTTATTTACTGCATGTTTTAGGTGGACTTAAAATCATACTAGTAAGAACTATGATTCAGTTTATTCTCTTAATATTTCTGCTTTTATGTGATTTCTGGCAAACTGTAGTACTGGGTTTCTCATTGTGCAATTATCTCGTAGGGGAGTATTGCCTGCAATTAGTGATGTGCGCAATATTTTAAGAATTTTGGCGCCCTTTCGTCCCCAGCCACTAGCTATTAGTTCTTCAACTGTCCCTCTTTTCTTTCTATTTTCTTCCTTCTTGCTGTCTCGCCTCTCTATCACCTTTTTCTGGCGCTATATGACCTCGCTGTTGCGGCGCCTAATATCAATCAATCAATCAATCGTCCTTGTGCAATAATCACTTGTTTTGCACCTGATATTACCGATCAGCTAAAGAGAGAGAGAGAGGGTAAATTACTTCCTATTCGAATCCGAATCAGTCAACTGTTCGGTTGCTGGATTACGTTGTGGAGTAGTTCTCGAGCCAACAGCAGCTTGCCGCCCAGAAAGGGGGCTGCAGTCGTAAGGACTTATCACCCGGAGTAGAAAGAAACTTTTGTCTGCAATAGTACATTGAGTGGCGTCATTTGCCACTGCAAATAACGTGACACTGAGAACGTTCACTGGAAGATGCCCTCATTTTGTGCTACGGGTACAGAGAGGGAAGTACCAATCCTCACATTAAAACTGTGACTACTGAATAACTCCTCAAGAAAGAGCAGAAGCCGACCCCCCACCCCCCCAATATGGAGTTGCTGCAGGATGCCATAATGCCATGTAGTGTCCTAGGTTTTCTTTAAATCGAAGAATACACATACAATGTGTTGATGTGCAAAAGCCTCACATGCAGTAGCTTCCAACCTGACCAGAGCGTCTATAGTGGAACGGTGTTTACGAAAGCCAGACTAGGACGGAGACAGGAAACCACCCCATATCAGAAAGTACACCAGTTTGACATTCACTATCTTCTCAAATATTTTGCAGAGACAGGAGGTCAAGGCAATAGATTAGTAATTGAGGGCGACACTCAAGTCCTTGCTTGTCTTGGGGAAAAGAAGGATGGTAGAAACTCTCCACCCAGAAGGGAAGCTCGTCTCCTCACCCAAGTGTCGCAACATGGCATACGGGATGCTTTCTGGCCTAGAAGTGTCGCCGCAGAGTTAGATAGCAGAGTGCAGGCCTCTCAGAGTGAATATATGGTTTTAACTTTCTTTCTCAAGCCCCGAGAGGGCACTGCGCTAATGATTGACAGCCAGAGGTCGAGAGACACAGCTAGGGACATTTGCAAAAGCCACCGCCATAGTGTTGGCCGCTGTTAAACTATCCATGATCTTAATTAACTCCATGACCTTAAGGACAGGTAGATGACTAGGAGAAAACTTCCCTGCAATCTTACGAACTCTCTTGAGCACATGGGTGATCGGGTTTTAGTGGTAATTGAAAACACATATGCCTTCCAAGATACCGGTCTCCCCTCTTTTAAAGCTCGTCTAGCCCAAGCCTTTGCCCGTCGGAAATCCTCTAAAAGAATTGGGTTCCATCAAATGCGACGAAATTGAGAGAAGGCAAAGCGCTTCTCCCACACAGCAGGGGTGCAGATTGGTGATCACCAAGGGGCAGGATGTTTGAGAAAGTGGCCAGAAGTTTTAGGGACAGAGTCTAGATCATTGAATGGAGCTTATCGGTGAAATGGGTCACTGCCTGCCTCGTTAGAGCTACTAAAATCTGCAACCGAAGAGACCGGAAAAATAAGTTCTTTAAAAAACTGAAGGTCAGCCCTTTCTAATCTCCACTGAGGAAAATGAGACTGCAGTTTGTATCTGTTATATTCTAGGAGTATAGGGAAATATATAAATTGGGCAACACAATCCAAGTAAAATCTAATAGTGCACTGGATGAGCAGAGGGAAATGTCAATGGCGGTAAAGGTCCTAGTACAGCTATGGAAATTGGTCACATCTCCAGTATTTAAAATCCCTAATCCCTCATCCTTAATAAAAGAAGCCAATAAAACACCCCTGGGGTTGACTAAACTGTCACCCCACAGAGGATGACGACCATTAAACCACCCAATAAAATAAAGGGAGAGGGAAGTTCTCGCACAGGCTGGATGGGATCACCTCTCTCACCTGTAACCATGGAAGGAAGATATATACTGCACACCATGTAGGGGCGGTCCATAAAAACCTTAACTGCAACAGCCTGGAGCGGAGTATCAAGCTCCAGTTTCGTGCATGGAATATCGTGTCGAACTAAGAAGGCAGTGCCACCAAGGTGGCCCTGCCCCTCAAATGTATTAGATTAAAGTGCAGAGTATACAGGAGGACTGGCAGGAATGGAGTCCCCAAGGATTGGCTCTTGGAGACAACTGTACGATATGTTGTCGTATATATATCATAGAAAATCATCTTGTCATGAAAGGATTTAATGTTTTTTTATTATTAATTGATTGTCGGGGCAATACGCAACCTTGTAGACAATATCATCACTAACACCAGCAAAAAATAAAATAAAATATGTCCTCTCAAAAAACGGTCTTTTGATATATATAAAAAAAGTTATGATTTTTATTTAATATTTTCAACAACAAAAAAATCACCTTTTTCAAATATTTGCAAACAAAAAATCTATAATGAAAAAAAGTACAAAGACAGATGTATAGAATGAAGAATATAAAATAAGCTCACAGAGTTTCATTGAAATCAGAGCAATAATCTTCGAGATCTGTTGCTTTGAAGATGTGTAATAAAATTGAAAAGCGAGCAATTTTAACAGATAAAAATGAGCCAAAAATACAAAAATTAAAATATGATGACCAAACTTCCTGAAGAAGTATATTTTTGCATACTGAATGTACACTACAAATTTAATCTTCTACCATTGAAAACTAATTCCTCGCCCCCGGAGCCTCCCGTTAACACTATGCCAAATTTTCTTGGTTGTTTTTTAAGTTTATATAATTTGTACGATCACCTGTCGCCTTGTTGAAAAAAGAAAGACAGGGGATGGGAGGGTAGGGCAGATTGTTCAAGAGTATACAGGGAAATTATACCAAACGAAATAAATTCCAAAAAGACTGTCAATGTTCAAGAGTAATCAGGGAATAATTGAGGCAAAGAGTTAAAATTCTAAAGGTGATGTTAGGGAAATTTCGTCAAGCAGACTTGGCAACACTGGGTGAGGGAGAGGGAGTACAGTATTACCCACAGAGCTATACACATAGAGCGCTTAACCCTGTGTTATTAGATAGGGGAGGAGTGTCACAAGTCGGCGGCCATTTTGAATAGCCCTTTGGCGCGCGCTTTGAACTCCCGTAGGTACTTGTATAGTTTGTTTCTATCCACAGTTATTGACATTTCCCTGATTTGTAAAGCATTGTATCTTGTTATTTAATTATGCAGGTTTTGTTAATTCAATTAACAAGGCTAAGATAATGTCCATACGGAAAATTATGCAAAGAAATTAAACTTAAACTGGTTTATTAAACAAGACAAATATATATAACTGTAATCTGTCTCCCTCTCCCTCCACTTACCTTACATACATACATACATATTACTCTAGTGTGACATTCATACATACATACATATTACTCTAGTGTGACATACATACATATTACTCTAGTGTGACATACATACATACTACCATACAGTCGTGGTCAATAATAATCATCCACATATGGGTAACTTTAACAATTTACTGTGTAATGTTTTCATGTTCACATACTATTTTATTGTTTTAAGTAGTGTGTAGCTGTTTGTATTAAATTAAACGATGGCACTATACCTATTTATTGGAATGTTTATCAGCTAAGGAACAGAGGGAAGCTGTCAAAATCTTACGTGAGTTACTCCTATATGGATGATTATTTTTTACCACGGCTGTACATTCATACATACATATTACTCTAGCGTGACATACATACATACATATTATTATAGTGTGACATATACATGCATACATATTACTCTAGTATGACATACATACATACACACATTCTAGTGTGACATGCATATATACACACATATTACTCTAGTGTGACATACATACATTCATACTGAACAATGTAAACATAAAATACTTATCATAATAGAGATTAAGTACATTGTATATATATATTATAAGAAGGTGACTGTGGATGAGAGCCAACGATAGTTTTATTTATCTAACTCATTTTACCATTTAACCGAAATGTATTTATATTTAATCAGCCATTCACTGATATATCGGTTAAAGAAATATTTATTCATATATTGTGAGTCACTAATGTAGTTAATATACCATATCATCAATAAAAGACCGAATAAATGAAATAATATCTTACCCTTGCATAAGCTACCAGGCTGGCGGGTTGAGGGCAAGGGCTATCTGTCATGGCCGCCAACCCACTTCCGGTGGTGACACGCCAGGGGGGGGGGGGGTTGCGCACTATATGTGTATAGCTCTGTGGTATTACCATATGTCATTTTTTGTCATCGCCACACCACCAAGTTATTTTTCCACTGTTATCACCTTATCACTCAGAAACAAGAGAGAGATATAGTGATAACCACTGCAGACATTATAATAATAATAATAATGAATATATGTAATTAGAGAAAAATAAGAAAAATTGGACAATTGGCAACTTGTGACTGACCGTTATTGTACAGTACCTCACCTCACTGATACAAACTCAAGTCAGTAGCTGGAAGTTTTACCAAATTTAGCATAATTTGGCCCAAAATTAAATGTCTAGCATTTTTTCTAGTATAATTGATATCTTAACATAATTCTAGCATAATCCTGCTATGTCTGGAATAAATTTAGCATATATCTTACTTGCAAACTCAGTTTTCGTTATTTCATTTTTTTTTTTTTAATCTACCCTACATAAAAAAACACTAATAAAATATATTTTTGTGCCGTGTACATCGCGCCAACGGTTTCCCGTCCAGTTCTCGTACACTTCGTACTTTGCAATCATATTTATTATCTTTATATGGCCGCCAGGGAGAAGGAATTAAAGCTTTAGGGGTGGTGACAGCACAGACAGCGATGATATTCTAATTTGCGAGTGTGTAAAATTTGAGCCATCAGAAGAAATTATCAAAGCAATGGGTAAGTAAATGTATATCCTCAATGGCACCAATAAATACAGTATAATTTATTATAGGCTATTGTAGTAATGTAATGACCAACAAAATAATTATGTGAAGCTGGCCATTGGAGTATTATAATATTTTGAGGAAAGCTGGTAGTATACTGTACTAAATTATTTTTTAAATTCCTCGACAGAGAACTTATCTGGCTTGCAATATTGTTGTACTGTACATTCATTTAATACAAGTAAATACCTGAGTTACATAAATGTGGGAAAAGTAATAAGTTACTTCTACCTCGTAATATACTGTAATATAACAGCATAGACAGCGACCTTCTTATCTCATGTTTCTTAGGTAACTGAATGTTTCAAGGCCCTCCTGGCCCTGTGAAGTGAAAGGATAATAAATTATAGAATGCCGTTAGATTTGCAAATGACTTACGTCATCTGTATAGACAATATTATCATATTTTTTTTATTAAAATGAATACCCAATGCCTGTCTATTTGTGCGGAACAGCATTATAATTTTGTTATTCACATGAATGTTGTGTAAGTTACTTATTATGGTAAAGTATTATTATAAAATTAAACGATAAACAATAAATTATCAAATGACGAGGATAGGGGGAGGTGGGGGCCTGTGAAAAGTTGCGGGCCAGAGTAGGTTTGTTTACTTTCTGGTCGTGTACCGCTGCGATCGTTTCATTTAATATCGTCTATCCACATAACTTCATCCATATATATTCTCAGGTACCCAGACGTGAAAACTAAATATCCAATGAGGTCGGACGAGAAAAAGTTAATTAATGAGTTTCTCAGTACAGCCCTCTCTGCACCCGTAGCAGTGGTGGAGCGGCGCATTCAGCTTGCCCTCGACAGGGTGTCGCGCTGGGCTGGTTCTCATGGGTTTCGTAACTTTCGTTTCTCTCCTGTCAAGAGTGTTAGACCCTATTCATCATGCTGGGGTACGTCTGGCGACCGGAGATATTAAGTCGTCTTCAATCCCCAGTCTCCTGGTGGATGCTAATGAGCCACCTCTTGATCTCCTTCGCTAGTCCTTGATGGCCCTTTGGCTTCCGGGCCAGGAGTTGGGCATTGAATACTTCCAGATTTGTCCTGTGCAGTCCCTAGGGGGGCTCCATGGCTTCTTCCAGAAGTTTACATCTGCACTTGCTTTTCAGACAAGAAGGAATTTCTTCCTCCAGTTGCTCGCTCGCTCAGGGATTCCCTCGCTGTGTACATTGATTTGCCAAAGTCTGATGTTGGAGTTCATTCCTGCTAGCAGGATAGATGGGACGCCCATCTCCGCATTGGCCACTCACGTTTGACTCATGGATTATTAATGGAGAGGGCTCTCCCTCCCTACTGTGATGATTCTCTAGTCCCTTTGACAGTGTGGCATCTTCTTGTGGAGTGTCCCAGCCTTGGGGACCTTCGCCGTAAGTATCTCTCCGAGTACTGGGTGGGTGATGGTTCTTGCAGTCTCTCCCAGGTGCTTGGGGAGGAGGCTTGTAATGTGTGAGGGAGGACCCTCTCCTTTGTGGAGCTCCTCCACAAATTATTAAATTTATTATTTTTATGGCTTCTTTTATTAGATAGTTCAATGTTTTTATTTTTCGTTTTATTTTGATTCTTTTATATATTTTAATTAAATTATTCAGATTATTTGAGTAAAATGTGTCTTAGGTGATATGTCTTTTTAATCATGCTGTTTGTTCCTTTTAGGGTAGTGAAGCCTTTATTAAATATGTATCTATTTATAAATGATATAAATGACCATATTTTGAAATCCATAGAATTTATTATCATGTTGGGTGGTATAATTATGACCCTAGCTGTTTCGCCGCCCGATGCCTAGTGGCATCAATCAATCAATCAATCAACCCTGAGCTACCTGGTAAACAAGCCTTCATCTTCTCTCTCCTCAGCTCATGACAAACTCTGGGCCTGCACTCTTAAAATATGCTTCTTCCATGATCCTCTGACCAAAGGCCTACAAGAACTGACCTAATGCAATTTTCAACAAGGAAATCCATGCCAATTCTCACAAACATATAATAGTATCGATAGAACGGGATTCATGATTAATAAATCTCGTCCATTATTAAACGTAAATCTTTAAGATATTGTTAATACCTGGCAAACCCTACCACTTTCAACTTATCCAGTCGATGGTGGTTGATGCCTCTCCTTTCATCCCCCTCCTGTCCTTCCTCCCTCCATGGCTAGAAACGATTACAAGGTGTGTGTGCTAGTGTCTCTATCCCCTCAGGTCGCGATTGTATATGAAAGAGTAATTGTTAACTTTGCCAATAGGGATCTTGACAGAAAAGGAGTAAGATTTAGTAAATTGGCTGGTGTCGCATGTATACCTAAAGGGAAGAACCATACAAATATTTAGATCAGATGAGTAATGTAATGTAAGGGTAAAGTAATTGCAGGCTTGAACACACACTTGCACAAACACTTGTATGAAAACTCAAACACTTGCACACACACACACACACACACCATGCAATACACAGTAACCAATTATTAACATAGGAGACTGGTATTTGTGTATTTTGGTGCACAGGTTAAAGCTCTTCTAACATGTAATACCAAAATTTTAAAATTGGAGGGAAATTGCAACCCTATAGAGCTGTCACCTTGGAGGGCATCCCCGTTAACTCATATTGAAACGTATCTCATGGTAACCATTTACTTTGGTCCCTTATTGTTGACTTTTCTAGAATAGAAAGCCCTCTCTTTCCAAACACGGGGTAGAACAATGACCGGACCCTCCTCTAGTCTAGCTCACCAGGTCTCAGGGACATGCAAGACCCACCACCATGACAAGATGGTTACTTATAGAGGAGTTGGGATCCTATGATGTGTATGACCAGAATGAGCTTGAAGAGGATGGGCAAACAACACCGAGGTAATGGAGACCCCAGGACGGAAAAAACGTGATTAAACATGCTGAAAACCATTAAACTATGCATGACGAAAATTCTCGTCACTAGCAACAAGTATGGAGCACCATGGGTGACGATAATTCTCATCAGAGCAGTTTTTAAATTTGTCCTGTCACTAACAAACTAGTTTCAGGCTGGTAACCATCCCAGCGGGAACAGCATTAACGTGGTGGGGGGGCTTGTGTATCTCTGAGACCAGGCGAGCTAGACTAGAGGGGGCTCCGGCCCCTGCTCTGCCCCGATTTCGGGAAGAGAGGACTTCCCATGCTAGTAAGGTTGCCAGTGAGAGACCAGAATAAATGGTTCCCATGCAATAAGCTGCCAGTTCGAGCCAACAGTGCTGCCCTCTTGGGGCCGTCATATGTTGGATGGTTGGGTGTCTGAGCCGGGAGATGTTGGGGAAGGGGGTTTCAGCACTGTCGTGGGCAAACTTTCAAGCCATTGGGGCTGCTTTTTAAAACGAGTGGCCCTATAGGAGAAAAGGTACCCACGGCGACCAGAGCTCGGTCCCCTCATCTGCCCGGTAGGTAGTAGATCTTGGCTCCTGGGGCCAATATAACAAAATCAATGATATATCAATAACGAATAGCCCCAATCTCTTCCTCGAGCGGTGGTCGACCAGGCCCTCGAGACATCACTCTCTGGTTGTGGTGGTATGCAGAAGGCTGCAAATAAGAGAAGACCCATCAGGTCGGGTGTTGTGATGACGAACCCTGTTAGCGGTTTGGACACGTTAATGTTAACTAATGTACTTGCATCCCTTTCCTATGGTGCTATCCACTCCATTATTAAGTGTTTTGGAGTGGTTCTTCGTATCCGAATCACTTATGACAGTGACTGTAGATCTAATTGATGCTATAATACTTCCAATACAAATGCTGCTGCCAAAGCAGCTTTTAAGGCAAAAGATTCTCTGATTGTGGTGGATACTCTCTGTAAAGTTCAGATGATGCGGTCCACAAATGTAGTTGACATTGACAATGACTACTGCCCTAACATCTTTGATGACTATGTAGAGCATGTCCCAAAAGAACGTAGGGTTCCTACACCCTTTTGGTTTGTGGCTTACTACAGGAAGGGACGTGGTAACCTTATCTATGCTTCCCGGTATCTGGAGAAAGAAATTGGATTACTACCAATGGGCCACATAAAAAATAGGGTAAGGGCATTTTAATCAGAGCCAAAGATTTTACATAGGCCATGATGCTCCTCAATCTCCCCTGTCCTTCTGATGGCATGTTTAAATCCATCAAACCTCATCAAACATTTAATTATAGCAATGGACGTATATAAAATGAGGACCTGTATGAATTTTCAGAAGAGGACATTCTTGCTATGTGCCCAGATAGTGTCCAACGAGTATCAAAGATGAAGGGCAGTAAAAATATGATCATCCTTAGTGCCAGACGGCAACTCAACATCAGGCGACAGAAGGATGGTGGTGTGAAGACATGAGCTTCCTCCCTTCGCCCTAAATCGGTTGCGGCACCCTCTCAACTCTTGCTCTAGCGAGAGTGTTTCTAATGTTTCACTACATAATAGTTTATCTGTCTTGGAAACTTTATCAGACACTCATTCTGGTGATCCTTCAATTGATGGTAATTCTCAGACTTTAGCTAAAGGTGTCCATGTGGTAGAGGTTCACGCTGCCACACGCTCTCCAATAAGGAAACTTAAGTCACCTAAACTGCCACAGAGACGTCTTCGTGGTTCCTTTGAGACACTTGACTCCATAGATGTTCCTCGCAAGACAACCATCTCTGTGGACTCATCCATAGTTTTCTCTTAATTTCACCAGAAGTGTTCTCGTGGCTCTGATGAATCTCTTGATTCAACAGATGTTCCCCTTCGCAAACTTCCTTCGGGATCATCAGAGGGGCGTGAAGTGAATGTGGCTGCCTCGGATGTTGTGACTTCAAAAGATTCAGTTTCTCTGAAGCGGAGTGATTCTACCACCTGTATTATGAATGTTGATGTATCTGCCTGTGTCAGTGATACCACTGCTGTACAGGACAATACCAATGTAATTGTTTCTAAGAATATCCCTGTGGGAGAAGCGCGCTGCTTTCTCTCGCGTTTGTCACAATCGTGAGGACCCAACTCGTGTAGAGGACTTCCGACGGGTAAGGGCTCGGACTAGACAAGTTTTAAAACAGGCACGACATTCATCTTGGAAGGCCTATGTGTCTTCAATTAATACTAAAACCCCACTCACCCAAGTGTTCAGGAGAGTCCGCAAGATGGTGGAGAAATTTTCTCCTAGTTCTCCACCTGTTCTTAAGGTCAATGGAAATAAGATCATGGATGGTTTAACAGTGGCCAATACCATGGCGGAGGCTTTTGCTAGAGTCTCCACCCGTGACTCTCGACCTCTGGCAGTCAGGCATGAGTTGAGGGGCCTGCAGCACACTGTCCTGGATTTCTGAGGGGAGGAGAATGAAAGTTATAACCATATATTCACCCTGAGAGACCTGCACTCTGCTCTCTCTCTCTCCGGCGACACTTCTCCTGGGCCTGACAATATCCCATATGCAATGTTGCGGCATTTGGGTGAGGAGGCGATCTCATTTCTTCTAGCTTTATATAACAGAATCAGGCTGGAGGGTGTCTTCCCTTCTTGGTGGAGGGTTGCTACCATCCTTCCTTTCCCCAAGCCGGGCAAGGACTTTAGTGTTGTCCTCAATTACCGACCAATTGCCTTGACCTCCTGTCACTGTAAATTATTTG
Source organism: Petrolisthes cinctipes (assembly GCA_033782935.1). NCBI lineage: Eukaryota > Metazoa > Arthropoda > Malacostraca > Decapoda > Porcellanidae > Petrolisthes > Petrolisthes cinctipes. The sequence continues at coordinate 701,329 of JAWQEG010000074.1, forward strand.
AAAAGATGGTGAATGTCAGACTGGTATACTTCCTCGAACGAGGTCTTTTTCTGTCTTCGTCCCAGTCTGGCTTCCACTACAAACGCTGTGGTCAGGTTGGAAGCGGCTTCATGTGAGGATTTTGCACGACATCAAAACCTTGTCTGTGTATTCTTTAATTTAGAGCAAGCATATGACACTACATGGCAATATGGCATCCTGCAGTAACTACATGCATATGACCTGAGGGGTCGCCTTCCACGTTTTGTTCAGGTATTCTCAGTGGTCGCAGTTTATCAGTGAGGGCTGGTACAGCCCTTTTAGCATCTGTTGCACAGGAGGAGGTCATCCCGCAGGGAAGCATCCTCAGTGTAACATTGTTTTCAGTAGCAATTAATGCGATTACCTCATCCCTTCTGGACGGTATAGCCAAGTCCATGTACATTGACGACCTGGCGGTCTGGTTTGCTGCTTCCCTAATATCGGTGGTGGAGTTGCGCATGCAGCTTGCCCTCGACAGGGTGTCGTGTTAGGCTGGTTCTCATGGGTTTCGGTTTTCTCCTGCCAAGACAGCTGCTATGCACTTCTGCTGCATCCGAGGCATCCACCCCGTTTGACCTGGGTTCCCCAATTACGTTCACTTAAGGTCTCTTGCCTCCAGGCTCTTTACCTGTTGAGGGTCCTGGGCCATACGTCCTGGGGGGCTGATCAAGCCACCCTCTTCTGCCTGTACCATGTTCTTATTAGGTCAAAACTCAACTATGGGTGTGAGGTGTACTCCTCTGCCACCGATGCCCGTCTCAGAGTCTTAGACCCTGTTCATCATGCTGGAGTACATCTGGCGACCGGAGCCTTCAGGTCGTCCCCAATCCCCAGTCTCCTGGTGGACGCTGATGACCCACCTCTTGCTCTCCATTGCCAGTCCTTGATGGTTTGTTGTTGGCATCAATTACATCGACTTCCTGACTCCCTTCCCTGCTTGGCGGTGTCATCTGATATCATGTTTCAGTACTACCTTTCACATTCTCGCACACCCTGGCCCTTTGGCTTCCGGGTCAGGAAGGCTATGGAGGAAATGGGCATTGATGACTTCCCGATTTGTCCTGTGTGGGTCCCCAGGGTGCCTCTATGGCTTCTTCCAGATGTTTTCCCCTGCACCTGCTTTACAGACAAGAAAGAATCTCATCCTCCTCTAGTGGCTCGCTCCCTCTTTTTAGAACATGCCTTCACTCACAGGGAGTCCCTCCCTGTGTACACTGATGGGTGAAAGTCTGATGCTGGAGTTGGTTTTGGAGTTGTCTTTCCTGACTTTTGTTGCGGCAGCAGGCTCCCTTTTGTCATGTCAAGTTTTACTGCTGAGCTCTCGGCCATTTTATATGCCCTCCAAGTGATTTTTACTCTTCTTTAGCCTTCTTTTAGTATTTTTAGCAATTCCTGCAGTGCCTTGCAGGCCTTGTGCAATTTTAACTCTTCCCATCCCCTGGTGTTGGCAATTCTTGAGTGGCTTGTCCACCTGGGTCGTCGTGGCCGCAGAGTCACATTTTGTTGGGTCCCGGCCCATATGGGTGTCGATAGGAATGAGCGGACTGACGTCCTGGCTAAGGCTGTAGTCTCCAGTTCTTGGCCTTCTGCCAGGCGTCATCCCGTACCTGCAGTGGACTTTCGACCCTACATAGATGCTACCGTTCGTTCCCGCTGGCAGGACAGATGGGATACCATCGGGGCTAATAAGCTCCGCGGCATCCGCCAGTGCCTTGGTTTGTGGTGCTACAGCGTTCTGTCCCGCCGGTTGGAGACGGCTCTTGTCCGTCTCCGCATTGGCCACACACTATTAACTCATGGCTTTTTAATGGAGAGGGCTCACCCTCCCTACTGTGATGATTGTCTGGTCCCTCTGACATTACGGTATCTTATTGTCGAGTGTCCCAGCCTTGGGGACCTGCATCGTAGGCACCTCTCCAAGTACCTGGTGGGTGACGGTTCTTACAGTCTCTCCCAGGTCCTCGGGGAGGAGGCTTGTGGTGTGGGAGGGAACACCCTCTCCTATGTGGCAGAGGCTGGCCTCCTCCACAAATTGTGAATGTTATTATATTTATGGCTATTTATTTTTAGGTAGGTAAAGTTTAATGTTTCTTTTGTTTATATTTTAATTCTTTTATATATTTAACTTAAGTAGGTTATTTTATTAAAATATGATTTTTGGAAGATGTGGCTTTTATTCATGCTGCTTCTCCCTTTCGAGGTAGTGAAAATTATTTAATGTTTGTACAAATTTTATTAATGATGAAGATGACCATTTTATGTTGGGCGCTATATGACCATTGCTGTTGCGGTGCCAGATCTATAAATGGCATCTATAAATAAATCATAATCATAATATTTATCATTATAATTATGTTTACGTATACTGTAAACGAGGTATTATTTCTTAACACTATAATAATTACTCTTTTTGTGTGTGTGTGTGTGTGTGTGTGTGTAGGTATGTGCGTGTAAACCACCGAGTTATTTGTTGGTTGTTGTTTACCTGTGTGTGTGTGTTGATAGGCCAGGTTGTATAATATATGTGTATAAGAAAAGTTTGGTTACACTAATAATAATAGTGTTTACTCCTCTCTCTAATTATTATTATTATTATTATTATTATTATTCTCTCTCTCTCTCTCTCTCTCTCTCTCTCTCTCTCTCTCTCTCTCTCTCTCTCTCTCTCTCTCTCTCTCTCTCTCTCTCTCTCTCTCTCTCTCTCTCTCTCTCTCTCTTTCTCTACTTTAAGGGGAGTATTAAAGTTTTGTTACATTGGAGCATCTTGATTCCTCCAAAGCATGTCAGAAAATAAGGAGATGAACAAAAACAATGGTGTCCTATTGCTCAGAATAGTTTGAAGGATTCAGTTGTTCCAGATATACAACAAACATTGTGTTACCCCGTTAAGGTTATTGTACAGTGCTGGTTAATCTGGAGCAGCTGATTCCTCCAAACTATTCTAAGCAACAGGATACCATTGTTTTAGTTCATCTGGTCCAGTTTCCTGACATTGTAGCGGCCACATATATGGACACTCTATGTACAACATATATAGCCACTCGTGTAGCGCCAGGTATAACACTCCTATATCCCTGTGTCTATTCTTAGCCAGACAGGTATACTAATCCCTGGCCCAGACAGACCTAAGCTGCCCTTAGAAGCACGCCTGCCTTCAGCCAAGCCACCTTATGCCCCCTGGGGACACCAGCTGCAGTCTTCCTTCCCCACGCCAGACTGACTCATTCATGGGAACATCTACCTTCCCACACTCGTAAGTCAGGCGATCACGTGGTAACGCCTCATCTGGGACCTGAGTTGGACCATATATAAGGGCCCAGGCCTCCTGGGTCAATCACTTAAACTCGAGCACTGGAAAGAGAAGGTCCTGCCTGCCGCTACACCTGCCTAGCTGCCCCAAGCCTATCCGTGTTCCCGTCTTGATCACACGGCCATTCTCCTGCCTCCAGCCAACTCTCCTGCAGCAACCACGGCTCATCTACAGCACGGCACGCCACGGCACGCCAGCATACTACCATATTCTGTGTGACCTTTGTTTACTACAAATAAACTGTATTGTGTATTCTGGAGTCTGGTAACCCCGGGAAATGACGCACGGTCGTCCTTGACGTTATAATATCAATAATGAGAAAAAGAGGGAGAGTGAGTAATAAAAATAATAATAATAATGAGAGGGATTGTTTGTAGCTGTTCATGCAGCAAGAGCAAACAACCTTTTCGTGCTCAAATGTCGAGGTCGTGATAGCTCGGATCTGCAGCAGTATTCAAGACCCCGAGGTTCGTCTCGCACCCAACCATTGACAGAAAAACACGTTGTCAACATGGCTGAACCACATGTCATCACCAGGGGTATAAAAGCACCGGCAGCAGTCCACTCAGGCATCAGTCTTCCAGGGTTCTAATCTCTGGGCTGACTACTCTATACGGTGGCAGAGGCTACTACTCTGTACGTGTGTTTTCAACCACCTTGTACTAGACAGAGCAGAGCATTAATCATTGCAATCTTACTATCAAGTCAACTGCATTGCTAACTATAGTATATGTATATAAATTCAACTAACTCATTTTTTACTAAGTAAATTTTCCATTTTTGTCATTTAATATAATATCCAAAATACAGACTTTAATTTTCTTATTGACCATCAACAACATAGTAGTTAAACCTACAAATGGTGACCCCGGAGTGACCCTTATGGTCTACAATATTAAATTTTATATTTTGCTCTCTGCCTGCTCTGTCGTTATTGTAACCCCCCCACAACGGGAACCGCCTTGACGTGGTGGGGGGGCTTGCGTGTCTCTGAGACCTGGCGAGCTAGACTAGAAGGGGCTCCGGCCCCTGCTCTGCCCCGATTTCGGGGAGAGAGGGCTTTCCATGCTAGTAAGGTCGCCAGTGAGAGACCAGACTAAATGGTTCCCATGCATTAGGCTGCCAGTACGGGCCAACAGCGCTGCCCTCAGGAGGGACTGCCCTCTAGGGGCCGTCCTATGTTGGATGGGTGGGTGTCTGGGCCGGGAGATGTTGGGGAAGGGGGTCTCAGCACCGTCGTGGGCAAACTTTCGAGCCATTGGCGCTGCTTTTTAAAACAAGTGGCCCCGAGGGGGAAGAAGTACCCCGCCCGCGGCGACCAGCGCTCGGTCCCCTCATCTGCCCGGTAGGTAGTAGCTCTTGGCTCCTGGGGCCAAAAACAACAAATCAATGATATATGGATACAGAAACGCCCCAATCTCTTCCTCGAGCGGTGGTCGACCAGACCCTCGAGACGTCACTTTCTGGTCGTGGTAATATGCAGAAAGCTGCAAATAAGAGTTGACCTAGCAGGATGGGTGTTGTGTCGAAGAACCCTGTTAGCGATCTGGACACGTTAATGTTAACGAATGTACTTGCATCCTTTTCCTATGGCGCTACCCACTCCATTTTTAAAAGCTTTGGAGTAGTCCTTCGAATCCAAATCACATATGACAGTGATTGTAGGTCTAATCGGTGCTATATTACTTTCAATACAAATGCTGCTGCCAAAGCAGCATTTGTGGCAAAAGATTCTCTGACGGTGGGGGGTACTCATTGTAAAGCTCAGATGATGCGGTCCATCAATGTAGTTGACAGTGACAATGACTACTACCCTAATATATTTGATGACACTGTGGAGCATGTCCCAAAGGAACGTCGGGTTCCTACACCCTTTTGGTTTGTGGCTTACTACAGGAAGGGACGTGGTAACCTTATCTATGCTTCCCGGTATCTGGAGAAAGAAATTGGATTACTACCAATGGGCCACATAAAGAAATATGGTAAGGGCATTTTAATCAGAGCCAAAGATCTTACACAGGCCATGATGCTCCTCAATCTCCCCTGTCCTTCTGATACCATGTTTGAATCTATTAAACCACATCGAACATTTAATTATAGCAAAGGGCGTATAATATATAATGAGGACCTGTATGAATTCTCAGAAGAGGACATTCTCGCTATGTTCCCAGACAGTGTCCAACGAGTAACGAAGATGAAAGGCAGTAAAAATATGATCATCCTCACATTCTGTGGCTCGCATATCCCAGATCGCATTAACATTAACCCCACCTCATTTGAGGTGAAGCCTTTTGTTGAGAGTCCCCTACAGTGTTTCTGTTGTTATGAGTTTGGTCATGGGAAGAGGAACTGCAACAACCGTTCACGGTGTGGTAATTGTTCTGCTCTTGACTCACATCTTACTTCTGAGTGTCGGTCAAAGAGATACTGCTTTTACTGCAGAGATGCTCACCCCTTGCGTTCTCGCCAATGTAAGATGTACCTACTTGAGCAGGATATCCTCCACCTGGCTAATACTCAATTCATTAGCATAGGTAGTGCCAGACGGCAACTCAACTTCAGGCGACAGAAGGATGGTGGTGTTAAGACATACGCCTCCTCCCTTCACCCTAAATTGGTTGCAGCACCCTCTCAACCCTCTCAAGAGGCAGCTGCTTTTTGCTCTAGTGAGAACGTTTCTAAGGTTACTCTACATAATAGTTTCTCTTCCTTGGAAACTTTATTAGACACTCATTCTGGTGACCCTTCAACTGATGACAATTCTCAGACTTTAGCTAAAGGTGTCCATGTGGTAGAGGTTCACGCTGCCATATGCTCTCCAAAAAGGAAACTTAAGTCACCTAATCTGCAACAGAGACGCCTTCGTGGTTCCTCTGAGGCACTTGACTATATAGATAGACTCTATAGACCTTGTGAGGCAACCATCTCTGTGGACTCATCCATAGTTTCCTCTCAATTTCACCAGAAGCGTTCTCGTTGCTCTGATGAATCTCTTGATTCAACAGAAGTTCCTCCTCGCAAGCTTCCTTCGGGATCATCAGAGGGGCGTGAAGTTAATGTGGATGCCATGGATGTTGTGACTTCAAAAGATTCACTTTCTCTTTCGCTTGAGCAGCGGAGTGATTCTACCACCTGTATTATGGATGTTGATGTATCTGCCTGTGTCAGTGATACCACTGCTGTACAGGACAGAACCAATGTAATTGTTTCAAAGAATATCCCATCTCATATACCTTCATCTTCTTCTAACATATCAGATGCTTCAGGGACTCGTCTACGGGTCCCAATTACTGCCCCAAGTACTACTCCTCGGGTTCGCTCTTCTTCTAGTGGCCCAGGATTAGACAAATCTTATTGTTTGAGTAAACCCTCAGGTCGAGGTGGTAGTGGGAAGTACCTCCGTGAAGCTTCCCAAAAATCAGTACTAAAGTAACACCGTTCAAGGTCCTTCAGTGGAATTGCCGTAGCTTGCGTGCTTCTTGGGAGGAACTGCGCGTTCTTCTCTCTAACTTCTCTCCTGCATGTGTTTCTCTCCAAGAGACAATGCTTGGGGACTACATTCCTGCCAGTCCTCCAGCATACTCAGCATTTTATCCCAATTCATTTGAAGGGCAGGGTCATCATGGTGGCTCAGCCATCCTAGTTCGCCGAGATATTCCATGCACGAGCCTGGAGTTTGACACTCCGCTCCAGGCTGTTGCAGTTAAGGTTTTTATGGACCACCCGTACTCTGTGTGCAGTCTATACCTTCCTCCCAGTGTTACAGTTGAGAGGGGTGATCTCAACCATCTTGTACGGGACCTTCCATCTCCCTTTATTTTATTGTGTGATTTTAATGGTCATCATCCTCTATGGGGTGACAGTTCGGTCAACCCCAGGGGTGTTTTATTGGCTTCTTTTATTGAGGATGAGAGATTAGGGGTTTTAAATACGGGAAATGTGACACATTTTAATAGCCCTACTTGGACTTTTACCGCCATTGACATTTCCCTTTGCTCACCCAGTGCTCTGTTGGATTTTACTTGGAGAGTGTTGCCTGACTTATATGTCAGTGACTATTTCCCTATACTTTTAGAAGGTAACAGGTACGAACCACAGTCTCGTAGTCCTAGGTGGAAATTAGAGAAGGCTGACTGGCAGTATTTTAGAGAGCTAACTTCTTCGGTCTCTTCTGTAACAGATTTCGGTAGCTCTGACGAGGCTGTAACATATTTCACTGATATGCTCCACTCTGCTGCTCTCAACTCTATCCCTAGAACTTTTGGCTACTTTCCCAAACGTCCTGTCCCTTGGTGGTCACCAGTCTGCACCACTGCTGTGCGGGAGAAGCGCGCTGCTTTCTCTCGCCTTCATCGCAATCGTGGGGACCCAACTCTTTTAGAGGACTTCCGACAGGCAAGGGCTCGGGCTAGAGGAGTCTTAAAAGAGGCCCGACATGCATCTTGGAAGGCCTATGTGTCTTCAATTAATACTAAAACTCCACTCACCCAAGTGTTCAGAAGAGTCCGTAAGATGGCGAGGAAGTTTTCTCCTAGTTCTACACCTGTACTTAAGGTCAATGGAATTAAGATCATGGATGGTTTGACAGTGGCCAATACCATGGCGGAGGCCTTTGCAAAGGTCTCCAGCCGTGACTCTCGACCTCTGGCTGTCAGGCATGAGTTAAGAGCCAAGGAGCATACTGTCCTGAATTTCTCAGGGAACGAGAATGAAAGTTATAACCATATATTCACCCCGAGAGACCTGCATTTTGCTCTCTCTCTCTGCGGCGACACTTCTCCTGGGCCAGACAACATCCCATATGCAATGTTACGACACTTGGGTGAAGAGGCAATCTCATTTCTTTTAGCTTTATATAACAGAATCTGGCTGGAGGGTGTCTTACCTTCTGGGTGGAGGGTTGCTACCATCCTTCCTTTTCTCAAGCCGGGCAAGGACTCTGGTGTTGCTTTCAATTATTGACCAATTGCCTTGACCTCCTGTCTCTGTAAACTATTTGAAAAGATGGTGAATGTCAGACTGGTATACTTCTTGGAACGGGGTGATTTTCTGTCTCTGTCCCAGTTTGGCTTTCGTAAACACCGTTCCACTACAGATGCTCTGGTCAGGTTGGAAGCTGCTGCAGGTGAGGCCTTTGCACGACATCAACACCTTCTCTGTGTATTCTTTGATTTAGAGAAAGCCTATGACACTACATGGCAATATGGCATCCTGCAGCAACTCCATTTATATGGCCTGCGGGGTCGCCTTTCACGCTTTCTTAAGGAGTTTCTCAGTGGTCGCAGTTTTTCTGTGAGGGTTGGTACAACCCACTCAGCATCTATTGCACAGGAGGAGGGCGTCCCCAAGGAAAGCGTCCTCAGTGTCACATTGTTTGCAGTAGCAATTAATGCCATTGCCTCATCCCTTCCAGACGGTATAGCTAACTCGATATACGTTGACGACCTAGCAGTCTGGTTTGCTGCTTCCCGTATGTCAGTGGCGGAGCGGCGCATGCAGCTTGCCCTTGACAAGGTGTCACGTTGGACTGGTTCTCATGGGTTTCAATTTCCTCCTTCCAAGACAGTTGCTATGCACTTCTGCTGCATCCGAGGTTTCCACCCGGATCCGGACTTATTCATGTATGGTCATCGGATACGATGTGTCGAGGAGACTCGCTTTTTGGGTCTCTTTTTTGACAAACGTTTGACTTGGGTTCCCCACTTACGCACACTTAAGGTCTCTTGCCTATACCATGTTCTTATTTGGTCAAAACTCGACTATGGGTGTGAGGTAGACCCGGTTCATCATGCTGGAGTATTTCTGGCGACCGGAGCCTTCAGGTCGTCCCCAATCCCCAGTCTCCTGGTGGACGCTAATGAGCCACCTCTTGATCTCCGTTGCCAGTCCTTGATGGTTCGTTGTTGGCATCGATTACATCGACTTCCTGACTCCCTACCTTGCTTGGCGGTGTCATCTGATATCATGTCTCAGTACTACCTTTTACATTCTCGTGCACCATGGCCCTTTGGCTTCTGGGTCAGGAAGGCTATGGAGGAGATAGGCATAGATGACTTTCAGATTTGTCCTGTGAGGGTCCCCAGGGTGGCTCCATGGCTTCTTCCAGAAGTTTTCCCCTGCACCTGCTTTACAGACAAGAAGGAATCTCTTCCTCCTCCAGTGGCTCATTCCCTCTTTTTAGAACATGCCTTCACTCACAGGGAGTCCCTCCCTGTGTACACTGATGGGTCAAAGTCTGATGCTGGAGTTGGCTTTGGAGTTGTCTTTCCTGACTTTTGCCGTGGAGGCAGGCTCCCTTCTGTCATGTCCATTTTTACTGCTGAGCTCTCGGCCATTTTATATGCCCTCCAAGTGATTTTTACTCTCCCTCAGCCTTCGTTTACTATTTTTAGCGATTCATGTAGTGCCTTGCAGGCCTTGTGCAATTTTAACTCATCCCATCCCCTGGTGTTGGCCATTCTTGAGTGGCTTGTCCTCCTGGGTCGTCGTGGCCGCAAAGTCACTTTTTGTTGGGTCCCGGCCCATGTGGGTGTTGATGGGAATGAGCGGGCTGACACCCTGGCTAAGGCTGTGGTCTCCAATTCCCGGCCTCCTGCCAGGCGTCATCCTGTTCCTGCAGTAGACCTTCGACCCTACATAGATGCTACCGTTCGTTCCTGCTGGCAGGACAGATGGGACGCCGTCGGGGCTAACAAGCTCCGCGACATCCGCCAGCGCCTTGGTTTGTGGAGCTACAGTGGCCTGTCCCGCCGGTGGTAGACGGCTATTGTCCGTCTCCATATTGGCCACACATTATTGACTCATAGCTTTTTAATGGAGAGGGCTCACCCTCCCTACTGTGATGATTGTCTGGTCCCTTTGGCAGTACGGCATCTTATTGTCGAGTGTCCCAGCCTTGGGGACCTTCTTCGTAGGCACCTCTCCGAGTACCTGGTGGGTGACGGTTCTTACAGTCTCTCCCAGGTGCTCGGGGAGGAGGCTTGTAGTGTGGGAGGGAACACCCTCTCCTATGTGGAGGAGGCTGGCCTTCTCCACAAATTGTGAATTTTATTGTATTTATGGCTATTAATCTTTAGGTAGTTAAAGTTTAATGTTTCTTTCGTTAATATTTCAATTCTTTTATATATCTAACTTAAGTAGGTTATTTCATTAATATGTGATTTTTTAGAAGACGTGGGTTTTATGCATGCTGCTTCTCCCTTTCGAGGTAGTGAAAATTATTTAATCTTTGTACATATTTTATTAATGATGTAGATGACCTTTATATGTTGGGCGGTATATGACCATTGTTGTTGCGCCGCCAGATGCCTAATGGCATCAATAAATAAATCAAATCAATCAAATCGTTATTGTAACCTTTTTCCTGACTCTCTCTCGTGTGTATCCTCGTGGTCCCCCTTCCGAGTTTCACAATGGAAAACAAAATACTTTAACTGCGATTTTTGCCTCCCCCCCTTCGTGGAGGACTCTCCAGATATCTAGATTATACAGCTGGACCTCTACTTTGCGATAGCCCAAATTATGCAACAGGAAGTGAAGTTTCAGACAGCCGCTTCTTTACTTTCTGCACATCATGTCATGGAATTTATTGACATGACTCGTGATCCTCCAAAGCAGACTTACGACGAGTTGTGTGGAGCTTTGAGGAGTCGGTTGGGGAAATCAACAGAAGAGAATCTTCGCTCCATTCTTGCTGCTCAGCAGTAGAGTGACTGCAAACCATCTCAATTTCTACGCCACTTGTTGGAGCTCACGAAGCCATACATCACGGATAAAGATTCACCATTGGTAAGGCAAATATTTCTGCAAGCCATGCCTGATAAATCTTTGCCTTTCCTATAGTTCCTGCCTCCAGAGACTCCACTGGACACATTAGCTGGGACTACAGATCGTGTCGTCTCTTCCCGCCATTAAGCTTCTGCAGCTGTTGATGATGTGAGCAGTACACAATTCCTCTCGGACCAAGATTGTCCTTTAGCACAAGCCAACTCTGCTAGGTTAGACAAGATCTCTCAGACTCTCGACGAGATTTGTCATCAGTTGAAAAGGATATCACAACAAGTTTGGAAGTAAAGCCAAAAAGTGTGTGCTTCCATGTGAGTATAATGGATCTTTAAACTAATGGAGGTGCCTGAGAGAGCATCACACTCTGGCACTTCGCCTCTTGACTCACCGTCAATACCAGTACCAGTGTCCTTCTACATTAAAGATCCACCCCCGAGGACGTCATTTTTAATCGATACTGGGGCTCAGTTTAGTATTTTACCAGCAAAATCAATAGATAGAAAGCATGTGTCTGCCATCACTCTAAAAGCCGCCAATGTTACCACTTTCAAGACCTATGGATCTACTCGGCTTGCCGTTTCTCTTGGACTTAGAAGAAAGTTCAACTGGTCTTGTATCCTGGCCGACGTGGAAAATGCAATAATTGGTTGTGATTTCCTTTCCCACTTTGACTTGTCAGTTCGTCCCCATTGGCGTCAAATTGTGGATAACTCTACAAATCTTGCTATGCAAGGAGGTGAGTTATGTCCATCAATGTCTATATCTGTGTGCCTTTAAGACTGTAAAGCATCATATAAGGCCCTTCCTTGATAAATATCCAAGTATAACAGGCTCACCTCTTATTAAGCAGGAAGTTTCTCACCACGTAACTCATTGCATCACTACCAGTGGAAGTCCGGTCTTCTGCCGTCCTCAACGCCTCGACTCTGCTAGACTGAAGATCGTCAAGGATGAATTCCAGTACATGCTGGATCAAGGCATCATCAGACCAAGTAAGATTCATTTGTTTCAGCTCTACACATAATGCCAAAATCACTTCCAGGTAGTTGGCGTCCTTCCTTATGGCCACTTCCTTGCACTAAATAGAATTACCCTTCCTGACAGGTATCCTATACCCTACCTGCGTGATTTCAACTCAATTCTTCATGGTTCAAAGATCTTTTCTAGGCTTAATCTCACTAAGGCATACTTCCAGATACTTGTTCATCCTAGCGATATTCACAAGACTGCTGTTACTACTCCTTTTGGACTGTATGAGTTCTTCAGAATGCCATTTGGACTACGGAATGCCAGTCAAACTTTCCAGAGATTGATGGATACTGTGCTTCGTGGACTTTCCAACGTCTTTGTGTACATCAACGATATCTTGGTGTCCAGCACATTTGAGTCGGAGCATCTGCATAATCTGGAAGAAGTTTTTGATCGCCTGAAAGACAATGGAATCTACATCAACACAGACAATTGTGTTTTAGGGGTTGATGAACTAGAATTCTTAGGACATCTCGTCAGTTCACAGGGAATCAAGCCATTGTTAAGTAAAGTAGAGATAATCCAGAAATCCCACATCTTGCAGATATCTTGGACCCTGTCCATAACCTACTGGTGGAGAAAAGAAGAGGAATCAAGGACACTGTGAAATGGACTCCCTCTGCTGAAGAAGCATTCAACTCTGCCAAGGCTGCGCTAGCATCTGCAACTTCTCTTCATCATCCAGATCCTACAGTACAGATGGGATTGTTCACTGATGTGAGCAGCACTTCTATGAGAGCAGTCCTTCAACCATGGCATAACGGTATGTGGGAACCATTAGCTTTCTGGTCACGGAAATTAAAGAATGCTCAAACCACCTACAGAGCATTTGGTCGAGAACTACTCTCTGCTTACTGTGCTATTAAACACTTTCGACCGTTCCTGGAAGGTAGGGAGTTTGTTCTATACACAGATCACAAGCACTTAGTACAAGCCATCAAGACATCGATGACAAGTCATGCACCACGAGAACAGCGTCACCTCGACTTTGTGTTACAGTTTACAACGGACATCAGACATGTGAGTGGTTATAACAACATCGTAGCTGACACCCTATCAAGAATTTCTGCAGTATCAGATACACCCAACATAGACTTTAAGGAAATGGCTTTATTACAATCCAAAGATCCAGAGTTCAGGCAGCTGGCAAAAACATCACTGAAGATCATTCGTCAATCAGTGAGAGATCATGATTCTCTGGAGCTCATCTGTGATGATTCAACCGGGACAGTAAGACCAATTGTACCAAAGGATATGCGGAAATCAGTTTTTCTCGTTCTTCACATCATGTCTCACCCTGGACATATGGCAACATTCAAGCTCGTCTCAAGAAGGTTCGTGTGGCCCTCCATGAGGAAAGATCTTTAGCTCTGGTCCAATCAATGTATGTACTGCCAGCGGTCCAAGGTCTATCAGCATGTACGTTCTCCTGTCGGGCGATTTCTTCTGGCGACCACCCGCTTCGACAATCTACACCTTGACATCGTTGGACCATTACCACCTTGTAAAGGATTTAGCTATATACTGACCATGGTGGATCATTATACAAGATGGCCAGAGGCGTGTCCCATGACCTCCATTGATGCAGAGACTGTAGCTACATCTTTCATCTCTATGTGGATTTCCCGCTACGGAGTACCTTCTACAGTTGTGACTGACAGTGGTTCTCAGTTTACTTTCAGCCTAAGGAAACTTCTGATATCTCGTTTAGGTACAACCGCAAAAACCACCACTGCTTATCATGCTGCTGCTAATGGTTTGGTTCAGTGATTCCACAAGCAGCTGAAGAGCGTGCTCAAGGATAACATCAACTGGGTCGATCGGCTGCCATTGTGTCTCCTTGGAATACATAACTGCTACAAAGAAGATCTCCAGTCGTCATCTGCTGACCTGGTTTTCGGGACAACATTAAAAATCCCAGGTGATATGGTTCATCTTACAGATTCCCAGGACTGGGAGCACATCATATCTCTTTCATCCCTACACAATCATTTTAGAGAGATTCGTCCAAAACAATCTCGTGTTCCAGTCACAAATGTCTTTATAATGTCTGATCTATTTACAGTCTCCCATGTTCTGCTTCAGCATGACAGACACTGACAAGGGCTTCAGTACACCTATGATGGTCCATATTAGGTGCTAAGAAGACAAGACCTTAACCATCCTTCGTAGTGGCAAGGAAGAAATAGTTACCATTGATCGCCTAAATCCAGCATTTCTTGAGAATGAGCGTCTACAGAATCCGCCAGATGAATTAACTTCTTTGTTTTCTCTCCTAAAGGTACCTGAAATTCAACGGGATCAAATGGACTCCTCTACACCTGAGCCAACTCAATACCGTACTCGTTCTGGCAGAGTCAGCAAGCCACCAGTTCGATTCCAGTTGGAATCATGGGGAGGGTCCTGTAGCTGTTCACTCAGCAAGAGCAAACAACCTCTTCGTGCTCAAGTGTCGAGGTCGTGATAGCTCGGATCTGCAGCAGTATTCAAGACCCCGAGGTTCGTCTCGCACCCAACCGTTGACAGAACAACACGTTGTCAACATGGCTGAACCACATGTCATCACCAGGGGTATAAAAGCACCGGCAGCAGTCCACTCAGGCATCAGTCTTCCAGGGTCCTCATCTCTGGGCTGACTACTCCACACGGTGGCAGAGGCTACTCCTCTGTACGTGTGTTTTCCACCACCTTGTACTAGACAGAGCAGAGCATTAATCATTCCAATCTTACTATCAAGTCAAAGGCATTGCTAACTGTAGTATATGTATATAAATTCAACTAACTCATTTTGTACTATGTCAATTAACATTCTTGTCATTTAATATAATATCCAAAATACAGACTTTAATTTTCTTATTGATCATCAACAATATAGTAGTTAAACCTACAAGTTAGTAATGATAATAATGAGAGAGAGATAGAGAAAGACATGACATATTGAATGAACTGTACACAAGTGACCTGAACCAAGTAGTATCGTGGAGGTGTTGTTGTTGAAGGTGTGTCATTGTAGGCTTCAGATTAACACCGGTGTAGTCAGGAGGGTTCTCGACACACATCACCTCCAGCCACACGTGTTGACCCATGGTGTTGTTTGGAGTGTGAGACATTGTTACCCTGGCACCAATACCATTATAACAAACACCAGAGTACCTTTTGCTGATACTCCAGTGTTGGTTTGGTAGAGCTTTGAAGGTAAGCTTTGTCTCTTGCCCCTTCCCTTCCATCACATCTATTGACACTCCCTGCCATATCGAAAGTTTGGTGTATTCTGAAGGCGAGACAATGAAATGATAGTGTTGTGTTCACCTTCCTAACCCCCTTCCCAACCCTTCCTTATCAGAGAGAGAGAGAGAGAGAGACCCTGAAGACCTTATAAGAATAGGTGAAAGGTGATAAAGAGGTGGGTGAGCAAGTACTTACTTGTTACTTGTTGTTGGATATTCTATGATATCAAAATGAACATTGTTAATTAGATCGCAAATATCCATTGTCTTGTTTCCCACTGATTGTGCATTGAAAAAACAACCTCTAATAATGTTTAAGTTTGTGCTGTTCAGTATCCGTTTTCTGTGCTACTTTTGATTTTCTGGAGCTCCTCTTGCAGCACTGGGGGCGGATGCACGAAAGACCTTAGCGGAGTGACCGTTAAGGTAACCTTAGGCAGTTTCACTAAGGGGATGGTAAGGTTGCTGCTATGGTTGTATGCTCTATTGACCTTAACATCAACCTTAGTGTTCCCTTAGGTGATCTTAGCAGTCGGCCATGTTTGTTTCGTTCCATTCCCTTCCGACTATGGACCACCAGCTGACATTCTCTGGGCCAATGAGAGGGCAGCTTCATAGACACGTTAGGCAACATAAGCCAATCAGAAGTCAGTTGGGATGACAGCTTATCACAGAAAACAAACAAATGACTCATTTTCATTGCGTGAAGTGGAATGTGAACATTGTGTGAGATTTCTTGAGCATAGAAGTATTTTGGCATTTAATTACTTGATATGGTAGAAGAGCCTCCTACTAAGCTTGCAAGATTGCAAATTATACTGCAGCTGATGAAGAACTCATGATTATGATAACTGAATGGAAAAAAAGAGAACACATTTTCTGGTGGCTACCATTCGTCCACATCACACCAGAATACACGTTGATTTAGTATGTAGACTATAGGGTAATTTGTTTCCTAGCATAGTTTGGAGGATTGAGAAACTTTGAAATTGCCTACTTCATAACAGGGGCCTAGGCCTAGCTATTACAACCAGAATATGCCGAGATTTCTGACCACCTTACTTCCTCTCTTACTGTCTACTTTTCTTCTCTATTTATGTGAAGGTTGTAGTTGTGGTAGTAGTGAATGTGGTGGTGATGATTCCCGTTTAGATGATTTTCCAAACTTACCATTCCCTGTGTAATGTTTGTTGTGGTAGGACAATGGTGGTAGTTGTAGTAGACCAATACAATGTCGGAACATACAAAATAAATAATTATGGTAAGAAAAGAGCATCTATTCAAGGATATAATTTAAAAATAATAACAAATAAACGCATTTTTAACCTATGTGATTTTCCTCTTTTATAGTAGGCCTATAATATAACTTGGTTATTACAAATTTGCTTATTAATAAAGATTAGCACAGTACAATAATAATACCATAATTGATGTGGACAGCGTACCATAATTTTGAGGAAAGTACCATAATTTCGGTATTACTGTACGATAATTTGGGCAGGTTGGCAGCACAACGCTCCACTACTCAACCCTATGGTCGTCTAAAGGGTGCTCTCGACCACCCTTAGCCGTAAGGTTAAAGATGGCCGCCACAATTGACGCTAAGGTGTTTCGTGCATACCACCATAGTGAGTTAAGGGCAAAAATGGCGGCTAAGGTAACTTAACGGCCGCTAAGGTCTTTCGTGCATCCGGCCCCTGAACAATACCTCACATCATTTGCCATATGCTCAAAATCAGTTTTCTTAAACCTCATACAGCTTATACATTTCCTCTCAGTAGACGTACAATCCCTCGTGTTGTGGTTACCAGCACACTTAGCACATATTGGATCTTCTCCCTTTCCTTTGGATAAACATGTAAGTGCAGTATGACCAAACCTTTGACAGTGATAGCAGACCGTCGCCCTATATCTGTGCCTCACGGAATAGACACCCCATTCCAATTTAACTTGATCACGATTCTTATGAATCAGCTCCCTTATCTCTGGATCACACCTAATAATGTAATGATTGGTACCACCTGTAGCAGGCTTGTCAAAAAGTAGCTCCATTTTTGCCTTGACGTCAGCTACCTCTTGTAAATAGTCATTCCGATCAATCAAGTTCTCAATTAGCTTGTCTCCAGATTCTTCCTCTCTGTTGACGTTACAAATCATTATTTTAGGCTTTAACTTCCTTACATTCTTTGTCGTCACATCGGGTACAACCCCAAGTTTTTGTGCTGCTTCATCTCTCTTCTTTTCGTCCTCAAAATTCATTACGATGTCTCCCTTCTATGTGAATCATGTGTTGACTATCTGTGTACCATCTAGAGCCTGAGCAACTTCTTTCTTTTTATCTGCACCCTTCAGTTTATCATCCATTGACTTCACCACTAGCAGATTTTTCTTCTTGCTTTTCTTCTTCTTCTTCTTCACTACAGTCGCCCAGGGGGGGATCTTCAAAACTTCGTAAGTTGGTGGCGCTACGATCACCTTAACTCTCTCGTAGCCGCCATATTTGATCGTGGCTTACGAAGATCATAAGTTACTATCTCCAAAGCTTCATAACCTCCTCCGTAGCTCACGATGATAGCTTCGTAGCGAGCGTCGCTGCCCGTTCCGTTCCGGAACTGTGTTGATAAACATTTAACACAACAGTGGAGATAAGGCAGCTGCCCCCGGGTATATTTTTAATATCACGCCAATCACTAGTATGATATTGTATATAGATTTTTGGTTAGGTTAGGTTTGGCTAGTTTAGTTTAAGATAGGTTAGGTTACGTACTGTAAATCAAGAACAGCATGATACAAAAAGTTTACTGGTAGCTGGTTGTCATGAAAATAAATCAAAGACATCGACTGGGAGGACATTATATTCTTTTAACTTCTACTGTCACTGTTTTATTTCCTTTACACCTACCTACAGTAGTTTCTATGATAATCTCAAAATCTGTACAGTTGATTGCCATTACCAAGAAACAGGCAGAAATATACCATTTGTATTGAAATCTGGCAAGTGCAATATAATAACTAAGACTTCAAACATTTTTATTGAAAGACAGATCAAGGAAATAAAATATATAAGCATTGTTTATATTATGGATTCGGCTGTTGGCATGGGCACACATGGGTTGAAGGATGGGGGGGGGGGTGTCCATTGCCTGATTTAGATACAGTACCATTTTAATACGATAACCAGTTATTGTAATTTATTCTGCTTGGTTCTGCTTTGTTATTGAATTATGTACCATTTTTCGTTATATTTCAGGTGGTGGCACTAGTGACACAAAGACATTCACCCACATAGAAGAGGCTATGGCTCAAGTCATTAAAGAAGTGCAAGTGTCGGGTATTCCTGTGGACTCCAAGACCCAGGCAGTATGTACAGTATATAACAGTAAAAAATATCCTGCTCTTCATCTAGGCTAGTAATATGGAAATCTTCCATCAGTGGCACTATGTGAAGTAATTACATTGAGTTTATATATATAAAACATACATTTTGAGCAGCATTACCTTTCAATTCCATTAAAAGTTAAACAGTGCAAATCATAAGGCCTTAGTCCTAGGAACAAATATACAAGATGTTCTCATATATCCATACCTTCAGTAAATACGGTACATGTACTGTGATTACCCAATATTCAGGAGTCAAGTACATAGTGATTTTTTACATTTTGTGTATCATATAAATAACTTCTGTTAGCAGTTCATATAGTCGTAAAAATTGGATCCATGTTAATCAAAACTAAATTTGTGATGCTTTGTTGGGTTCCATATGTATCATATGAGTACTTTAACCTAGTAAAAATTGCAGTACTGCTGCTGTACTTATATGTATGACTAATTATATACTGCTTTCTTTAAGTATGACTTTACAATTTTAATTCATAACGATAATCCTTAATATTTCTCTAAAATTATATGAAAGTTACTAATTTTCATAATTTCTCAGCTGCTGAAGAAGACTTGGATGAAGTTGATGTGGATGACCCAGGACTGCCATCAAGGGCCCCTTCACCTAGACCTGGGCCAAGTTGGCAGGACTTCGGGCCAGTTACAGTGGAAGACTGTGAGGTTTTGACTGGCGACAGCTTGCCGAAGCTGGTAGAACCTACCACCAAGTGAGGAGCATTCATATCACAGCTCTGTAGCCTCAAGTCGCCCTTCCTCTAGGTCAGCTGGAGGTGTGACAGCTCATCTGGAAGCTACGCTAGCTCCAGATATACTAGTTGTCCATAAGACTATAAGGGATATTTTGATGGATCTTGCAGAAAATATAGCCAAAATATCAGAAACTTTGGTGAACATTAAAAAGGCTATTGAGAAAAGGTGATTTGTTTTCAAGTGTGTTTTGTTGTGTGTGTGATTTTTTTTTTTTTAATGATTAGTGTGGTTTAAGTTGTGTTATATTTTGTGACAGAGTTATTAGTGTGCAAGTATGGTTTTAGTTGTGTGGATTGTGTGTAGGTTTCAATCTAAAGTATTGTTAACTTCTGCTTATTTTTTTAAGAAATTACATTATTTATTTTCATTATATATTTTGTCTTTCAAGTATAGCTTTTAACATTCACATTTCATGTTAGATTTATTATTCTTTGAGTAAAATCAACTTTTTTTTTCATGCATTCTTATCTTTGGCTAATAATACTAATGAAGGTAAGAGTACTTGAATCATTATTAATGTCTTAGTTTCATTTACATATCAATGTTCGGAGATTAACTATAAGGATATACTTATGCCGTACTGTGGCTTTAATCTTGTATTTTAATAATTTCTCTGACATATCTGTGATATGTCCAAGCAGTGTGAAGAGTGCCAAACATGTACCGTAGTCATTAAGGAATTGGTGTTTTTTGTTTTCAATCATTGTTGGAAAGTACATGAGTTCAAACAGCTTTCCAATATCATAAATTTGCAGGTTTTTATTCAGGTATATATAATGTAATGAACTGTGATAATGCAGGAAACTAATAGTACAAATAGCTAAGGAGGTATCATGGATTTCTGTAAACTTTACAGGTGTCATATGTAAATAAAATGTACGTTTTTTTATAGTCTATAATTAAAACATTAAGAAAAACCAATACCAGTCACATATTTGTTATATGTTGTCGAAAAGCATTTATTTTAGAAAAATACAAGTCTTATGTAATATGAAAACAGGTGAAAATTATGTATTAAATTATACTGTTCAATATAATTAATTGAATTGGTAAGAAAGGTTCATGTACGGTACATGTTATTGAGACTTTTACAACATGATAATATTTGCATTAGTTAATTCTGAGACATATTTTTGTCTTTAGATTCGGGAATATGGTCAACCTTTTACACATCTCCAGTATATATCAGTAGGTATATAATTCCAGTTATTTAAATGTTACCAGCTCACACATCACATTAATGTGCTTGTAATATTTTCATTAGAAAGTCAATCAATCATAAAGAAAGTTTATCAACCTTAAGAATATCCACTTCATGCAAAGGACTATGGATTAAAGACTCATACTACATTGATTAAGTTAGGTCTAACTATGCAATGAAGAATTTCTGCTTTGTTTGCAGGTAACTGGAAGCCACTTTCCTGCAATTAGTAAGTCACCATTATATCCTATTATTCTTAAACACTCCAAAAGTAATGATACACAAAAAAAGTATTTGTAACTTTCTATTTCACAGTGCATCAGTTTAAATTGACACTTGCAGCTCCATTCTCCTAAGCTGCTCAGTGAATCCCCTCCTCATGTTTATGTTTACCGATAAGTGACAACAACAACAACCATTATATCGCCTGTGTCAGTCGCACCAAGTGTAAATAAACTCAAATCTCACTATTTACGGGTTGTTTCTCAACTACACGACCCTGCTATCAGCCTTAAGAGTGCTTTTCAGTTTTCGTAGCGCTACGAACAAATATGGCGCATAATGGCGGACGGAAACTCCCTTACGAAGCTTTGAAGATACGATCTTAGCGGTTATGAACAACTTACGAACAAATATGGCGCTACGAGAATCATAACTGTGGTTACGAAGCTCTGAAGATCCCACCCCAGGTCTCATCTGTCTGGTCTAAGTCAGCGCTGATCACATCACAAACTCGACCCAACTCGGTCACAACATCCATCTTCCCATCCACTAGTTTCTTCATTTGATCTTGCATATCATTCATTGCTTTCTTCAACTCACTAATATCCTTTTGAACTCTTTTCAGACCAATATAGCAATTATCACATGACCAGTTAATCAACTTGATAAATTCAGCTTTCACACCATTGAGATGAGCACACTTCAAGTGACATCAGCTGGGACAAGTTTCGCAACCAATCAACTTATCCCCCCCCCCCCCCAGTTAGCTCCTTACAAGAATAACACCTGGCCATGATTGGCCAGGGTATTCAACAACTCTCTAATCTATTATCAAGTATGAAATAACAGTGTACTGCCCATTGACGCGGATATGCACGGAGTACGTATCAGACACGTCTATCCGCCACGACACCTCACCAAAGAGATAGAAAAAGATAGTACAAAAGAGATAGAAAGAAAGGAAGGACAGATAGCAACAACAATAAATACAGCAATAGTTAAGGCTTATAATCGTTTTCTCTGGTGACTTTGTTATAGAAAACGATTAAAAATAAATGTTTTATATAAGTAACTATATTATAATAACTTTTTTTAGATAAAAATTGCTCTAGTAATTTCTCTTATTTTAACCATTTTCCCTGTAAATTACTAGATCAATAACTGAGAGAGGAATAGCTAAAATATACTTGTTACTTGTTACTTGTTGTTGGATATTCTATGCCCCGCTCCACCAGCAGATGGTGCTCCGCAGGGACTCTCTCAATATTATTAAACACTATAATCACTTGTAATACTCATATCATCCGCGTCGTAACACTCAGCGAACAGATGTGTTTTCAGTCTTTTCTTAAAAATCGTGCAATTTTCACTACTCCGGACATTTAATGGCAATCCATTAAAGAGCCTTGGTGCACACCTTTCAAACGCTCTGAAACCCATTGTCAGATTACTCCGTGGCTCATTTACCCTGTATTGTTCATCACTATGCCTGAGTTTCATTGAGGAATTTACTTGAAAACCTCTTAAAATATTCATCAAGTACTCCAGTGTTCCAAATTTTAATGCTCGAAATGTTAGAAAACATATCTTGTACACAATCCTCGCCTTTATTGGTAACCAATGTAAGTCAATGAGTGCTGGAGTTATCCTCTCACGAGATGGAAGACCTTTAATTAATCTTGCTGCTCTGTTCATTACGTTTTGCAATTTTCTTAACCGATAGTCTGGCAAACCACTATATAGGGAATTGCAGTAATCCAGTCTGCTTATGACATAGTTATGAAGAAGCATCTTCACGGTATCCTGATCTAAATATTTTCTAACAAAAGCAATGTTTCTCAAGTGGTAACCAGAAACTTTCACCACTTGATTAATTTGAGCTTCGAAATAGAGATTTTCGTCTAGTAGCACTCCTAAATCTTTCACTTTGTTTCTTACATTCAGCGTACTACCATGCACTCGTAAGCTTGAGATATCCAATCTTCTAAGATTGGTCTTCTTTCCAACGACCAAACACTGAGTTTTACTTGGATTTAACTTGAGTTGTTTCAAATCCATCCAATCCTTAATATCAGACATAATAACACTCAAATTCACCTCTGTATCCACCACATTATTTTTAGATATATAAAACTGTGTATCATCAGCAAATAGTTTGAAGTTCGCACCATGTTTCTCTAGTATATGTGATAGTTTGATAGTGTAGATACAGAAGAGAATAGGATCCAATACACTCCCCTGAGGGACTCAGTGGTGGGGGGAGACAGTTCTGAGAGAGAGTAACTGCCTACGGAGAGAAGCGGGAGAGGAAGAAGGAGGAAGCCATTGTGTAACTGGCTTCTTCTCCTTCTAGGTCCGTTCAAATGCAACTCTACCTTTGTTAAGTATAAATAACTGGAATTAATAGTTTAAACGTGAATTATTAGGTGTGCCATGATAATTAAGAAGTGTCTGCAATGTGTATTGATATCAGAAGGCTGTAAGAGGTGAGAATATGGTGTTATTTATTATTTAAATGATTGTGTAACTGGCTTCTCCTTCTAGGTCGCCATCTTGTCGGCGTGCCTCCCATGTTGGTATTTGGTTCTGTGAACTGTGTCCGGTTAATTAGTAGGGTGATAATATAAATTAATAGTGTTCAGCAATGTGTTCAGGTAATTTCAGTCATTTATTATGAAGGGTTAAGAGGGAATTTAAGGGATTTTTGGTGTGTAAGAAGAATTTTGTCACGTATGTCTGTTGAGTAGATATCATCAGGAATCCGGGTATATCTCTTACATCGTATACAGCGTTACGATGTGACATAGTTCTTGCTCTGATATATGCTTGTGGAGATATAGTAGGTACTGTAATATCTATTCTGAGTGTTTGTTGAAGTGAATTTTTCGGGGGTTAAAATGGGAAGAGTTTTTGTTAATGAAATGGTCAGATCTTTCTTCATTTAATTATTATTATTATTATTGTGATATTATAGATAGTCATTTTTGGTAGTAGTAAGTTAGGTCGATAATATCAGGAGCTTTAAACATTTATATATTTTTTTAGAAGTAATTAATTCTGGTTTGCTCTGTTAATAATTAATTAAGTGGGGGTGTAAAAGCAAAGGGAGGAATCAGTCATATTTAATTCAGTCAATATTATTAATTTTTGAATCAGGCATAAATAAATAAAGGTTTTTAAAATTAATAGACTCTTTATTGTTCTATTTACACTCTGCATGAATTTTGGCTTCCTCTGAGGTCTTGGTAATGACCATGGGAACCGTCTATTTTTTTGTTTGCTAATGACGGTGCTGTTCTGATCACAAGGGAATATCATAGCGTCGAGCTGCCCTTATTTTTGTTGTTGAATGTTTATATATATATTTTTTGTTTTTTACAATTTTTTTTCTTTCATTTATTTTACTTTCACCGGTTATTATATATTTGGTCAGGACAGTACCAGTCGTTACAGTAGGAATAGATATGCTGATAGATGTGTATTGGTATTACTGACCTTATACGGTGGGAATTGATAACACTTAACCACAGTTATCACCGTCTCCATCCCACAGGGGTATTATTACTGTGAGTGTTCCTAGTTCTAGCCTCACCATGTTGCCCACATCAGTGCTTGGTGGAGGTGTGAGGACGAATTCCACCTCCAGCACCACCTCTTTTATCATTATCATCACCTTGTTGTTGTTGTTGTTGTTGTTCTGTAGGTGTGGTATATTCATCTACATACAGTGTATTGGGGTCTTCACTGTTGCTTCACCCTCTGACTGACAACAAGTATACATATTCGTTACCTATATTTTTATATTGTGTTTATAAATTTAGTTTCACCTTAGACAATTAGCTACGATTATATTTTACTTTAATCATTACAAAACTATTCACTAAACTTATGCTCCTGTAAACACAATGTGTCTATATCTATCTATCAATGTAGATATACGTTTGGTATATCTACATTTGGTATATCTACATGCCGTATGCTTATACTTATGTGTGTGTATTTATCTATCTATCTATCAGTCTATCTGTGTGTGCATTTAGTTATCTATCTATCACTGTAAGTAATGGCTATCAATCTATCTATCAGTGTGTGTATTTATCTATCGACCTCTTACTCTATATTCCACATGTGAGGTCATTAAGGTGAGAGTATACATTTGGTATATTGGAGTGCCTTGATTCCTCCAATGTATGCCAGGAAACAGAACCAGGTTAAGTAAGACAAGGTGAGAATGTTGTAAGTATTAAAATCACTGAGATTAATTGTTTCCTGGGATAGTTTGGGGTATATAATCAGTAGCCTTCCAATTCACCCAATAATACCTTTAAGGAGGTAATACTGGAGCAACTGATTCCTCCAAACTATTCCAAGCAACAGGACATCAGTGTATTTGTTCACCTGGTCCTGTTTCTTGGCATTCTTTGAAGGAATGAAGGCACTCCAATGTACAGCCGGCTCCACTGCCGCGAAGGCAACCACAAACTTCGGTCCGAGACACACATCTGAAGCACTCACTAGTGAGAGAGATGGTAATGATGGTTGGCAGGTTTGTATGAGGAGCGAAACGAATGACAATGAAATAATAATCTGTATGTGAGAAAGTTTGTTTTAATGTGGATGCAACAATAGACACCATATGATTCCTAATGTATTAATTTGCTATATTTAATGGTGCAGAATATTACATTGTAATGCTCGATAATTCAGGTTTTGATTTACTATTAATTAAGATGATAAATGGAGAAGACCATAGTATGGGAACATATTTCATGCACCCGTGGCTAGTTTATGGATGTCCTGATAATATTGACATAATATTATCAGGTAGGAGAGCCCCTTTCCTTGCGCCGGGGTCAAACTCAGCACTCTGATATTTGCGAGCAACAATCTCTACCTTACTGACTACGCTGATACTTGAGGAACAATTACATAAGAACTGAGGATTTTAGATAATCTAAGCGGCGGCACCATGTTATTATTATGCAGTATCTCACACAAGAAAGATATAATCACTGCGTGGCTGTCTTAAAATCAAAAGTTTTTTTTTCAGTGATCATTTAATGTTTCTTTAAGTAAGGGGATGGTATGCGTTAGGCTCACATTGGAGTGCCTTGCTACCTCCAAAGAATGTCAGGAAATAGGTCCAGATTAGCAAATGTAATGAGGACCTGTTGCTTGGAATATTTTAAAGGAATCAATGGCTACAGATTTACCAACACTGTACTACCCCCTAAACTGTATTCACTATAATATTAAAGGCTTTTTGACTACCAACTACAACAATTTACAATGGCTAAATATAAATATAAATCTTTATCATCTTAGCATAGTTATCTGCGTAAAATACTGCATGAACTATCCTTGAACTGCCGCGTGGATAGGGGCTCACACATATTCAGAGATGTAGCACCACCGTAATTATTTAGCTCGAAACAATCCACGTGTGTGAGATGTAGTATCCTCAATACACTAGAACATGAAGTGAACTTTGCTGCTTAAGGAAATGAATCACTTAAATCTCTTAAACATGTGAGCCCCTGTACCACGCGGCAGTGCTGGCGACTGTACGTGGGACATTGTGGTGAGAGAGGAAAGTTGTTAGTGATGTGTTCTCTCTCTCTCTCTCTCTCTCATACACCATGGATGACTCTCTCTCACACAAACACAGGGGTAATAGTGGATAATTATTTATATCAAAATTTCTGCTCAGTCTCCCCATTCTTCTCGCTCTCCTTTCCTCAGTTATTCTCTACTTCCCTCCTTCGTTCCCTCCCTCCTTCTTTCCTTCCCTATCTCCTTCTCCCCATTCATCTCTTTTTTCCTCTTTAATTATTTTCTTCCCATTTTCTTCCATTACTCCTTCTATCCATTCTTCTCTCCTTTCCTCCTTCTCTCCATTTTTCTCTTCTTTCCTCCTTCATTAATTCTCTCTTTTTCTCCTCCATTTTCTACCCTTGTACTTTTGTACCAGTTCTGAAGGCTTGAACTCTGGGCAGAAACTGGTAACTCACTTGTGTGCAATTCTTGGAGCTGTAGTTGTAGTAGTTGTTGTTGTTGTTGTTTTATTAGGTAACGTGGAAGACGGGGTGCTTTCTTAGGTCTTCTTAGGCAATTGACTTCACAAGTTTCTTAAGGCTTAATTTATTAATATATACTTATATCTATACAGGGAATTATAATGATGTGCCTTGTCTTATTTGTATGGTCTCTCTTTGTGGAGACAAGTGTATAGCCCTGGGAGTCAGTGTTAAGTATCCTACCTATTAGTTAAACTTCACTGCTTAAATACATTCTCTACTGGAGTTGACAGCTGTGTCTGGATACAATATTACCAACTTGATGGTTATGATTTACTGTGGGTTACCTGTGACCATGTGGTAGGATGAATCACGTGGGACTATGGTCACGAGGTTTTGAGTCATGCCTCATGTAGCTGAAAGGACCCTTGCTCCTATCTCCAGGTACCTATACTGACAAATAGTCTGTGATACCTGGTTATCTTAATGTTTATCTTCTTGTTTATTTATCTAATGCCGGTTCTGGGCAGGTAGTCTGGTTACTGACCCTCGCTAATCTTATCTTCTACCTGCCTTGCCTCTAGGAGCCGTACATCGCTCGAGCCAGCTGCCAAATCTGTCCCAGATTAGAACTTTATTGTGGGAACAAATTTTACAATACTTGGTATATCCAAGGATGATTCATCTAG
Source organism: Petrolisthes cinctipes (assembly GCA_033782935.1). Classification (NCBI taxonomy): domain Eukaryota; kingdom Metazoa; phylum Arthropoda; class Malacostraca; order Decapoda; family Porcellanidae; genus Petrolisthes; species Petrolisthes cinctipes. The sequence goes on from JAWQEG010000074.1 coordinate 728,979, forward strand.
AGGAAAAGGACAGAGGAGCTAGGAAATTAACAATGAATACTTAAATACTAATACAAAATAGACATCCAAGACATAGGCACACCATATGCTTAAAATTAACATTACCGGTAATACATGAATATAAATACATTGGGACATAAAGAAATTATCTTAAAATTAATGTGTTTAGCTAGGTGCATGTCATTGTGTTTATATAAGCTAACCTATGCTAAAGATTCACATATTGATGAGGGGGCCGTGTTGCTATGTTGTGGCTTTGAAATAACAGTCTTATCCTTTTCAAGACAAGAGCATTCAGTATACGTCGATAGTGCTTACTTATACAAATACAAAAATAGTATTTTTAGACTGTCTTATACAATACATAAATATTATAGTACATGCCAGAAAGATAAGACATGGGATAATAACCATTGGTACCAAGAGTTATTATGATCAATATATGGAGGAATCAATTGATATACTAAGGATGTTTGAATCCTAGTCTCATTGAGTAACTTAATAGTTTCATTTTTCCTGAAACAACTGATAATTAATTAGGAGATGTTAAACAATTCAACTTTAAATGAAATATGTTGAAAAGGTGGAAGAGATTGTGCTATGTTTTCTAGCAAATTATGTTTATGAGGCAAGATAACGATTCCCTTGGATCGTATTTCCTATGAGTCTGCTTCTTTTTTTTTTATAGTAGCCCTAAACCATACCATGTGTAGGGTGATTAGGGTAAATTAATGTTAATTGTGTATCAGCAGGTAAGTATAGATAGTGGAAATGATGAAAGAGAGTTTGATTAGTAATAGATATGAATGTACATGCATATAGTGCTTGATTAGTAGTACTTATGATTCTAAGCAAGTGCAGATTTTGCATCCTGTGGAGACTTAAATGCAAATAAATATGCAAAGAAATATGCAAGACAAACATATAAATGAAGATATGCAACATGGCACTTGAAGTGTTGTGTGTCACTGATGACATCATCACTACGTATAATACTTATTGGATGAAAATTGAATATTAAATGATTACTTCCATTTTCATTGGGAATTGTTGAAGTGCGTAGCTTGTGAATAACATTTTACCTTTTATGGGAATAATAATAAGGAGGATATGATCTTATGTTATAATACTACGCATGACTGTATAATAATATTTCAAATAGGTGCATGAAGATAATAAGTAAGATGGTATTTCATCATTGATTGTACCATTGCATTTCGTAGCTATTGGAGTGGTAATAATATTGTGAGTTGATCTTATCTTACCCGCAGTAAATATTCTCTTAATAAGTGGTTGTAATTCCTCTTGAAGTTCCTCACCTGCTATCATTTTTCCGTAAACTCACAGAAATAAATAGAAGCCTAAAAATATGATGTGATTATTTCATATATGTAGTTCTTTTCATTCGTTGCTCATATAAACTATCTAAATCGTATTTATTTCTGTGCAATGATTTACACTCTAATACAGTATATACCTGTTACTCTATCTTACCTTGATTTGCAACGACTTGTCCCGCAATATTTTATTAATGGGATAATGCTTGTATACCACTGGCTAAGCAGTACCAAATAGTGCTCATGAAATTTCACTTAAAAATTATCTAAATCACGCTCTGGGCTGTGATGATGGCTCTAAGCCATTATATATATTTTTTTTTTTTGTATAATAAGCGAGCAATATTACCTGAGTCGTTGAATCCATTCCTAGGGCGCCCAATAGTGAAAGGACACTATAGAATATAATGCATTTAAATTGGTAAATTCATTCGTGTGATACCTGTCAAACAAAACTAGTGTATCATTAAATACCTTATTTGTACCCACTGCTCAATGGCAGAAAAATTTATGTAATAATTCAAATATATCCTGTAGAAATAGTGATCATATCGTTCATCACTAATATTTTATTTATTTTCCTTTTCTTTTCAACTGTTTGATAAAATTGTAAACGAGAGCTCTCGGATTGTAAGACGTCATCTTTATCTGTGTTATGCACTTCGTCGGAGCCTGTAGCCGCCGCGAGTATGACATGAAAACCGTTATATAGGTTGATTTGGGCCACATTTGTAAGAAGAAATATTATTTTTCATTGGAAACCGATCGGAGTTTTTGTTTGTAATTGTTTATTTTATTACCATCAATAGTAGGGATAATATTACGAGGAAGAGGACATTGTTGCTGTTGCAGAGATATTGATTGGTTTTATTTTGGATGTTAGGTTTTTGCGCGCATTTTACCAATTTTTTTTTTCTGTTTACATAAACAATATCATCCGCCTGGTAAAATTATTCATTATTATAAGGTTATGCCTACTAAAGACATGACTGTGTGAAGTTCGATCGGGTACCCATTATGTTGGCGATTACGCATCTTCCCTGCAAGCCGATAAATTGCTTCGTTATGTCGGCGATCACGCATTTTTCTTGCAAGCCGATAAATTGCTTTGTTCATCATGATGAAATTGTTGAAATGCAACTCACCGTTGTTCAGCATAGTTGTCCATGTTGTCATGGCTTCTTCGTGGCAATTGTTATATCATATGAAAGACGTATCCATACGCCATATAGTATTTCATGTGGAGTTTTTCCTTTTATTTCCGTATTTTGTAGTGTTTATTGGCCGTCATATAAATGCAGTCTTCCCATGTGGAGGGATTTTCATTGTTACTGTGCCACGAAGTACTTCCAGTAGTTTTACGGTTTTGCCGTTTTGTTAACCCATTAGATGCTGGGAATATGTTAATACAAACGTTTGCTTAATGTCGTAGAAATCAGATATCTTTTATAATATCGGGACATGTATATGGGCATATTAATTTGGTTTTAGATATATGTGCACTTACCTTTGCGGTTTTTATCATAGTGGTGCCGCCACCAAATATCTAGAAAATGGTTAACCATAGGTAAAAACTTATCTGTGTCCTGATTCTAAATTGGTAAGGAAAGTAGATCTATTCCTACTAGGTCTCATGATTCGTCCAGGATTAGGGATTCCCGTCATGGAACAGAGGTCCAAATGTATGGCCTTGATTTGTATTGTATGTTTTGCACTGCGCAATATATGTGTTTCATCATCTACCCTTAGTTTATGTTAATAGTATATTGTATGGAGTGGGTTAAGTACCTACCTCTATCCGGATGTCCTATTGCCTTATGATATAAGGGTAATTAATACTGAGGGAATTATTATTCGTTGTATCACATATGTGATTGGTTTGTACGTCACGTTTCCTTAATTTTCTGTAAATAATATCATCATGAAGGGAAAAGATATTTAAGTGACTGGGTAATTATGGTCCATTATTTTCCATCCTCAGGGTTTAATGAATATCTTATTACGTTCATCATATAATCCGTTTGCTAATGTTTAGGAACCATAATAATGTCAAAGTCCATGGGTGTCCTCGGAACTAAAAGGACAAGATGACTGTTTAAGGGATCTGCTACTTTATTTAATCGTCCTGGAAGGTAGTTAATAGCAATATGCGGGAGAAATTCCTGAATTGTTAGATATTATCTGGCTAATTTTCCCGTTAGGGTTTGAGGTTATAGTAAGCCAAGGATCGTTTGATAATTCGCGAAAACTTGTAAAGGATAGCCTAATACGATTTCTCTAAAAGTACGAATTGCCCATAAGATTGCTTAAATTTCCTGTTTTGTTACAGAGTAACGAGTTCCCTGCGCATTTAATATTCTCTAAGCATAAGCACATACCTAACATAGATCCATAGCTATCTCTTACATAAGTGCAGCGCCTAAGCCTACTGAAGAAGCATCTGTACACGTGATATAAGTTAATGAGTATTTGGGAATGCAAAAATTGGAGCTGACATTACTTAACCTTTAATAATTCAAAGCTCAGCTATTTCTCTGGCATCCATACAAAATCTGTATCTTTCTTGAGGGGATTATTTAGGGGTTTAACTACTTGGGAAAAATTCTTTACAAGGATTCTATATAAGAACATAAACCCAAGAATGATTTTACGTTAGTAACATTTGTTTGGAATAGGGAATACTTTCATTGCTCGTATTTTATCAGATTGTGTATGGAGCACAGTGGCGGTTAATGTATAACCTAAAATGATAATTTTCTGGTAAGAAAATGACACAGGCATTTAAAGTTTGAGGCCTACCTAATGTAATCTCTGGATAAGCTTCTTTATTGTTACTTATTATGAATGTACGTCTTTAGAAAAATAATCAAATCGTTGAGATTAGCGATGACTACGTTATTAATAAAACCAATACGAAAATTGACCATATGCTGAAATGTGGATGGAGCATTACATAACCCAAATGGTCTACGAATGTATTCATAATAACCATGGGAAGTATTAAATGTTGTAATGGGTTGACTTTTATCATCTAATGCTACTTGCCAGTTTCCACTGACCAAGTTTAAGGTGGAGCTTAAAGGAGGGAGGGGATATTTATCTTTAATTGTAGCATTATTTATTTGTCTGTAATCAATTACTGGCCTAAATTCACCATTATTATTGAAACCAAAAACATTGGGCTGTTAAAATGGGAGTTAGAATTCTTAATAATGCCTTCATCCATCATTTCATTTAATATTTCGTTTACAACTTTCTGCCTACTACGAGGTACGGTAGTCTATATGCTCGAATAAATGGGTTGAGGAGATGTTAGTGTAATGGCATGCTTTATAATGTTGGTTCATCCTAAGGATTCACCAAGTAGGGCAATCGCATTCAATATGTGGCTAGTATGGTGATGAGATTATCACGATAAAGTGGAAATTCGCGTCCACTGACAAAATTTCTAAGTTGCTCTCTATGTGACTATCTATTTATACCCTTCGGTAAGAACCGATACAATATTTCCTTGTGGTATTGGTCTAACTTCCATCTGTACAGATCACATAGATATGTTCCTTTCTTTACATGCATATTGGTAGATGATTTATTGATATCAGTGATATTTTCACTGTTTACATTGGGTAAAGTAAATTAATCCCTGGTAATATATTATTTTACTAGTTCTATTAAGAATAGAACGGTAGTTTGTGGCTGTACATGAGATGGAAGCTTTACCTTCAATTTATGGACGAAATTTGGAGTTAATATAATATTATATGCAGCAATGGCCTTTATGATACCGGGGTCGTTTCCCTCATTTTCAATATGTATAGGGTTAACATTACATGGACTTATATATTGGCCTGGACAATCCTGTATTGGAATACATTAATTCCCAAAATGTATTATTTTATATTTAGGGTTTATTATTATGGTTTGTTTGATAAGGTATGATAAACCTAGTTTATAGTTTCGTATTATATAAAATTCATTATGAATATGGTTAGTTCCCTTGGCTAACCGTACAGGAAGGGTTAGTGTCCCTAATACCTGTAATTTATTGCCTGTCATGGTTGACAATGCTATGTCACCTGTTTAATCTTGGTTTATAAATGCTGCTGGGGACCTAATTTGCTCAATATGTTAAAGGAATTATCCGATAACAAGGAAACTGCGGCGCCTGTGTATATCATTAAGTGGGTGTTACTATGTGATACTAGGATAGGGAATTATAGCATATTATCGGTAAATGCGACGACAGGGCCTACAGTTATATTTTCGGGACGTTTTAATATTGTGGCGGTCTCGTTTCATACATCATGTTTCGATTGTGCAAGTCCCATTTCATTCTGTTAAGGATCATGCATTCATCTAAGGAATGCGACTTTGATTCATGTAAATGACTGTATTTATGATTACTTTTCCCTTGATCATTTCCTTTAGTATTATGTAAGTAATAACAATCACTGGTAATATTATTATTTCCGTTACAGTGTTTGCAACGTTTTCCCTGTGATTCCCTTTGAGTAGGTTTGGCATCAAAATTAAAATTCTTCGTCCCCATGGATTGAGTAATCTGTAATTCACGATGTATGATACGAGATTCCTTCGAATTTAAAGTTAGAGACCCTGATAATGCAAGTGCTTTTGCTGGTTCACTTGTAGTTATGTTTTCTGCCTTTGTTATAAACATTCTCTGAACCCATGATAATGAATTATGAATTTTACCATCCCCAAAAACATCAATAAGTGACTGTCTGAATGTAGCATATGACGTTAAATTCTCTGGATCAGAAAAAGCACTTGTAGTTAACATATAGCTGGCTGGACTATCTGGTGCAATATGCTCTCTCACGAATCTTATCTTATGTAAGTCCTGCTCTATATTAGTTTGGTTAAACACATCCTCCAAATGACGCAAGAAGAGATGAATCCCATATCTTGGATTATCTCCCGTATAATACTTTAAATACTTGTGGGTGGGTAAGCTTGTCATTGTATGCATAGAAGAGGTAGTGGGGTTAGAAGAAGTTGTATGAAGAGCAGAGACAGTAGGAGATTGTGGAGGAGTAGTCATTGTTGGAGAAAATACAGGTTAATATAGTATACCAGAACAAGTCATTAATGGGGTTATGGTTGGAGAAACAGAAGAATGTACTCGAATGTGTTGGCACCACAAACGAGGCTTAGGGAGGCAGGGAAATCTAGCTTGGAGACTAATGAATTATCATCAGGGATATTCGAAGTTAGTTATGATACCTTTGGAGTAATGGGGGAGAATACCTTTACCTTTGTTGTAATTTGGCACTTCTTTTCTTTCTTTCTGGGCTGTAATTGAGGAACCTAATTCTTTACTAACATGTTCGTGGACAAGTGAAAAATAATGTAATGTAACATGTAATGTGTACCTACTTTTAGTTGACTCTAGTTGCAACGACGATGTGGTGAAGAGGCGACGTCGGTGGAGAGGCGAAGCGATTATTAGTTAGCTCGCACACTAACACACTAACAGTCGTTATTGGAGTGAAGATGATGAACGTTGACTTGCCTTTACGAAAGAATTTACGTAACGAGGCGTCAGCGTGGAGGTGATGGAGGTCGTTGTCCTGACGAGAGCATTTACGCAGGGACGCCGATGTGAGTAGTGATGAAGTGATGATTGTTTGTTGTGAAGTAGATGAGGACCCCTTGTAGGTCAGTTGCAGTTATGTTGAAGCAAGTGCCTCTTGTAGGTGAAGAATTTGTGGTTTATCTCCCTCGTTAGAGGTCGTAAGATTATACCCACAGAAGAAATTACTTGAGAGAATTTACAAGTAGATTCCTTCAACTTGTCCTTGAACAATGTTAGTCACTGTACTCCCGTGAAGTCTATGCCTTGCAATTTGCCTTATTGCAAAAACACCGCTGCCATCAAATGTACCAGTTCTGAAGGCTTGAACTCTGGGCAGAAACTGGTAACTCACTTGTGTGCAATTCTTGGAGCTGTAGTTGTAGTAGTTGTTGTTGTTGTTGTTGTTTTATTAGGTAACGTGGAAGACGGGGTGCTTTCTTAGGTCTTCTTAGGCAATTGACTTCACAAGTTTCTTAAGGCTTAATTTATTAATATATACTTATATCTATACAGGGAATTATAATGATGTGCCTTGTCTTATTTGTATGGTCTCTCTTTGTGGAGACAAGTGTATAGCCCTGGGAGTCAGTGTTAAGTATCCTACCTATTAGTTAAACTTCACTGCTTAAATACATTCTCTACTGGAGTTGACAGCTGTGTCTGGATACAATATTACCAACTTGATGGTTATGATTTACTGTGGGTTACCTGTGGCCATGTGGTAGGATGAATCACGTGGGACTATGGTCACGAGGTTTTGAGTCATGCCTCATGTAGCTGAAAGGACCCTTGCTCCTATCTCCAGGTACCTATACTGACAAATAGTCTGTGATACCTGGTTATCTTAATGTTTATCTTCTTGTTTATTTATCTAATGCCGGTTCTGGGCAGGTAGTCTGGTTACTGACCCTCGCTAATCTTATCTTCTACCTGCCTTGCCTCTAGGAGCCGTACACTTTCTCTTCTCATTACCCTTCTTAACTCTTTCGTCTCTTGTCTCCCTTCGACCTCCTTCTCCTCCTTCATACTTTACCTTCGTTTCCTTCTTATTCCCTTTACTTCACCTCCTCCATACACTATCTTTTCCTTCTCCTCCTCCATACTCTGTCCCTTCCTATTTCTTATACAGGGATATGGATAGTATTAAGGGCATAGTATATTTTTGATACATTTATCACAACACTGTCTGTCTGACACACACACACACACACTATGACCTGGCTTATCATGATATATACTTACATCAACAGGTTGAGTGAGAGCCAGTACCAACACCATCACCACCATCACTAGTAAACTCCATCCAATCTGTAGTATACCTCCCATAATAATGAACACACACACACACACACACACACACACACACACACACACACACACAAATCGTAACAAACAATAAAATTACCAAACTTACCAGTACATACTCCAGCATCAACAGGTGGTGTGAGAGCCAACACCATCACCACCATCAGTATTACACTCCGTCCACACATGATGCCTGTAATATAACAATAACAATAACACTGTGTGTAGTTTACAATAATGTGATTGATGTCGGTGTAGTAATATTATTTGTTGTGTAGTAAGTACAGACTTGAGTGTGTGTGATAATGGTAGGCTACAGAGGTCTCAACTCGGTACCAGATTAACCTACCATGGTGATAACAGTACCTACTTTAAAGACCCTGTGATCGTGTATGAAAATTATGGTATTGTTGTTTGTGGTTTGTTTGTTTGTTTGATCCTGTCGAGGATCACTGGCCTGAGCTGCCTTCTTGTAACCCTCCCCCCCTCTCCTCGGTCACTCCGCAGCTCAGGTTACAGCCTTCCACCTCCTCAACCTCTACCAAGCGACCCGCTGATGCCTCGTCCGACTCCTTGCAGGATTCCGATGGTGTGGACTGTTTGCCTCCGGCTGCCAAGACGGCGAATGGTGCTTCAGCTGTGCACGACGTACCTTCTCTGCCTCAACGTGGTGTTTCTTCTTTGTATACCAAATCCTTACCCTCGTCCAACCTTCCTGCTTTTGCCCCAAGAGATGCCTATGTCAAGCTCTCCTTCTCTGGAAACCCATCTACGGACACAAAGCTGCGTTGGTTGTCTGATGTCAACAAGGCCTTCCAGCTGCAGCGTGAACTGGCTGAAGTCAAGATGGCTGCCGTCACCTCCCGGTTTGTCTACATCTATAGGAAGCGTCAGGACATCATTGATAGAGTCAAGGCTGGTGAATTTTTGTCTCTGCCTCTCATTCTTGAAGACTCACCCGAGAGGCCTCGTAAGTTCCCCAGCTACATCCTTACCCGTTTTCCTATTGATGTTGACCCGAAACTTGCCAAATGATACCCTGGTGTGTACTTTGCCCATCGTTTGTTCCAAGATGGTTCCCCCATTAGCCGTATTGTTGTTGTCTGGAGTGAACACGATCCACCTCCAAATGAGATTTCCTTTGATTTCCTCCCCTGTCTTCCACCATGTGAGGTGAGGAAACTTCATAATGACCAGCCTTGGTGCTACAGGTGCTGGGGAGTTGGGCATATCTCCCGGTACTGTTCTGTCAGGCCGAAGTGTGCATGGTGTGCCGCCGACCATGATTCCAAGACGTGTCCTGTCAGGGGTGAACCATCATGTCCTGCTGCCTCCACCTCTGAGCCTTCACCTCCTGAGGATACGTCTCGATGGAAGGGTTCACGATGCCTTCAGCCAGGGGCTAACATGTGGCATGGATGTACTCGACATCAGGTCCAGGCTCGTGTCTCTACTACTACTCCGCCTCCACCACAGCCACCACCACCTCCCCAGTCTGCTCCTCCTACCAGCCCTGTCTCGCCTCCAGACCTGGCCCTCCGCAAGTCTGTTGCTACCCTCATGGCACGATGTACGGCCCTCGAGAACCGCTTTTCTGCCCTTGAAGCCAGTGTACCAGTTCTGAAGGCTTGAACTCTGGGCAGAACTTGGTAACTTACTTGTATGTAATTCTTGTAGTTGTAGTGTAGTAGTTGTTGTTGTTGTTTTAGGTAACGTGGAAGACGGGGTGCTTTCTTAAGTTTGCTTAGGTGATTGACTTCACAAGTTTCTTAAGGCTTAATTTATTAATATGTGTACTTATCTATACAGGGTATTATCGTGATGTGCCTTGCCTTATGTGGTATTATGTCTCTCTCTATGGAGACAGTTTATAGCCCTTAGGGAGTCAGTGTGGTATCCTGAATCCTAGTGTACCTCCTCTGCTTATATACATTTCAAACTCAATAGTTTACAGAATGGCTAGAGTGTGACTGTGTTGCCTGTGAATGGTCAGTTTGATTCTGTACCTACTTCTCTCATCTCCCTGCTTTATTCCTTATTCTCTGAAAGTGAAAGTGAACCGAGGTGGACAGAGGTGACACCTGGGCTAACCCTTTCCTATCTCTCTCTCTCTCTCATTTACTCTCTTTCCTACTCTCCTATGAAGGGGAGGTAGGAAAGGTTAATGTCTTTGTATGACCTGACGCCTCATCTGTGTGTATGGGAGTGTGTGTGTGTATGTGTGTTCCAACCCGACCAGGTGGCCTGTTTCTGATCGTAAACAGATTAGAAGTAGTGACCCTTTTCAATTTGACCCTTCATAATGGTTTTATGGTGTGTACGGTACGTACACCAGGATTGATGGGCTGGTTGCCGCTCAGACTGCCAATGACTCCAAACTCTCCACCTTGGTCGAGGCTCAGCAGGCCATCATTTCAACTGTCACTACCCTTACCGAAAAGATGGATACTGTTGCATCTCGCCTTGAAAAGCTTTTCGAGTCAGTCCCTTCTCCTGGTCCATCTTCTTCTCCAGGTCGCTCATCTGCCCCCACTCACCGGACTTCTACCTCCAAATACTGAGTTCGCTAGTGATTGCAGGCTGGATGTCATCTCCTGGAATGTATGTGGTATCACCAGTTATGCTAAGCTCACTCAACTCAAGGCCAATGTTTTTCGTCATCATCTCAGTGTTATTTTTCTCCAGGAAGTATTTCCAGGACGGCTGCTCGCTGCTGGGCAAGCTCCTCCCCTCTCAGGGTATGTGCCATATGTTCATCTGGTAAGGAATGGTCTCCTCACTTACATACACACTTGCCACATCGCCTTCTCCGTACCTCCACTGATCCTGACATGACCTTTCAGCTATTTGAGGTCTTACCTGGGAATGGAGTACTCCAATTATGTAATGTCTATTTTGCCCCAGCTAGACTCACTCTTGAGGCTCTTCCTTCTGCAACAGTGCGTGGTATGGTGTATATGGGAGATTTTAATGCTCCGTATTCTGATTTGGGTGATGGTTCTGGCTCTATTAATCGTAATGGTGTTCGTCTCCTTTCATACATCCGCAAGCATCATCTGACGCGCTGGGACACTGGCGGTGCCACTCATTGCCGGGGAGGTACTCTGGATTACATCCTCTCGTCTGGCCTGATAGCATCTCAGGTCCTGTGCTTCTCTGTGCCAGACATATTCTCTGATCACATCGCTCTTCGGTTTCATTATTGTCTAACTGCTGGGTCAAGTGCTTCAGCCACTCGTTTGCGTATTGCTGTGCCCCCTAAGTATTGCCTGACTTACATCTTATTTATGGCCCACGTCTTCCCTACATTTGATATATCATCAGCTGAACAGTTGTACTCTACTCTGATCTTGTATCTGCTACTTATGACTTTTATAGGCTATACGCCTCCCGGCCACATCTCCAGCATCGCCATACGGCCCACTCTTGGACGCTGGATGCACGTATACAGGAGGCAAAGGAGGAGGCTGAACGTGATGGCCTATTGTTTCAAGCCAACCCAACCCCTGACCTCCTCCATCGTTACCAGATGCCTAGGGACGCTTTAGTTGCCATGCAGGAGTGTGCTCACACTGAGTCTTGGCAGCGGTTCACAGACAGCATCAACCAGCAAACAAGTGTGGCTTCTATGTGGCACCTCATCCGTCGGGTTGTTAAAAAAAGGTCAGCCACTGCTCGTCATCACACTCCCGCCGACTATGCCCAACAACTTGTCGATGCCTGGTCAGAACAATCTACCTCAGCCAGTCTACCAATCCACATACAAGATGCACTCGCTTCCCGGGCTGTTGTCCATCGGCTACGTCTAATGTCTGCTCTGTTGCAAGATGATGACGATGATGCAAAGGAGATAACTGAGGAGGAGTTGCGCCGTGCTCTCTCTCGAGGTAGAGCTTCTTCCCCTGGTGATGATGGTATTACTTATGCTGTGCTGCTCCTAATTCAACAAGTTCCTGGGAACCCTCTACTTCGACTGTACAATCTTTGTCTTCGTGATGGTTGTGTACCACGAGCCTGGACCAGCAGCACAATAATACCCATCCCTAAGCCTGGCTCTGCGAATTTCAGTACTATTTCCCTCACTTCCTGTTTTTGTAAAGTTATGGAGAGAATCTTACTCAATCGTCTCATGTACAGACTGCAAGATCGCCTTTCTCCATGGCTGTTTGGTTATCTTCCCCAACGGAGCACACACCACTGCCTAGTCGACCTGTAATCTCGCCTTTCCAGGGACAGTGTGGTGGCCTTCATTGACCTTCGAAGTGCCTTCGAAGTTGCTTATAGAGACGTCATTTTGGATCAACTGGTTGACTTTGGGATAAAGGGTAATCTATTACAGTTGATTCAGGGCTACCTGAGTAACAGGACCTCCCGTGTGTTTTTCAGTGGTTCACTCAGTCCTTTGCGCAGTTTTCATCTTGGTACGCCTCAAGGGGGTGTTCTCAGCCCATTGTTATTTAATATTCTGATGCATCAGCTGCTCACTTCTCTCCCTGATATTTCTGGAGTTACAATTACGTGCTATGCTGATGATATCTGTGTTCATTCTACCTCACCAAGGGATCACCAGCGGTTTCTTGACTCCTTCTCTGTGGCCTCCTCTCACTGTGGCATTATTGTCTCCCCAGATAAGAGCAGAATATTCACCTGCCACCTTCCTCAAGCTCGGCCAGTGTTCACCATTGGAGGGACTGTCATTCCCATGTGTTCTCAGTACCGCTACCTGGGCGCGCCAGTCAATATTTGGCCGATTGTCCCTGCCAGACCTCAAGACCATCCCATTGTCCAGGACTTGTTGGGTCGTCTCCAGTGCCGACTTACACCACTTCAATGGCTCACTAACAACTCCTCGGGCATCTCCATCCCAGTAGCCAGAACCATTTATATTGCTTTTATCCGTTCAGTTGTTGATTACCTCTCCCCTGCTCTGATTCAACTACCCAGGGCTACTCTTGAAACTTTAGAAAAATTTCAGAATAGAGCAATGAGAATAATTCTCGGTTGTCCAATATCGATCAGGATAGTGAACATGCCGCGTGAGTTGCGTCTTCCCCCGTTAGTGGAGAGAATTTATTCAGCATCTCCATCACCCATTACGAGTCTGTCTGCCGTCACAAATATTCCTACCGTCGCCGAGGCCTCATGGTTCGGAGGCACAATGTAGTCTCTGCTCGTTTGAGGCTTGGCCACAGGCCACCATGGCAGGTTGCTGGGATGCAGGGTGAGCCTCCCTTCACTGAGTGTCACTTGTGTCGAGCCACTCGTGCTAACACTATTGAGCATTATTGCCTGGCCTGCCCCACTGTCCGACACTTGCTGTCCCGGGGCCTGCCACTTGATGTGGTTTGTCGACACCTCCTGAACCATCAGGTTCTGGAGGAACTTCTGGTACGCCACTCTCGTTTTGGTGGATTTAAGTAGGTCATTATGTAAATATTTGTCTGTATGCTTGTGCTTTATTCTGTTATGTTTTCGTGATGTGTGTGTGTGTGTGTGTGTGTGTGGTTGTAGTCATTAGATTTTCATGGGTCCTGCCTACCCGTATAAATTGTTGCCTGCCTGTTGATTGATGCCACGGCGCGAGGAATTAAAAAAAAAAAAAAAAAAGTCTTCTAAATTCATCTGCCCATGCCACAAAAAAACCTCCTTCCTAAAAGGTGGTGTTTCGTGGCAATATCTGAAGGACTCACTTATCATAAATTTTCTGACTACATCACATGGTCCCTTTGGTTTGTGTAGCCAAGTGATCTTCACCGCAGCTTAAACCCTTCCCTTGGCCAACATAAGAGAGAGAGAGAGAGAGAGAGAGAGAGAGAGAGAGAGAGAGAGAGAGAGAGAGAGAGAGAGAGAGAGAGAGAGTTACAAAGAAAAGAAGTACCCTAGGGGACCTTACGATCCATACAAAGAGGGTACCTGTAGGTTTATTTGCGCAAGTAGGCGACCGTCCTCGAATGTGTCATGTAAACCATCAAGGAACACTCGCACAACGGCTTAAACACCTAGACGGTGATTTAAGACTTTGTCTAATCTGGACTTGAGAGAGAGAGAGAGAGAGAGAATTACAAGGAGTTACAAGGAAAATAAGTACCCTAGGGGACCTTACGATCCGTACAAAGAGGGTACCTGTGGGTTTAGTTGCGCAAGTAGGCGACCGTCCTCGAATGTGTCATGTGAAACCATCAAGGAACACTCGCACAACGGCTTAAACACCTAGACGGTGATTTAAGACTTTGTCTAATCTGGACTTGAACTGATCCACAGAGTTGCTGTTGACTACATCAGCAGGAAGCACGTTCCAAGTACTGCAGATGCTGTATGTAAAGAATTTACCACACAGATCACGGTTGTATCGCTTCAGTTCAAGTTTGTAGCCATGATTCCTGGTTGTGCCCTCACTGAGTTGGAAAATGTCTCTTTAGTCTACATTGTCAAAGCCTCGTAGTATTTTAAACACTTCGATAAGCTGATCACGCAGTCTCCGGGTTTCCAAAGAGAACAGGTCGAGTTCTACCAACCGATCTTTATAGCTCTTGTGTCTAAGAGAGGGTATAAGTTTGGTTGCCCTGGCTTGCACTCGTTCCAATCTCGCGATATCCTTTCGGTAAGAAGGACTCCAAAACTGGACTGCATACTCCAGGTGCGGTCGGACAAGGGAATTGTACAGACAAAGTACTATCTCCTTGTTCCGGTATCCAAACTGTCGCTTTATGTACCCTAACATCCTTTGGGCTTTCTTCTCAGCCTCAGTACACTGCTTTGAGAACTTGAGGTCGCTAGAGATAGTTACACCCAAGTCTTTCTCAGTATCAGTGCTTACGAGAGCATTGCCCTTAAGGTTATACTCTGTTCGGGGGTTTCTGTGGCCTATATGCATAACTTTGCATTTGTTCACGTTAAATGGCATTTGCCACGTGTCAGACCACTCCCCGATCTTCCTAAGATCTTCTTGTAAATGGGTAGTATTTCCTTCTTTCGCGACATTCATACCAAGCTTAGTATCATCGGCGAATTTGGAAATCTTGGCAACCATGTCACCATCCACGTCATTAACATAGATGATAAACAGTAGTGGTCCCAGAACAGAACCTTGGGGACCACCGCTAGTAACGGGCACCCACTCTGAAGCCTGTCCATTCACTACCACCCGCTGCCGTCTGTCACTTAGCCAGTTCTCTATCCAATTTGCCACATTTCCGTCTATGCCCAGTGCACGCACTTTCCGAAGGAGGCGGCGGTGGGGTACCTTATCAAAGGCTTTCTGAAAGTCTAAGTAGACAACATCGACCGCTTTATCCCGATCATGCTCACTGAAAATAAAATGGAAGAATTCCACCAGATTTGTGAGGCATGACCGGTGCTGCCGGAACCCATGCTGGGAACCCCTCAGTAGCAAATTTGATTCTAAGTGTGCTGTCATTTTGTCCACCATGATGCTCTCCATGAGTTTACAGACTATCGAGGTTAAACTGATGGGTCTGTAGTTTGACGGTTGGCTAGCATCTCCCTTCTTGAAGATAGGAGTCACCTCTGCCTCACGCCAGTCTCTAGGAACGCATCCAGTCTGGATTACCCTGTTGAAGACCATGCACAGGTGCCATGATACTTCACCATGCACTTCTTTCAACACTCTAGGTAAGAACCCATCCAGACTGGGGGACTTGTTTGCTTTTAATTCGATTATTTTTCTCTCTATTTCTTCTTGGGTGAAGACCATTGACTCCAACTTCTCACTGAAGGAGTCCAAAGGTTCGGGAATGGGACCACTCTCCTCAGAGAACACTGAAGAGAAGTACTCATTTAAGAGGTTAGCATTTTCTGCATCAGAGTGCATCAATGCTCCATCCTCATTCACCAAGGGACCGATCCTGCGTCGGATAGGTTTACGGCCATTCACATAACTGAAAAACTCCTTGGGGTTCTCTTTGCAGAGTCTAGCCACACGGACCTCCTCAGCACGCTTAGCAGCCCTTATTTTGGACTTCACGTTTCGATTCAGTCTTCTATGACCGTCAAAGTCCCCAGATGTCTTCGCTCGACGATACGCAGTTCTCCTCTCCCTTAGTAGGTTACGGATTTCCCGATTAAACCACTTCGGTTGAATGAACTTCTAACCTGTTCCCTTCAGAGGAATAAAGCGTGACTGAAGTTCCATGAAGGAAGACAAGAATGACTTCCACAGATCATCAGCACTCTCTCACTCCTCTAGTTCCATTTCAGCAACGCCTTCACGAAGACCTGCAAAGTTCGCTCTCCCCATGTCTAATTTTCTATGCACCGGGGTCACGGTCTCCATATTAGGGACCTTAACTGAAAATCTTATAAGCTTGTGGTCGCTTCCGCCTATTTCTTCGTTTACAGAGAGGTCTTGAATGATGTCATCCTCGGAGGTGAGGACCAAGTCGAGTATGTTAGCACCTCTTGTTGGCTCCCTTACCCATTGAGTGAGGAATTCATCATTTACAAACTCCAAGAGTGGTGTGTTCTCGGCAGAGGGCTCTCTGGTTTCCCAGTCAACATGTGTGTTGAAGTCCCCCATAAGGATGCACACCCTGCCGTCCACTAGTTCACCCAGCAACTGGTATAGGTCCCTGTCCATCTCATTGAGTTGTCCATGGGGTCTATAAAGCAGCAGGGTTCTGTTTTTCGCAGTGCCTATTTCTAGGTCAACTCCAAGGAGCTCGTGGTTCGATGTGATGTTGCAGGTCATCGATTTGATAGAGTTCTTTACATACAACAGCACACCACCACCCCCTCTGTCCTCTCTATCTTTGTGGAAGAGTTGGTAGCCTGGAATCACGAATTCCCCTTCAAGATCTCTGTCTGAGGTTCTCAACCATGACTTGGGTTCCTCTGTCGCAACGAGGGCCGCAGTTCCAAGAACTTGTTTCGGATGGACCTGGCGTTGAACAAGAGAACCTTTAATGAACCCCCAACTGCAGGGCTCCCTATACTCTTCCGTTTCCCGGTTTGGTCATTGTCTTGGTAGTAGCGACGAGGGCTCTCCTCCACGCTCGGTCGAGTGCTCTTGAGACATCGTCGGACGGCGTCTTCCATTAATTTGGAAAGCACTTCTTTCCCCTTTGGTGAGAGATGTGTGCCATCCCTCTGGTAGAGGTCGTCTCTACCAAAGAGTGAGGTGTAGGGGTCCACAAAGAACACCCCCTCGGCAGTACACAAATCAGCCAGGCGCTGATTTACTGCAATGTTCTTTGACAGAGCAGTCCCTAAAGGGCCTCTCCTTGGGAGTATGCCAACAACTACCCTTCTGCGGGTTTTTAACCCACAGTCATCTACTGCACCGAGCACATCCGAGAGGACTCCTTCGGTCATGCCTACTCTACCATTTCTCAGGTAGATGTCATTACCACTCACCATAAGTGCAATGACAGCAGATCTGGACGTTTGGATCCTCTCAGCTTCCTTTCGGAGGTCAGCATTGCCACAACCTGGCAAACAATTCACCTTCACAGAAGTGTGAAGGCGATCTGCCATTAGTGGTTGCAGCCCTCGAGCCTGGGAATCACCTACAATGTGTATATCCACAGGCCTCTCTTTGGTAGGAGCACGAGATGCCTTGTGAGGAACCCGAGATTGTTTTGAATTCCTGCCGGGCTTGTCACTTCCTCCAGGTTGCTTCTTCTTCGTCTTCTTTTCCTTCCTCATTTTCTTTTCCTTCTTATTTGATTCCTCACTTTCTTTCCTCTAATCCCTCCTCAACTGTCTTCTTGGGTTTTTCTCCCTTCTCCATATTCCCCTCCTCTTTTCCATCACACTTTTCTGCAGTCTCTTTTCCTTCTGCAGTCTCTTTTCCCTCTTCATTGTTGTTGTTGTTCTTCTTGTTGTTCTTCTTCTTGTTCTTTACCGCCGTGGTGGAGCTCTCCGGTGAAGAAGCTCCTTGGACTGCCTTGTCTCTCACATATCAGTCACACCTCTGTGAGTCCATTTGGAGAACTTTCTCCTTTAGGGAGTTGTTCTCCTTCGTGAGCAGTGAGATGTGCTTCATCAACCTCTCCTCGAGTTTGCAAAAGTCGCAGACACTCGACGAGTCTAGGTCGCTCGCACTCCTCCCGCTGAAGTCCTCACACCAGCGGTACACCTTGCATGTAGTACATGTAAATTTTCTTGCTGATGGACCAGTCATCTCTCTCTAATTCAATTTCAGACCAATAATACAAAAGAAAAGGTAATGTGATTTGGTCTCGCATAAGTTTCATCCGCCTACTTCCAGAAGGTTTTTGGTCGTTCGGCCAACAGAAACCCTTATGAGCCAAGCACACCAACCCTAAGGTCTCCCCTGGGCCGGACGGCCCCAATCATGCCGCAGCTCCCAACTGAGCAGCACAAGAGTCCTAAGTAAATGGGACTCTGATTTTTCGACAGAGGTGCTTGAAGTGTAACCGTCGTCCTACTAATCCCTACTAATCCTCCATCCACGGCCAAACTTAAAGCAAATAGTAAAACTAAATGTCCACGACTTAATCCGAGATCTTTTACTGGCCTGGCAGCCAGCGAGGCACGAAAGCTCTCTCACCAAAGAGCAGTCGAGCCTTTAGGCACCTAAGAACGGTCACAGGGAGCTGGTCAGGCTTATTAATCTAAGAGAATACCTACGGGGGTCCTGAGGCATCTCCATTACTCGTACCCCACACGCCTGAGATCCCTTCAATCTCAGCCCTTTCGAAACCTGTGAGCATTAAAAGGCATTGTTTTAGGAGGTTCCAAAGCCTCCCTTCTCACATGGCATAAGGTAGCTAGTGAGGTCCTTAACTATAAAACTTATATCGAAAGTGATGAAGAATTTTTTTTTTTTTTTTTTTTTTTTTTTAGGACAGTTGATGAGCAGTTGTGAAACTTAATATTAACATGAAGATTTGACAACTCTTAGTCAGGGACCGGATACTCAAAACAACTTAGGACATCCTATCTCGGCTAGGGAGTCCTAACTTCCCCAGTGCGCTTATGACGGTATACTCAAAACACTTATGACGGTATACTCAAAACACTTATGACGGTATACTCAAAACCTTTGGCAGCCATCTTTCCTAAGTTACGACGCTTGGATCTAGGACAACCCCCAGGCAGCCCTAAGTGGAGTTATGACACCGAACACCGTAGAAAACATGATAAATCAACTCGGCTGTACCAAAAAGAATAAGAAGGACTACATACATTTTGGCTGTATTACCAAAGAGCACCACTTTGTTGTTATTGGAGAGACTACTGAGGAAGAATGTATAGTATAGGGAACCACTCCAATGTCAGTGATGATCACCAACGAAGATAGTATAGATTTCCTCAGATTGAAATAATAAACTTATCCGAGAAATAGGACCATGATGATGATGGCATGACATAATATATCCCTCGTTGCACAATAAAATTTAGTGCCATTCTCACACATACTCGAGTAATATTGAGTATGTAGTGTAAGCACAGTTAATTAGGAGAATTATGTGTTGCATGAGAAATACTGAACAATTCAAGGATTTACAACATAATAAATGATTTTCCCAGTCATTAGTTTAAGCAGTTGCTCCTCCATTTGGACCCTGAAGGGGAAGTATTGTCTGTGGTGATATGGACAGTACTTAAGGGGTTCTGGCACCCCTTCAACCTAACCAACAGCCATTTAAGGGGTCTGGCAACCCTTCAAATCTAACCCACTCCCTATAAATCCTTTAACTGTCCCTCCTCTCTTTCTTGCTTCTTCTCAGTCTCCTTATTTGAAACTACAAATTCTAAGTTCTTTCTGGCCTAGCTCAGTCTTGATTTGTAATTTCTCCCCCCCTCAAAAAAAAAAAAAAAAAATTTTACATCATATTTCTGGTTCTATAAATTTCTTACCTAATTATCACGAGGAAAGAACCCTGACCTAACCTAACCATACTCCACTTGATAAACCTAATTAGAATTGCTGAACTTTTCTTCAGAAACACCCATAATTTTTTACATTATCTGTTATTTGGCCCACCTTTTGTGTTTGGTTTGATTCAGGGGATTCATTTTAACACTAGTTTATTGGTAAGATTGGGCTTGGTTATTTGTGTGTGGTCACCATTGAGGAACATGGTTAATGATAACTTGTAGGAAATTGTTCATTTACTGATACCAACTAATATTTTTACAGTAATGTTGTTGCTGTGTTGTATTTTTTACATTTTAGTTTCGTTTTGCCAGATTTTCATTAGGGATACCATTACTCAAAAAGGTATATGTTACTAAAACACCAATGAGACTAAAAATATGCATATTTAAACAGACCTAACCTAACCTACCGTACACTATCTACCTGCTATTGGTAATCTCCTATCTTCCATTACATAATCCTCCATAATTATTACATTTAGCAGTGAATCATGTGATGTGACACAAGTAGACATGATAAAATAGTCATTTCTAACATTGCTAATGACTTTCAATAATATCATACTGTTGTCTGTCATGAATCATAATGGCGGTGGCACTTATTTCGCAGTAGATACTACTCTCTTACTCTCCACTCTCATCCTCTCCACAGTTTCGACACGCATTTCTACCACTCATACCGTCATACGCATAATGTTGTGTTTTGTTTCGTGTTTACTTTTGTCAGCTGATCGAGCTTGCTTTTGATTGGCTGGAGTCAGTCCGAGTCACTTGAAAGCGCCACCCCTGATTGGCTGAACAACATAGGGCACCCGGGAAGATTTAGGACTTCCTAACTACTTAGGAACAGAATAGGACGCCCTAAAAAGTTTTGAGTATACCAACTTAGGGCATGAGATAGGATATCCTAACCAGTTCCTAACTTAGGAGTTCCTAAGTCCAGATAGCGCGGCGAGGCTGCCCTAAGTTAGGAACGTTTGAGTATCCGGCCCCAGGATCCTAATAACGCTACCTTTCTGGCACGGGTAACCCAACTGGACTAAATGTCCCCCAGCATAGCTAGCAAAATTCAAACAGATCACACAAGCTCTCTCACCGACGGCAAGGTGGTTGTCGAGAGAGAGAGAGAGAGAGAGAGAGAGAGAGAGAGAGAGAGTGAGAGAGAGAGGGGGGGAGAGTGGTTACTCCATCCATCCCCCCTACACCCTGGACAGAGGGAAGGGGGGAATCAGGACCAAAATACCCCACCTTAAACCCCTAACTCACCCACCTTCAACCCTCAGCTCGAATCCCACCCTTCTTCTCCAACTGCTAGTTAGTGATTAACCACAGACTTTTCTCATGTCGTGTATTATTATCAATAATGCTTTCAGCAGCCAAGAATTAGAGGACATTAAGTAATTAATCTATTTACCCCATCTAATTGAATTAACATGATCAGGACAACATTCACCATCAATATGATCCACTCTTTCATTGTAATGTTAGCCATATAACTACCCCGTTTTTTTGTTTTTTTTTTTAATTCATTGCTCTGTGGCGTCAATCAACAGGCAGACAACAATACATACGGGTAGGCGCGACCCATGAGAATCCAATGACTACAACCACGCACACACACACACAACAGAATGAAACACAAGAATATAGACAAATATTTACATCATGACCTACTTAAATCCACCAAAACGAGGATGGCGTACCAGAAGTTCCTCCAGAACCTGATGGTTCAGCAGGTGTCGACAAACCACATCAAGTGGCAGGCCCCGGGGCAGCAAGTGTCAAACAGTGGGGCAGGCCAGGCAATGGTGTTCTATAGTGTTAGCACAAGTGACACTCAGTGAAGGGAGGCTCACCCTGCATTCCAGCAACCTGCCACGGTGGCCGGTAGCCAAGCCTCAAACGAGCAGAGACTATATTGTACCTCCGAACCATGAGGCCTCGACGACGGTAGGAATATTTGTGACAGCATACAGACTAGTAATGGGAGATGGAGATGCTGAAGGGCCTCTCTGCATCCCTACGTCGCCGTACAGGGAGGAGAGCAGCGAAGCAAACTCTAGAGAGGTAACATGTCAGGGAGAGAGGACGTCCAACACCACGAGGAGGCAGATGGCAGGCTTCCTTTGCGAGTCTGTCAACTGTACCATTGTGATGTAAACCTACATAGGATGGCACCCATAAAAATTTGACTGTCTAGTTACGATGACGCAATAAGGCCAAAAACGATAAAATCTGCTGAACAACAGTAGAGTTTGTGGGCTGAACACTAGAGAGGGAATGAAGGGCAGGTCTGGAGTCACAAAAGATGGCAGCATTCACTCCACGTTGACAAACAAGACTAACAGCATCCAGAATGGCATACAGTTCACACAATGTTGAGCTAGAGTGGTTACAGAGACGACGGCCAACCCAGCCCCCTGGAGGTGACTCCAGATCAGGCAAGAAAATGGCACAACCTGCTGTACCATCCAACTGCAATGAGCCATCAGTGTAGAGGCAGTATGGATCTGTGATGGAGGACGTCACTGTTTCTATGTGTTCCAGAGCCAACTGCCGCTGTAGAGAAGGCAGTTCCGACTTGGAAGTAGGTGTGAAGCTCACATTAGGTGTTGGTAGCATCCACGGAGGGGGCCCTGGAGGGACGTCTGCAACCAATATATCTATATTAAGACTACGGAGCATAGAGGAAACAGACCTTATAAGAGTACGTCCAGCAGGCAGTATGGGAGGGACAGGGGAGTTTGGTCTAAGAGAAGACTTGACTAACTGAGAGTAATGGGGTGAAAGATGTGGGAAATGGAGGCACTTGACAGTGAAGCAAGGAACATTATAGTAAATTCTCTTGAATAATGGGGGAAGACACAACTCACGCTGCATGTTCACTATCCTGGTCGACATTGAACAGCCGAGAATTATTCTCGTTGCTCCATTTTGAAACTTTTCTAAAGTTTCCAGAGTAGCCCTAGGAAGTTGAATCAAAGCAGGTGAGAAGTAATCAACAACTGAACGGATAAAAGCAATATAGATGATCCTGGCTACTGGGATGGAGATGCCCGAGGAGTTGTTAGTGAGCCATTGAAGTGGTGTAAGTCGGCGCTGGAGACAACCCAATAAGTCCTGGACAATGGGATGGTTATTGAGGTCTGGCATGGACAACAGGCCAAATATTGACTGGCGCACCCAGGTATAGCTTCCCTGTGCGTTAGTCACTGTCTAAGTTAGTTGTTCCCAACCTTGGATCTATGGACCACATTCAAAGGTCTTAATTATAGTAACTGAAATACTATATTTTCTTAATGTAATGTCCCCCCCCAACGGGAACCGCCTTGACGTGGTGGAGGGGCTTGCGTGTCTCTGAGACCTGGCGAGCTAGACTAGAGGGGGCTTCGGCCCCTGCTCTGCCCCAATTTCGGGGAGAGAGGCCTTCCCATGCTAGTAAGGTCGCCAGTGAGAGACCAGACTAAATGGTTCCCATGCATTAGGCTGCCAGTAAGGGCCAACAGCGCTGCCCTCCGGAGGGACTGCCCTCTAGGGGCCGTCCTATGTTGGATGGTTGGGTGTCTGGGCCGGGAGATGTTGGGGAAGGGGGTCTCAGCACCGTCGTGGGCAAACTTTCGAGCCATTGGGGCTGCTTTTTTAAACGAGTGGCCCCGTGGGGGAAGAGGTACCCCGCCCACGGCGACCAGCGCTCGGTCCCCTCATCTGCCCGGTAGGTAGTAGCTCTTGGCTCCTGTGGCCAAAAACACTAAACCAATGATATATGGATACAGAAAAGCCCCTATCTCTTCCTCGAGCGGTGGTCGACCAGGCCCTCGAGACGTCACTCTCTGGTCGTGGTAAGATGCAGAAAGCTGCAAATAAGAGTAGACCTAGCAGGTCGGGGCTTGTGTCGAAGAACCCTGTTAACGATTTGGACACGTTAATGTTAACGAATGTACTCGCATCCTTTACCTATGGCGCTATCCACTCCATTTTTAAGTGCTTTGGAGTAGTCCTCCGAATCCGAATCACATATGACAGTGATTGTAGGTCTAATCGGTGCTATATTACTTTCAATACAAATGCTGCTGCCAAAGCAGCATTTGAGTCAAAAGATTCTCTGACGGTGGGGGATACTCATTGTAAAGTTCAGATGATATGGTCCATCAATGTAGTTGACAGTGACAATGATTACTGCCCTAATATATTTGATGATTCTGCAGAGCATGTCCCAAAGGAACGTCGGGTTCCTACACCCTTTTGGTTTGTGGCTTACTACAGGGAGGGACGTGGTAACATTATCCATGCTTCCCGGTATCTTGAGAAAGAAATTGGATTATTACCAATGGGCCACATAAAGAAATATGGTAAGGGAGTTTTAATCAGAGCCAAAGATCTTACACAGGCCATGATGCTCCTCAATCTCCCCTGTCCTTCTGATACCATGTTTGAATCTATTAAACCACATCGAACATTTAATTATAGCAAGGGGCGTATATATAATGAGGACCTGTATGAATTCTCTGAAGAGGACATTCTCGCTATGTGCCCAGACAGTGTCCAACGAGTAACGAAGATGAAAGGCAGTAAAAATATGATCATCCTCACTTTCTATGGCTCGCATATCCCAGATCGCATTAACATTAACCCCACCTCATTTGAGGTGAAGCCTTTTGTTGAGCGTCCCCTACAGTGTTTCTGTTGTTATGAGTTTGGTCATGGGAAAAGGAACTGCAACAACCGTTCCCGGTGTGGTAATTGTTCTGCTCTTGACTCACATCTTACTTCTGAGTGTCGGTCAGAGAGTTACTGCTTTTACTGCAGAGATTCTCAACCCTTGCGTTCTCGCCAATGTAAGATGTACCTACTTGAGCAGGATATCCTCCACTTGGCTAATACTCAATTCATTAGCATAGGTAGTGCCAGACGGCAACTCAACTTCAGGCGACAGAAGGATGGTGGTGTGAAGACATACGCCTCCTCCCTTCACCCTAAATTGGTTGCAGCACCCTCTCAACCCTCTCAGGAGGCAGCTGCTTTTTGCTGTAGTGAGAGCGTTTCTAAGGTTACTCTACATAATAGTTTCTCTGTCTTGGAAACTTTATCAGACACTCATTCTGGTGACCCTTCAACTGATGACAATTCTCAGACTTTAGCTAAAGGTGTCCATGTGGTAGAGGTTCTCACTGCCACACGCTCTCCCAAAAGGAAACTTAAGTCACCTAAACTGCCACAGAGACGCCTTCGTGGTTCCTCTGAGGCACTTGACTCTATAGATGTTCCACCTTGTGAGGCAACCATCTCTGTGGACTCATCCATAGTTTCCTCTCAATTTCACCAGAAGTGTTCTCGTGGCTCTGATGAATCTCTTGATTCAACAGAAGTTCCTCCTTGCAAGCTTCCTTCGGGATCATCAGAGGGGCGTGAAGTTAATGTGGATGCCACGGATGTTGTGACTTCAAAAGATTCACTTTCTCTTCCGCTTGAGCAGCGGAGTGATTCTACCACCTGTATTATGGATGTTGATGTATCTGCCTGTGTCAGTGATACCACTGCTGTACAGGACAGAACCAATGTAATTGTTTCAAAGAATATCCCATCTCATATACCTTCATCTTCTTCTAACATATCAGATGCTTCAGGGACTCGTCTACGGGTCCCAATTACTGCCCCAAGTACTACTCCTCGGGTTCGCTCTTCTTCTAGTGGCCCAGCATTAGACAAATCTTATTGTTTGAATAAACCCTCAGGTCGAGGTGGTAGTGGGAAGTACCTCCGTGAGGCTTCCCAAAAATCAGTACTAAAGTAACACCGTTCAAGGTCCTTCAATGGAATTGCCGTGGCTTGCGTGCTTCTTGGGAAGAACTGCGCGTTCTTCTCTCTAGCTTCTCTCCTGCATGTGTTCCTCTCCAAGAGACAATGCTTGGGGACTACATTCCTGCCAGTCCTCCAGCATACTCAGCATTTTATTCCAATTCATTTGAAGGGCAGGGTCATCGTGGTGGCTCTGCCATCCTAGTTCGCCGAGATATTCCATGCACGAGCCTGGAGTTTGACACTCCGCTCCAGGCTGTTGCAGTTAAAGTTTTTATGGACCGCCCGTACACTGTATGCAGTCTATACCTTCCTCCCAGTGTTACAGTTGAGAGGGGTGATCTCAACCATCTTGTACGGCACCTTCCATCTCCCTTTATTTTATTGGGTGATTTTAATGGTCGTCATCCTCTGTGGGGTGACAGTTCGGTCAACCCAGGGGTGTTTTATTGGCTTCTTTTATTGAGGATGAGGGATTAGGGGTTTTAAATACGGGAGATGTGACACATTTTAATAGCCCTACTGGGACTTTTACCTCCATTGACATTTCCCTTTGCTCACCCAGTGCTCTGTTGGATTTTACTTGGAGAGTGTTGCCTGACTTATATGGCAGTGACCATTTCCCTATACTTTTAGAAGGTAACAGGTACGAACCACAGTCTCGTAGTCCTAGGTGGAAATTAGAGAATGCTGACTGGCAGTTTTTTAGAGAGCTAACTTCTTCGGTCTCTTCTGTAGCCGATTTCGGTAGCTCTGACGAGGCTGTAACATATTTCACTGATATGCTCCACTCTGCTGCTCTCAACTCTATCCCTAGAACTTCTGGCTACTTTCCCAAACGTCCTGTCCCTTGGTGGTCACCAGTCTGCACCACTGCTGTGC
Organism: Petrolisthes cinctipes; assembly: GCA_033782935.1. Taxonomy (NCBI): domain Eukaryota; kingdom Metazoa; phylum Arthropoda; class Malacostraca; order Decapoda; family Porcellanidae; genus Petrolisthes; species Petrolisthes cinctipes. The sequence continues at coordinate 755,760 of JAWQEG010000074.1, forward strand.
GGGAGAAGCTCGCAGCTTTCTCTCGCCTTCGTCGCAATCGTGGGGACCCAACTCTTTTAGAGGACTTCCGACGGGCAAGGGCTCGGGCTAGACGAGTTTTAAAAGAGGCCCGACGTGCATCTTGGAAGGCCTATGTGTCTTCAATTAATACTAAAACTCCACTCACCCAAGTGTTCAGGAGAGTCCGTAAGATGGCGGGGAAGTTATCTCCTAGTTCTACACCTGTACTTAAGGTCAATGGAATTAAGATCATGGATGGTTTGACAGTGGCCAATACCATGGTGGAGGCCTTTGCAAAGGTCTCCAGCCGTGACTCTCGACCTCTGGCTGTCAGGCATGAGTTAAGAGCCAAGGAGCGTACAGTCCTGGATTTCACAGGGAACGAGAATGAAAGTTATAACCATATATTCACCCTGAGAGACCTGCATTTTGCTCTCTCTCTCTGCGGCGACACTTCTCCTGGGCCAGACAACATCCCATATGCAATGTTACGACACTTGGGTGAGGAAGCGATCTCATTTTTTTTAGCTGTATATAACAGAATCTGGCTGGAGGGTGTCTTCCCTTCTGGGTGGAGGGTTGCTACCATCCTTCCTTTTCTCAAGCCGGGCAAGGACTCTGGTGTTGCCCTCAATTATCGACCAATTGCCTTGACCTCCTGTCTCTGTAAACTATTTGAAAAGATGGTGAATGTCAGACTGGTATACTTCTTGGAACGGGGTGATTTTCTGTCTCCGTCCCAGTCTGGCATTCGTAAATACCGTTCCACTACAGATGCTCTGGTCAGGTTGGAAGCTGCTGCATGTGAGGCTTTTGCACGACATCAACACTTTGTCTGTGTATTCTTTGATTTAGAGAAAGCCTATGACACTACATGGCAATATGGCATCCTGCAGCAACTCCATTTATATGGCCTGCGGGGTCGCCTTCCACGCTTTCTTAAGGAGTTTCTCAGTGGTCGCAGTTTTTCTGTGAGGGTTGGTACAACCCACTCAGCATCTGTTGCACAGGAGGAGGGCGTCCCCCAGGGAAGCGTCCTCAGTGTCACATTGTTTGCAGTAGCAATTAATGCCATTGCCTCATCCCTTCCAGACGGTATAGCTAACTCGATGTACGTTGACGACCTAGCAGTCTGGTTTGCTGCTTCCCGTATGTCAGTGGCGGAGCGGCGCATGCAGCTTGCCCTTGACAGGGTGTCACGTTGGACAGATTCGCATGGGTTTCGATTTTCTCCTTCCAAGACAGTTGCTATGCACTTCTGCCGCATCCGAGGCATCCACCCGGATCCGGACTTATTCATGTATGGTCATCGGATACGATGTGTCAAGGAGACTCGCTTTTTGGGTCTCCTTTTTGACAAACGTTTGACTTGGGTTCCCCACTTACGTACACTTAAGATCTCTTGCCTCAAGGCTCTTAACCTGTTGAGGGTCCTGAGCCATACATCCTGGGGGGCTGATCGGGCCACCCTCCTCCGCCTATACCATGTTGTTATTAGGTCAAAACTCGACTATGGGTGTGAGGTGTCCTCTTCTGCCACCGATGCCCGTCTCAGAGTTTTAGACCCTGTTCATCATGCTGGAGTACGTCTGGCGACCGGAGCCTTTAGGTCGTCCCCAATCCCCAGTCTCCTAGTGGACGCTAATGAGCCACCTCTTGATCTCCGTCGTCAGTCCTTGATGGTTCATTGTTGGCATCGATTACATCGAGTTCCTGACTCCCTACCTTGCTTGGCGGTGTCATCTGATATCATGTCTCAGTACTACCTTTTACATTCTCGTGCACCATGGCCCTTTGGCTTCTGGGTCAGAAAGGCTATGGAGGAGATGGGCATAGATGACTTTCAGATTTGTCCTGTGAGGGTCCCAAGGGTGGCTCCATGGCTTCTTCCAGAAGTTTTCCCCTGCACCTGCTTTACAGACAAGAAGGAATCTCTTCCTCCTCCAGTGGCTCGTTCCCTCTTTTTAGAACATGCCTTCACTCACAGGGAGTCCCTCCCTGTGTACACTGATGGGTCAAAGTCTGATGCTGGAGTTGGCTTTGGAGTTGTCTTTCCTGACTTTTGCCGTGGAGGCAGGCTCCCTTCTGTCATGTCCATTTTTACTGCCGAGCTCTCGGCCATTTTATATGCCCTCCAAGTGATTTTTACTCTCCCTCAGCCTTCGTTTACTATTTTTAGCGATTCCTGTAGTGCCTTGCAGGCCTTGTGCAATTTTAACTCTTCCCATCCCCTGGTGTTGGCCATTCTTGAGTGGCTTGTCCTCCTGGGTCGTCGTGGCCGGAAAGTCACTTTTTGTTGGGTCCCGGCCCATGTGGGTGTTGATGGGAATGAGCGGGCTGACGCCCTGGCTAAGGCTGTGGTCTCCAATTCCCGGCCTCCTGCCAGGCGTCATCCTGTTCCTGCAGTGGACCTTTGACCCTACATAGATGCTACCGTTCGTTCCTGCTGGCAGGACAGATGGGACGCCGTCGGGGCTAACAAGCTCCGCGACATCCGCCAGCGTCTTGGTTTGTGGAGCTACAGTGGCCTCTCCCGCCGGTGGGAGACAGCTCTTGTCCGTCTCCGCATTGGCCACACATTATTGACTCATGGCTTTTTAATGGAGAGGGCTCACCCTCCCTACTGTGATGATTGTCTTGTCCCTTTGACAGTACGGCATCTTATTGTCGAGTGTCCCAGCCTTGGGGACCTTCGTCGTAGGCACCTCTCCGAGTACCGGAAGGGTGACGGTTCTTACAGTCTCTCCCAGGTGCTCGGGGAGGAGGCTTGTAGTGTGGGAGGGAACACCCTCTCCTATGTGGATGAGGCTGGCCTCCTCCAAAAGTTGTGAATTTTATTATATTTATGGCTTTTTAGATAGTTCAACGTTTTCTTGTATTTTATATATTCTACTTGAATTAGTCAGGTTTTTTTTTTTTTTTTTTTGTATAAATGTGCTTTTTAGTTTGTATGTTCTTTTATTCATGCTGCCTATCCCTTTCGGGGTGGAGAAGTCTGTTTAGTTTGTGTAAATATTTTATTAATGATGTAGATGACTACTTTGTGTTGGGCGGTATATGACCATAGCTATTGCGCCGCCAAATGCCTCATGGCATTTCTAAATAAATAAATAAAAAAAAAAATAATGTAATGTCGTTTGTCTTTTGCCTAAACCATTGTTCATCTAGGATTCATAAGTTTGTCATGAAACATTCCCAGTGTTACCAAAGCTGACATTTACTGTAAAATTCCTGTATATAATTAAGGTCATTCCATGACAACGAGCCAACTTTTTCCAACAGCATTTTATTTATTTCATTATTTGGAACATTATGAAATCAATCATCTATTTGTTCGGGGGTTTCGGTGGTCATGCAACTTCTAGACGAAGCATGTATACTTGGGGGCACAGAAATATTGGTATTTTGTTATTGGTTGTGTTCACCTACAGTATTTTGATCTCCTGTTCACGGGGTTATATTAATATTAGAGACTGCTGTTTCCTATGCTTCACTGTAAATATAGTGCACTTATTATATTGTTAAACTGTGCCTACTTTAATGTTGATCCTTGAGTTTCTCGTATTTCATTGTGGCTGACTTGACAGAGGGCATCAGGGGGGTTTTGCCACTGGTTCAAGTTCTTTATGTTACGTAGAGTGAACTGATGCAGGAACGTAACATAGTTTAACCGGTACAAAATCACCCCTTGCATGATACACGAGAACACAAAGATAACATATAAAGATTCATTCATTATATGTTGCAATTATTAATTATATTTTCTAGTTTCATTAATTATTTCAGGGTTTTTTATATTGTATTGGATCATCTCAAAGACACTTTCAGAATGCATCTGGAACTAGCTAGTATTAAACGGGTAGTAGAGTGTTGTTAAATCTGGGGCAACTGATTATCACCTCCAAACTATTCCAAGCAACAGGACACGTTTCCTGGAAGAATCAAGGTACACTTGCGGTCCAAAAATTGTATCCAGGCTTGCTTCAAATAGCCTGATCGTGAATTAAGGGTGGTTAAGTAAATATGAAACAGGTAAAGCGTTGTAATTGGTTCACTAGTATGTCAAATGATTCGAAACCTTAACAAGACTTGGATACAAATTTTGGATTGACAGTGTACGTACCAGTATACAATTCCCTTAATATCTAACCGGGAGGCTAACCTTTCACATCACTTCAGTACAACATCATCATTACAAAACACCAGTGACTGCACTGAATTGTACCGTTGCCTCCACTAGTAACAGCCACAGAGTTTAATGGGTTGACATAATTGTGGCACCACTGTGTTTGTTTATTCATAGTATATGAATAGACAGACCTCACCCCTGCTAAAATATTCATCACAAGGATGCTATGTAAGTATAATAATTGTCCACTTGGAATTTCGCCAAACCCACTGGATACTTTGCTCGTTATTTGTGGAGGCAACTGTACATCACCTAAGTACAGTTGCCTTCAATAGTAACGAGGACAAAATCCGGTGGGTTTGGGAAAATGTGGCACCACTGTTTGTTTACTCATATAAATAGTAAATAAATAGATAAAACTCACCCAATCTATCCATTTCTTTACTCTTACCATATATAAACAAACACAGTGGTATGACAAATCGCTAACCCAACGGGCTCTGTGCTCGGTACAACTGGAGGTAACTGTACATCATGTAAGTACAACATAATAATTAGGTATTATTTGTAAAGATCAAGTCAGGGCACGTTATTAAATCTCATCAGCTGTAGTGTAATGTCATGAGAGACCCAAATGACGTGAGACAGAGGGAGGGAAGGGATACCTGATTTTCTGGCTTCTTCATGATTCACTCCTCGCCTCGTGACTCACTCCAAGTGTTATGTAAAGAGAGATATATTTGAGATGGAACATAGGGAAGGAGGGGATACCTGACCTGCTGGCTTCTATATGATTCACCGCTCATCCCTTGACTCACTCATTCCTCTACCAGTGTTGGTTGAGTGAAGATGACTGGGGCAAGTGGTCTGGTCAACACGACGCCTCGTCTATTTTCCTCACCTCCTCGTTGCCGCAACACTACCATCATCATCTTCTCATTCATACTCTTCCTCGGACTCGCTTACATGCCTCTCCTCGGTCAGTAATTAATATATATATATATATATATATATATATATATATATATATATATATATATATATATATATATATATATATATATATATATATATATATATATATATATATATATATATATATATATATGCCTGGTTTGAAATGCCTGGACACGTTGTGTTTGCAAGAACATAACTCGTAGTAAAGGGGTTAGATGGTTCATGAAGGTAGTGTTCCAGAAGTGATCAACTGTGTATGTGAAGTGAACTGGAAAACTCTTGCATTAAGGGGATATTACAGTGTTGGTCAAATCTGGAGCTACTGATTCCATGAAACCATTCCAGGCAATAGGCAACCATTATTTTCACAATCTGGTCCTGTTTTCTGGTATACTTTGAAGGAATCAAGACACTCCAATTTATCAGAAGTGTATTTCCCCCGTAATTAAAAAGGCGAAGAGAAAAGGAGTCAAATTTAATTCTTCAAGAAAATCCCCCTCCTGTTATCTCTGCCCTTACAACAGTTCCGATTCGATGACCAGTTTTAGCTGTCTCACGTTTGGGCTGGGAGAATCACACTGGTGTCATTGTATGTAGGTTTTCTTCTTGATTCAGGGTTGCACACCTCCTCACACACACACACACACACACACATTAATAAGATATTTATTTTAAGATATTAGGATATTTGACACACACACACACACACAGTAATAAGATATTTATTTTAAGATATTAGGATATTTGTAACACCCACATACAAAAAAAAAAAAAAAAAAAAAAAAAAAAAAAAGGTATCCACATCCATATTCGGAGCAATTGATTCCTCAAAATTATTCCAAGCAACTGGTCACAATTATTTTTCGTCATCTGGTCCTATTTCCTGGCTGGCATACTTTGGAGGAAAGAAGGCCTCTAATTTTACAAAAATGTATTATCTCCTTATGGACCTTGAGATCGTATATGTAATTTGGAGGCTTCTAATTCCTCCTATCTGTACCACGAAACGCATATAGATGATGTTTCGTGGCAATGTTTGAAGGACTCATTTATTTTCAATATTCTGACTACATCACATGGTCCCTTAATCTTGTTAACAAACGGACAGCCAAAAAAAACAGACAAACAAAGAGACCTACCAATTCACATAATTTAATTGAATATATTGGGGTATATTATTGAAGTCTATTAAGCCAAAGATTTGACCTATCTCGATAGAAATGTGGCAACTGTGACATGACGCACTGGTTACGAAGCCATAGCCTAGAGCAGTGGTTCTCAAACTTTTCCAACTAACGAAACCCTTTAACATATGCTGGTACTCGGAGGAACCCTCAGCGACCCCCTAACAAAATATAGGTGAAACCCTCCCCAATACACATACATACACACACACACGACTAAATGAAAGTGCAAAGTTTAGTACTCAGCATCACAATTCTTACCCTTTTTAACGTACAGTATCTCTCTCTCTCTCTCTCTCTCTCTCTCTCTCTCTCTCTCTCTCTCTCTCTCTCTCTCTCTCTCTCAAATGCAAAATATTTAATCACTTCCATATTTTATTTTATCCATTCGTGGTCAAATAAATAGATAAATAAATAAATAAATAAATAAATATAATTTTTTGCCATGGAACCCTTGAAAGCTTTGTCTTCAGGGAACCCTGGGGTTCCGCGGAACACAGTTTGAGAACCACTGGCCTAGAGGGTTCGTGGTGTATGAAGGGTTTATAAGAGTATGTTCGTGCATGTGTTGCCCGTGATAGTTTGGCTCACTCGTCATCCAGAACGACCCAAGGCCTCGTCTCAGGGTCTGCAGAGGGAGTAGACTTTTCATGGTCTTCGATTGTACATTTAATGACTATTTATCTTCACCTTTTCATATTTTCCTCGTTCATTTTCATTCTGTTTCTTTCATTTCTGCCAATGTCTTTTTTATATATCCTTTTCATTATTTAACCACACACATACACACTCTCTCTTGTTAATCTTATGTTGTTCATCATATTTTGTTTCCCTCTTTTCATATAATCTCCTCCTATCCTTCCTCCCATCCCCTGATCTTTTCTTCTCTTCTTCCCGTTTCCTTCCATCTTTCCATTACCCTCTTCTTTCTTTCCATTACCCAATTCTTTCTCTTTTCATAACCTCCCTCCGTCTCTCTACCTTTCCCTTAATTAACCTTTTCTTTCTCCTCACATTAACTCCCTCCTTCCTTTTCTCTGTCTTCTTTCTCATCCTTTTCTCTGTCTTCTTTCTCATCCTTTTCCCTTCTACCTTCGTTTTATTATTTGCCCTATTCCTACTTTCGTCCCTATATTTTTATTCTCTCTTTTTTTCATTTTTCCCATTTTTGTTTGTATCTTCGCTCCCTTCTCATCCTCTTCTCTCATTTCTTATCTTTGCCCCCAATCCTCGTTCTCCATTCTTCATTCTCCAATACTACCTCTTCACTTATCTCTCAATACCTTTTATATTATACTCTCTTAACCTTCTTAGACATCTTTATCAATTTTATGTATCCATACCCATTCTTTTCTTCTGTTTTGTTTCTTCTTTTTCTCTTCTCCCTCTATGCCGTCCTTCCTCCTTCTTCCTTCTCTCTAACCACTTCCTTCCCCTTACATCTTTCGTTTTCCCTCCCCTTCCTCCACTGTTCATCCTGCCATGTTTTCCCTGTGTGAATTATTCCTCGCCTGACCTTCCCTCTTCACCCTCCTCATATCGAGCAACATGTATTTTCTTCGCCATGGAAACTCGCCCAGCAGCGTCAACAACAGTATACAGTATATACATATATAATAGTAATTGGCCGTCGATAGGAAATGATGATAGGTGATAGTCACGAACCGGATACACATTCCTTCCCGAGCATTACTCATTTATATTTATCCAGGTCCATCTCTAACACGGACACGCCCACCCACACACGCACGCGTACATAATATAACGATACACTCTCAATTATTTATTGCAACATTCGTGGCCTATCCTTCAACTTCTCATCAGGTCGAACACCACCTCTTCTCTGCTAAACCTCATCATCTCTTTCTCACCGAAACCCAAATCATAGTATCAACCGACAGCAACATCTACTCTGTTTCCTCTTACTTTCTCTATCCTCAGTTTCGTGCCAAAGGCGGCTGTTGCGTATGCGTATGCAACGACCTCACTTGTTCTCTTGTTCCCGAAATTGACTCTTCTGAATTTTCAACCCTCCGGCTTCGGTTCACCTGTTACTCTCAGATTATATACATCTGTGCTGTATATCTCTCTCCTAACTCTACTGACTATCTAGAATATGTTTATCTTACCTCAAAAGTGGAACACATTTTATCCCATTCTCCATTCTCAGAAATCTCCATTTTAGGAGATTTCAACGTTCACTACCGCCTTTGGCTTTCATCTCCCTTCACTGATCCACCTGGTGAACGAGCCTTCATCTTTTCTATCTTCAACAACCTAGGGCAGCTAATTTAGTACCCTACCCATATTCCAGACCGCCTTGGAAATCAGCCCAATATCCTTCCTAACCTCTCATCCTTCTGCTTATACTATTGAACTTTTCTCTCCAGTGGGCTCCAAAGATCACAATTTTATTTCAGTATCCTGTCCTATCGCTCCAGTAAGACCTTTGGACCCTCACAGGAAGCGGCGTCTGTGGCACTACAGCGCTGCCAACTGAGATGATCTGAGGCAGAACTTTCAAGATTTCCGATGGAATTATTTTTGCTTTCGTGACCGGGGTCCCTCTGAGTGTGCTGCATGCATCACAGAGGTGATCCTCTCGGGCATGGAGGCATACATTCCATATTCTTTCCATCTGTATAACGCAAAAAACTCTTGGTTTAATCACGCTTGTTCCACTGCTGTTCACAACAAGGAGGAAGCTTTCAGACGGTACCGACGCCTTCAAACTGTTCTCTGTATATTTCTGCCTGGTATCGTGCCAAATCTGTTCTCCGACTAGACAAAATATCCTTCATCCGTGCCAATTGCAATGTCTTGTCCAACTCTTCCACCTCTCCTTCCTTTTGGCATCTTGCCAATAATCTCTCCAACAACTTTTCTTTTTTCTTTTTCCCCCCTCTTATTCTTCCTGATGCAAAATATTGCCATCTCTTCACCTAATAATATTGAATACTTATCTCAAGTATTTGCCTCTAACTCCACTCTGGACGATTCTGGCTCTGTTCCTCCAAATCGGCCCCTCTCTGACTTACTTATTCCTGTTATCTGAATTTCTTCGAAGGAAGTATTTTCTGCCCGTTCTGGCCTTGACACTCGGAAGGCGCGCTGGCCTCCTGTACTGTGCTTCCGTGCTGACATTCTGCCGTATCCTTCTTACTGGAGGCTTGCTTAGCTCCAACCGAAGAAAGGTGACCGCTCCCAACCCTCCAACTATCACCCAATTGCTTTGACCTCATGTCTATCTAAAGTCTTCGAATCTATTCTTAACTCCAAATTCATAAGCACCTTACTGGCCATGATCTTCTTTCAGATCCTCAATATGGCTTCCGTCAGGGACGCTCCACTGGCGATCTTCTATCTCTCCTTCCTGATTCATGGTTATCCTCTATTTGGAACTTTGGGGAAACTTTTACTGTTGCCCTCGACATATTCCAAGATTTTGATATAGTCTGGCACAAATATTCAACTTTTAAACTTCCATATTTTGACCTTTATCCTTCCATCTGCGCCCTTATATCTGATTTCCTCTCTGGTCGTTCTATGACTGCTGTTGTAAATAGTCACTGTCCTTCCTTTGGGTCTATCAATATTGGTGTTCCTCAGGGTTCTGTTCTGTCATCCACCCTCTCTCTGCTTTTCATTAATAACCTTCTTACCTGTACCTCTTTCCCTATCCACTCCTATGCCGATGATTCCACCCTACACTACTCCACTCAGTTTGTCAACTGCCCATTCCAGCAGCTCCTCTCCACATCACGTGATGATGCAGTAACGCACGTGACTTCTGATCTTTCCTTCATCTCCAACTGGGGCAGAGAGAACCTTGTGGTTTTTAATGCCTCTAAATCACAGTTCTTTCATCTTTCAACTCATACTAATCTTCCAGATGACTATCCTTTTTCCATCAACGAAATATAACTTGATCTTTCTCCCTTTCTTAATATTCTTGGAGTCTCTTTCTCTCACAATCTCTCTTGGAGAGATCATATTACCTCTCTAGCTTAAGCCGCCTCAAAGAAGTCGAACGTGCTGTGCAGTTTCCGTGAATACTTCACCCCCACACAGATGCTGTCTCTGTACAGGGGTCTCATCCGTCCCTGTATCGAGTATGGCTCTCACGTGTGGGGTGGCTCAAGGTGGAATCAAAGGCCATTCGTCTCATCAACTCTCCTCCTCTTACTGATTCACTACAACCTCTCTCTCTTCGCCGTAATGTTGCATCATTCTCTTCTATCGCTATTACACTGGACATTACTCTTCTGAACTCTCTCAATGTATGCTTCCTCCCCTCAGGAGAACATACAACGCTCACGAAACCTCTCGTTCTCACCCCTTTTATGTCCAACTACCTAATGTAAGAGTTAACCGGTACTCTCAGTCTTTCACATACACAACTGGTCAACTCTGGAACACTCTACCTTCATCTATCTTTCCACATTACTACGACTTATGTTCCTTCAATCACAATGTGTCTAGGTATCTCGAACGAAATTGGACATGATTTTGGACTATTCTCACTTTGTACTACACAGATGAGGACGAAAAGAGGGCTCATAGCCTTTAGTCCTCAGTTTTCTCGATATATGTAACAAAAAGATGATAAATAATATAATTCCTACACAGAACATTGGTTAAAGGGGGTCTATTTATTCTGCACATACCGTAGGCATTGTTCTACTGACTGATTCAAGTGTTAGCCAGATAACATTACTAAAAATGTTTGGTGTTAGGAAATTAATGTACAAAATTTTCAAGTTGTTACGAACCCTTGATGTCATAGAGGTGTATTCGAATTCTTGAGGCCGACTGTACATACATAGCCTACATACATATGCGACACACGAATATACAAGCATGTGACCTGCTGATACAGAAACCCTGGCTCTACTTCCTTGAGCTTACAATGACCCAAATAAGAACTGACACGTAGACAGCCCGTTCCCCACTATATTTAAGGAGGTAATATACAGTAGTGTTGGTTAATCTGGAGCTACTGATTCCTCCATGCTTTCCAAGAACAGACCATAGCTATTTTTGCTAATCTGTCCTGTTTCCTTTGGGGTATATTTTTATATTATAAATATATTTTTTTCTGGGTGTCCCATTAAAATGTGTAAACCTCTATATTATGCCATCATATTTCGCATGTCTCTGATTTCAGTGATATTGACGTTGATGTGTATATGCTGGTAGTACAGTAGTTGTGGTAGTGGTTATAAAATAGAAATACAGGTGGTGGTAGTGGTGATAGCTGTTTGTGTTGGCCCATTAAGAAAGTTTAATTGATAATAATAAATGGAGTTTTGGTATTGGTTAACAGTGCATTATACACTCCATATTTTACTGATACATTAATGCTGTTGTGGTGTTTGTTTACAAGTAGTGTCCTAATTGTGGCAGCCTTGAATTATTGCTATAACTAGATATTCAGTATATAGTACAGGGCTGTCTAATGACAACGCAGTATGATAATGATAGGGTAGCGGGTATCAATAAAACCCGTAGGGCAGCAAAGGGTAATTATAGAAAGGATGGTCGATTTATCTTAGCATGTATCAGTCGTCCTCTGAATAATACAGTCTATCCATTATTCCGATGTCTCATAGTACGAGGTAAAGGTGGCGGCACACTGGACTTTTCTCACTAGCATGCAACTTGCCTTAGATACTCGCTTTGTGTTTTGCGATCCAAAATGAGTACCAAGCAGCTGAATCTTACTGCTGGGAAAAGTAGATAGCATGCTGGGCGAAATTACTAGCAAGTTTTGCTCTTTATTTAGAGAGCTCAAATGAGCCACCATTTGTGTTATATATATATAAATTATAATTAAAATTGAGCATCCAATTTACTGTTTACACATGACGTTGTTTATTATCTGTACTTAATTGATTCAAAACATCACTTAAAGAATTATGAAATATATGAAGTAGATATTTAGTTTTTCCTATGATCATTGAGGCGTAGCATCCTGTTCTATACAAAGCCTTGTGTAGCCTACTCCTTTTTTCGAAAATTCTTTATAAGCACTCCAACTCCTATCCTCCCCCCTCGTAATTCGCAGATATTTGTATTTGTTCTCTTCATTGTTTTATACTATTGATAGTGGGAAGATCTATTAGGATCAGGGGAAATGTAGGGTTAATAAATTAGTAAATGGAGACAAATAGGTGAACCGAGCCTAATACAAGCGACCTAACCTTACCTACAATATATTCATTATTTGGTTATTTTGTATCTACATGGGTAATGGGGTTTCCAAATACTCAGGCAAACGAAGAATCTATAAATTGGAATAAATAACACCACAAAATATACATTTACATAGTTTCAAGTTTTTACCTATAAAATTGCCATCAAGTATCATACTAAAACATATTTTTGTGTATTTATAAGTTATGTCTAATAGTTACCAAAGTTTTTATATACTGTAATGGTTTTGTAGTGTACCTTAGTTGCATAGCTTCACACTGGCTATACAATTACAGTTTAATGCTTTTTGCTATAGTTTTCGGTATTTCATAGTCTCACATTACCTGTATATGTATAGGTATACAGCCTAGAAATGTATATATAACTGGAAATTTTGTAGTTCTCACTAGTCACTAGACGCTTGCTAAAGTTATCCAAAATCATTACATGTGTGATGGATACGCAGGTTTTTACTAGCAAGGCGAGTAGCAGAATCAAGTAGCATGCTAGTGAGATATGCCAATGTGTGTTCACCTTAACGAGATCTATATTGTCTACCAAAATGTTGATACTAACTTTGGTTAAGGGGATAGTTGACTGTTGGTAAATCTGGAATAAGTAATTCCTTCAAACTACTAAAAGCAAGAGTTCACCTTTATTATTTGTCATCTGATCCTGTTTCCTGGCATACTTTGGAGGAAACAAGGAACCCCAATAAAGTAAAAGTAAACTGTCCCCTTAAAGTAACGTGAATTAATGATATCTAACTCAGGATAATTTCACCTAACCAACGTAACCTAATTAGAAGAAAATGAATGGAATGGAAGTTGCCTCGTCAATTTGGTAAACAGAAAATTCCCTGTACTATAAGAGGCTTGGTACTACTTGCTCTCGGCCCTGGTGTATGGAGAAGAATGGCATGCATACCAGAGGAGACTCTGAGGGAGGGAGAGTGTAGGGGCAGACGATGGTGGAGTGGAGGGAGGTCATATGTGGCACGGTAAATGTAGGGCCACAAATGGGAGCAGGTAATGGGTATGTAGATGGAAAATGGGACGAGAACTGGAAGGAAGGGTACAGTTGCGGACCAAAATTCCTTTCCACCTACACATTTATTTGTAAATGCATAATATCGGGCAGATTTTAAAACTATGAGTATGTTTGTGATGGCATATATGTGTCTATGTATGTGTTTACATGCCACCAAATGATAGTAATAGCTTCATAATCTGTTCGATAATACACGAATTTAAAAATGAATAGGTTTAAAAAAAACTTTTGTCTGCCACTGTACATCCATGGAGAGGACACCAAGGGATGGATAAAGAAAATTTGAAAGGAAAGAATGAACAATTGTGTTAGGAAAGGAGCAGGAATGAAAGGAAGATTATGAAAATTGAAACAAAGGAACAGCGAGATGAAAGTAAGGAAAAGGATAGGAAAATATGAGGACAGATGAAAGAAAAGATAAAGAGACTGAAAGTAAGATTCAGGAGTACATATGTATCAGTGGTTACAGATTAGTGGGTTTATTGTTGTTGCCACCAAACGTATCAGTAGGAGTTGTCACGAAAATTTGAAGTAGTTGTGTGCTGAGTGTGGCTAAGTACAACCCGACTTAGTTACCACGGCTAAGAGTTACTGGTAATGTGCCTCTTTGTTCACTCAAGTATTTCCGTACCTTCTTTGTTTCGTTTCCAATGTCCAAAGTTAATGTCTTCAATCCTCTTCTTTCCTTTATTTTGTATAGGTAGATTACAGGCTATGTATAGTCGGGAGCTGATGGGATGGAGACACGAGCACACTCATCATGGGGTCGCTTCAACATGACGAGTTATGGGAAGTGAGAGAGGAAGAAGGGATGGGGTTAGGGTATTAAAGGGCTGGTGGAGAGAGAAAGAGCAAGAGAGGCGCAGATAACCGTGACTGTAGGTCTTTCTTTATTTTTTTATTTTTTTGTTTTATTTATTGCGCCAAGGCATCAATCAAAACATAGACAACAAAACATAAGGGTAGGCGGGACCCATGAAAATTCAATAACTACACACACATCACGAAAACAAAAGAGAATGAAACACGAGAATTCAGAGGGTGGCGTACCAGAAGTTCCTCTAAAACCTGATGGTTCAGCAGGTGTCGACAAACCACATCAAGCGGCAGGCCACGGGGCAGCAAGTGTCGGACAGTGGAGCAGGCCAGGCAATAGTGTTCTATAGTGTTAGCACGAGGCGCTCGACACAAGCGACACTCAGTGAAGGGAGGCTCACCCTGCATCCCAGCAACCTGCCACGGTGGCCGGTAGCCAAGCCTCAAACAAGCAGATACTACATTGTGCCTCCGAACCATGAGACTACGACGACGGTAGGAATATTTGTGACGGCAGACAGACTCATAGTGGGTGATGGAGATGCTGAAGGGCCTCTCTGCATCCCTGCGTCGCCGTACAGGGAGGAGAGAGGCGGAGCGAACTTTAGAGAGGTAACATGTCAGGGAGACAGACGGCAGACCTCCTTTGCGAGTCTGTCAACTGTAGCATTGTGACGTAACCTTATATGAGATGGCACCCATAAAAATTAGACAGTCTAGTTACGATGACGCAATAAGGTCAATAACGATAAAATCTGCTGAACAACAGTAGAGTGTGTGGGCTGAACACTAGAGAGGGAATGAAGGGCAGGTTTGGAGTCACAAAAGAGGGCAGCATTCACTCCACATTGACAAACAAGACTAAAAGCATCCAGAATGGCATACAGTTCACACAATGTTGAGCTAGAGTGGTTACAGAGACGACGGCCAACCCAGCCCCCTGGAGGTGACTCCAAGTCAGGTGAGAAAACGGCACAACCTGCTGTACCATCCACCTGCAATGAGCCATCAGTGTAGAGGCAGTATGGATCTGTGATGGAGGACGTCACTGTTTCTATGTCTTCCAGAGCCAACTGCCGCTGTAGAGAAGGCAGTTCCGACTTGTAAGTAGGTGTGAAGCTCACATCAAGTGTTGGTAGCATCCACAGAGGGGGCCCTGGGGTGACGTCTGTAATCATTATATCTATATTAAGACTACGGAGCATAGAGGAAACAGACCTTATAAGAGTACGTCTAGCAGGCAGTATGGGAGGGACAGGGGAGTTTGGTCTAAGAGAAGTCCTGACTAACTGAGAGTAATGGGGTGAATGATATGGGAAATGGAGGCACTTGAAAGTGAAGCAAGTAACATTACAATAAATTCTCTCGACTAATGGGGGGAAGACGCAACTCACGATGCATGGTCACTATCCTGGTCGACATTGGACAGCCGAGAATTATTCTCATTGTTCTATTCTGAAATTTTTCTAAAGTTTCCAGAGTAGCCCTAAGAAGTTAAATCAAAGCAGAGGAGAGGTAATCAACAACTGAACGGATAAAAGCAATATAGATGGTCCTGGCTACTGGTATGGAGATGCCTGAGGAGTTGTTAGTGAGCCATTGAAGTGGTGTAAGTCGGTGCTGGAGACGACCCAATAAGTCCTGGACAATGGGATGGTCTTGAGGTCTGGCAGGGACAACCAGCCAAATATTGACTGGCGCACCCAGGTAGCAGTACTGGGAACACATGGGAATGACAGTCCCTCCAATGGTTAATGCTGGCCGAGCTTGAGGAAGGCGGCAGGTGAATATTCTGCTCTTATCTGGGGAGACAATAATGCCACAGTGAGAGGAGGCCACAGAGAAGGAGTCAAGAAACCACTGGAGATCCCTTGGTGAGGTGGAATGAACACAGATATCATCAGCATAGCACGTAATTGTAGTTCCAGGAATATCAGGGAGAGAAGTGAGCAGCCGATGCATCAGAATATTAAATAACAATGGGCTGAGAACATCCCCTTGAGGCATACCAAGATGAAAACTGGACAAAGGACTGAACGCACCACTGAAAAACACACTGGAGGTCCTGTTACTCAGGTAGCCCCGAATCCACCGTAGTAGATTACCCTTTATCCTAAAGTCAACCAGTTGATCCAAAATGACGTCTCTATTAGCAACATCGAGGGCACTTCGAAGGTCAATGAAGGCCACCACACTGTCCCTGGAAAGGCGAGAGTACAGGTCGACTAGGCAGTGGTGTGTGCTCCGCTGGGGAAGGAAACCAAACAGCCATGGAGAAAGGCGATCCTGGAGTTTGTACATGAGACGATTGTGTAAGATTCTCTCCATAACCGTACAAAAACAGGAAGTGAGGGAAATAGGCCTGAACTTCGCAGTGCCGGGCTTAGGGATGGGTATTATTGTGCTGCTGGTCCAGGCTCGTGGTACACAACCGTCACGAAGACAAAGATTGTAGTGTCGAAGTAGTGGGTTCCCAGGAACTTGCTGATGTGGGCGCAGCACAGCATAAGTAGTACCATCATTACCAGGGGAAGAAGCTATACCCCAAGAGAGAGCACGGCGCAACTCCTCCTTAATTATCTGCTCTGCATCAGCGTCCTTATTTTGCAACAGAGCAGACATTAGACGTAGCCGAAGGACAGCACCTTTTAATTATTTAAGCAGTGTTCGTTAAGGACAGGTACAATATCTTTGTTTCCATTTACTAAGACGCTGTTTTTGTCAAGGTCTGGTCTTATGCTTGCTTTCACACTTACATTTTACATATATATATTTATTTAGGTCAGTGGGTGATCCTGAACGCAATGTATTGTACTGTAAGTACACATTTCTCTTGATACTGTTAATTATTTGAATTTTTCGTGTCGTTCAAATACACATGTTTTCTTTCACTCGAAAGGAGTTTATTCGTGAATAAATTACACATTTGTTTCTTGTAATTCCTTCAAAATATTGTTAAAATTCGCTATTTTGTTGTTTTGTACTATCTGATGGTTTTCACAAACATTTGTGTTGCAATTAATGCTGCATTTAATTATTTTGTAGTCGCCATTTGGCAGAGACTAGATCGGTTAATAAGACAATTTCAAGCATAATGTTTTCTAAGGTTGGATCCTGTACCATTTGATATAAATAAAGTTTTCGTATAATTTCTAAGAGCGTTTACCTTCATTGTCTCCAGACTGAAGTTTCCAATTTATTTGTGGTAGGTTGAAGGGGCATAAATAAGAGCATATTAAATTTGTTTTCTACATCTGACTTTATCTCGTCGTATAATACATTATCATGTACCATATTTGTTTTGGGGAACAATATATTTTGCCCAGGATTAACGGTTTCCATTTATCATGAGATTGACATATAAAGAATCATACTCATCATGATTATCTTTATTAATTTCAAAGGCGTTCAAATTGTTTCTAATGAATAGCAAAACTCCACCCCCTTTTTTGTATATCCTACATTTGGCAAACTTTTCATATCCTGAGATCGCCACTTCCGCCAGATAGTGTTTATCGTTTAAAATTTTACCATGTTTCAGTTATACTAATTTTATCGGGATTTTCGGTATTCACGCACACTGTCAGTTCATCTCTTTTGCCTATAATGCTTCTTGCGTTCGAATACATAATATTTAACTCTTCCTTCGTCAGTTTTCTAGGTTGTGCCGAATGCGATGGTCTTAATGAAAATCCTGCTCGGAGCTTCCCTCTTGATCTGGACCCGAATCTTGGTTTTCCTGGCGCTCTACGTGCCTATTTTCTTCCTCTGTACTTGAGTTACTTCCATTTATTTCTTTTTGGAGGTTGGGGACACATTTGCCTAGAACTCTACCTAGCCTTGCCTTACCAACACTGCTGAGGTGAAGGGCATCTTGACTAAACAATGTTTTATCTGTACAAAAGTGGTGCTAAATGTCATCGAATTTTGCATTTCCTGCCTACATAGCTCCTTTAGCCTGCTATTGACTACCGACATATTTCTAAAGTATTCAGAACCAACATCATATCTAGGAATGGTGCTGCACACTGTTACTTTCCTTCTCCTGTTTGTAAATTATTTTATCAAGTTCCTGTACCTTTCCATCACTGTGTAGGAGTCGTGATGCCGGTGTCTGTGCATACTAGAGTTACAAACGTTGTGTCCTCCGGCGAGTTTCCTACTAAATAGTCTACCTTTTCTGTAACTTCCTCTATCTTGTAGCCAGGATAGCACCTACTTGTCCTTCTTGTGTTCCTATTTCTGCAGAATTCGCCCTTCTGGTCGCGCAATAGGCATAGGACGAATTCCTTCCCACACTTTTTCAGCTTTTCTCACTATGGACGCTTTTGTTTTTTCCTCCACTTCCCATTCCTGCACCATAATTGCCCATAAGTTTTCTGTTACATGACAGTCGCATCCCTTTGTGGGCCACTCTATCAGTCTTATTTTAGGGCGAGTCGCAATCCAGTCGTTCACCAACCTCGACCTATGGACTGGCGCAAGGTCAAGGTCCTGCACCAGGCAAATGAAATCAGGTTCAGGAATACAATAAGCTCGAACGGCAGAAAGAAACAGTGACTTTTGGTAGAACACAAAATAGCGTAAACACCATTCTTGGTAGCTAGCAATTCTATCATCAGGCGTTTTTTAAACTAAAATAAAATTACAAAATCAATAAATATATATATAATTTATTTATTATACAGCGAGTTATAAGTCAATAAAAGGCACAGCATTCATACCCGTTATATGGCCCTCGTGCAACTGGTGCACCCCTCTGATATGATGCTTCCAGCAAAGCTTCGCCTACATGTTATATGAACCCCGAAGCATAAGGAAAAGAACTTTATTTGTCTGAATAAAACTAACTTATATTATTCATTCTGTAAGTGAATTATCTAAGTGTGTGTGTGTGTGTTGAAAGGAAGGCCTGATGATAGAATTATTAGCTACCAAGAATGGTGTTTACGTTATTTTGTGCTCTACCAAAAGTCACTGTTCGTTTTAAATCTCTTTCCACATATCTTGTCATAGCGTTAATTTCATCGATGGTTTCCAGAGTGATATGAATCCGGTGGATTATTTTCCCTTCTTGCCCTGCTACTTGACCTTGAGAGAGAGAGTGTGTTGTGTTTTTTACTTGTCTTTCCTTTTGACTGGGACTTTACGACTATATTACAAAGGTAAATAAAGCTAGACTGACATGAGATCGTCTTGGTCATTCACCGTGTGTACTACGATACTGTTTTAGAAGATCCATCATTTACCCAGGGGAAATTTATAGCTAATCACTAACTGACAACTAGAGGATGAAGGTGGGGGAAGTTGGGAGGGGTGAAGGCGGGGTAGACTCTCGCCCCCAGGTCCGATCCCCCTCTTCCCTCTGTCCAGGGTAGGGGGTGGAAGGAAGGACCAAACCCTGAGCAGAAATTAGTGCTCGTGAGTGTACATGTCCTTTCTCTCTCTCTCTCTCTCTCTCTTTTAGGCGAGGAAGAAAGGATGGGCTGGAGAATGACTGGGTCAGGTCACATTAAACCCTATGTACTGTACGATCGCCTGTGTCTGGCTAGAACTTGGGTTAGCTTGTCCGCCACTTTATTAAGAACAGACTATAGATGGAAACGGGAGGTGAGAAGGTAGGTAGGATGGGAGTGTGAGTGGGAGACTGGGAGCAGAACGGGAAGGAGGGAGGGCTAGAGGGATAAAGGGTAGGGTTGTAAAGGCGTTGAAAGAGAGAGAATGGAAGGGGAGGGAGGGAGATTTTGGTGGATGTAGGAGAGGGTTGGGAAGCCTTTAAGATTGAGGGAGAGAGAAGGTTAGAGCAGGGCGCGAGATAGGAGAGTGGGACAAAAAGGTTTGAGTATTAGAAGGGAAGCATAAAAAATAAGTGAGGAAGAACACTGGGGAGATGTAGGAGGGGATGAGATGACAGGGAGGTGGGAACGGAAGGGTGAGTAAGGTCAGAAAAGATAGGTTGACCGAGTAAAAAACCTCTATGGAATATCCTTTTGTAGAAAAATGAGGAAGGGGGTTATAGCAAATCTGAGTACAAACAAATATGAAAAGAATGAACACAAATGAATAATCAAAGGCACACAGTTAAATTTAAAAGATACAAATGTACAATTTAAAAATAAAAACACACAGTAGTAGAATTAAAAAAAAATAGTTGTACAAATGAAGTCACACAATAGTACAAATAAGACTCAGTACATTTAAACGCACAGTACACTCAATCACACAGTACACGTAAACACACAGTATATAATACATGTAAACACAAAGTACTTATAGTAACAAATATAAATGTCCTAAGGCATGATACTAACAATAATGAAAACAAATAATACTCAATACGAACAGAGATATTATGTTTGTTAATTAAATAACTGGACAGAAGGGTAAGAAGACAAAATTATAATTTCCATTATAATTATATCTACTGGAACGAAATCCTTCCAATATAGCAAGGGGCACAGAGTGCATTTGTGGTCACAGAAGCACATCTTGACAGTACACTCGCTCACTCTGGACTAATGTCGGGACCAACTTAGAATCTCAATAGGCCACGCCCCCTTTCCTGTCAGCACCGGGTAACGGAACATATTCTCATACCCTAAACTTACAAGGTCAAACGCCCAGCGAGCTAAAACTGTCCTAGGTGGCGCAGGAGGCTGGGCTCAGGTGAGACACGTGAGCAGTGACGTCAATAGTAAGATTCACACAGGGTATGCAGGGGTAGAAGCAGTCAGTCCTGCTTTGACAAGTGGACAATAATGGTCAGATGGAGCTCCGTTTTCTGTGGATGGTGACACGTAATTGTACCCCATTATCGGGGTAATATGTGTAGCATGTGGTTTTATTTTGTTTGTGATTAGGATAAGAAATGATAACTGACAATTAAAAAAATAAATTGCAGAACTGGTTGAGTGAAAATCAGCACTTATTTCCTCCTTCCAGTTTCCTCAATTCAACTAACAAAAAGATTATATATTTTATAAATGAGAAAAAATATGTTTCTTCATTCTATTATTGGCTTCTGGTGAAGAGAGAGAGAGAGATAATTCAAGGAATGGCAGAGTCGGGAGGGAAGGTCACATGCAGGTGTGGCCTTAAACCACTAGGTCTTAATCTCCTTTTCTCTTCACTTTAAGGAGTGGAGAGAGAGAGTGAGGTATAGTCGAAGAACACAAACACACACACACACACACGCACACAGAATCCTACACGCTACGTCACGCTAACTCCTCCTACCTGCGCGAAGCAAGCTGGGCGTTTGACCTTGTAAGTTTATCGGCCTGGCTCGTACCGGTCTCGGTGCCGCCACTTGACATCCGACCACGGCACTGATAACATCAATTATTTAATCCATTGAACAATAAAAGAATGTTTTAAAACCTGTTGTTTTGCATTTATGTTTGTACAATTTCTCTCTTATCGAAGTACTTGAACACGTTAAGGACAATAATTCTAGCTTGACTGGCAGGTCTTGCTGCACTGACTGGTCTACCATGGGTTGGGGTATGGCTGGACAGTGGAGTAACCTTCCCCTCGAGCAGCAAGTAAAGCACTAACGCGTGTCCTTGACTCCCCTTTGCAGGGCTTCCATGAGTTGATGAAATTCTACGCTAGATTTTTGTCGATATTACCCTAGATTCGAGTGTTTTACCCTAGATTGTCGAAGTTGTTCATAAAATTTTTGATTCATGCACTATCATACATAAGTTTATATATTGCCCCCCCCCCCCAAACATTCCCCCCACACACACAGGAAAAAAGCAAATGCCGCATAAATTAAAGGGTATTTTATTTAGAAATATGCAGTTGTATACTCTATCTGCTAACACTGTAACACCTCCAGGAGACTTACATATTTGCAGCCTCAGAACATGTAGCATCACTCTTATTAAACATTATTCATTGCTTTTAGCATATTGTCATCAAAACCAAGGCGTTTCATGTAATAAATTCCATGCATGAGACCACATATTGTTTAATTTTTGAGAGAGCTTCTTAATGAGGTTTTTGTTATGTTTAATTGACTGAAAAAACGTTCCACAGCAGCATTTGAAAAAGGTAGTGAAAGGAGAGTGGAAATAACATCTGATAAATTAGGGTAACATTGTAGGCCTGCATCATTTCTCCTATTTAACACTATCTTCCAGTACTGCATGAAATTTAGTTGTTTAGATAGTTCCTCATCCAAGTAGTGTAGTCTCCACTCTTCACCCACAAGCTTTTTGTCAGCAAATTTTTGTAACTGGGGCAGTTCATCAAATAAAAATGCTAGGGAGGGAGGGTTAAGGGTAGAAGCAGAGTGTGGGTTGATGCAGGCTACTATGTCATGAATTTTGTCATTCAAGGAATATCTTTTTTGGATTTGGAGTACAGCTTCTATCAGGAAAGACTGACATGACTTTTGAAACTGAGAAAGTTCTTCTTTAGTAGCCTGCTCCTGCTATTTTCATATTATTTACTGATGTTGATGCACTCACTCCTAGATAAATATTCTCAGTTGGGACGAAAGTACTAGAAAACATGGGATGAGCAGGAGTAAGGAGAGAAATGTCTGCTTTCTTAACAAAACTTACATCCATGAAGTCTGAACATAAACTTCTAATGAGTTTACACGTTTCAGTTTTTAATGTGAAGAAATTTGGAGCCTCAGACTGGAAAAGTGTGTTGTAACTATTAAACTTACCCAAGTTGTAGTCTAGGAATTCTAAGTAAGGTCTAGAAAATTTGTCTTCAATAACACAAATTTTTCAAACATATAAATATAGCCTACTGTACACCATATAAATAATAAATAGTAAATACTAATATAAAAAGTTCCAATCATATAATTTATTGACGCATTACGACGAAATAACAAAAACCACGGCCGCCGGTCGGTTATAAACCAAAACGAGCTCCCAGAATACTGGCTAGTAGGCTCCAATGAACACAAGTTTACCACCTAATGTCTCATATTATACTCCAACAACTGTGTTTGGTGCCAAACCATGGTGAGTTGTCAGTAACCACCAAGTACCTAAACCTACCATTCCCACTTTTAAACAATTATTACAAGTGAAAACAGCATATGCTGTCGGTGGCACTGGGGAGTGCTCTGTAGCGATCAGCATATGCTGTCGGCGGCAGTGTAAGGGTTAAATAGCATAGGCTATTTTCGGCTAAATATACCTTAATAGCATTTTCATTTTCTTTCACTTATTCGCAGTTAACATAACTTAGTTCAAGAAAAATATGCATATATACAATAATAAATTACCTTATAGAATGGATATGAAGTTAACTGTTTATATGGGAGGAGGCCACCTTCAAGTAGAATATAGCTGGTAGGAGCACTATTGCTGCTGCTGTATTGTGTGGACTCATCCTCGCAAGTGTCTGACTGTGTGTGTGTGAACTTGTGAAGAGATCAAGAGAACAGCTTCACGCTCCAGATTTCAGAAGCGAACGCGTACGGGACGAAATAGGATAATATAAAAGCCGTAAAAGCACTCATGGTTATGCTTAGAATATTCGTACGTACGACATAATTACTTATGGATGACTCTTGGTTGCACCCACACAATATCGAACGGGAACAGTTCAGAAGGAAAAGAAAAGGCGGAAAAATCCTCATGATTATAAGCAATATTCATCCTTACGAACTATTTACGTAAGGATCAAAGTGACATGAGTTCCAGTAGGTTGGTACCCACCTCCCTACCTCCCTATCCCTGGCGCCCGGCGGGTATGCTCATACAAATCACGGGGATGATAATATGTACAGTACATTAATCGGACACTATTAAATAAAAACCAGCCTGACGGCAGATTACCCTAGAATTACCCTAGTTTATGCATTACCCTAAACACTACCCTAGGTAGGGTCCAATTACCCTAGTTTAGGGTATTTTACCCTAGAATGGAAGCCCTGCCCCTTTGTTATATAGGTCTGGCAGACTGCTTGCCGCTGTGAACTGTTAAACATAATTTCAAACATAATTAAAGATCCCACTAAAATGTAAAGTTTCCGAACTCTGATGTCATTATCAGTGTAATGAATGACACATGAGTAACTGAAATATGAGTAGCTGAAAACTGTAAACTTTTGACGAAGCAAAAATGAGTAATTATTGTACAGATTCCGCTGCCAGCCGTATGAGTATTTCAGGAGGGGGTGTGGCCTATAGTCGTCCTGACTACACTCGCTCAGAAGGAAATACATGATAGTTTTCTTTTTCTTTTTTTATGTTCCGACACTGGACATAGGCTTCATCAAGTCCGTTACTGGGGCCTAGGTCAACTGCTACTCACACACACACACACACACACACGCACCCACACGTCACGACTTCCGAACTGGCACCCAACCATAGAGGGAGGAAAGTGAGGCAAATTCCCAAATACTGTAGCTCTCATGTTACCAGCGAGGGTGTTTTACGACGTTCGGCGAACAAATAGTTAGTGCATGAAACTCGATTTGGAAGAGTAAATATTCTCAGTCCCCCATCTGAGAGGATTCGATCTCCCGACCTATAGGTTACGACGTCCAGCACACTAAAGCGTGAGAACTGTATTCTTTATGAAGACGAGTGTAGCTAAGGAAGGTATAATTATCTGTTAACAGTGAAGGCACAAGGAGGGGGAACAAAACTATGCTGGATTCAATCATCAAATGAAGCAGAGGTAAAGGAGATGACGACAGGTGTGGTGGTACTCCGATGCAGGGACCCAACTCTCGCATTCAACGCCACCCACCGCATGCTGCTCAACTTGTGTGAGGGAGGCTCCTGGATCATCGACCCACTCCCACCATGTCAACCACTAGGTACAGTACAATCTTCTCCACTGCTTCGTTCATCTCTCAGTGTTGTTAATGTACGTATGTAACTCTCAAAGTGTGAACCACCAGTTTCGACTCTCTTACCCGAACACTTGCCACTATGAGTTTAGGGGAGTGTGCGGGGTGATCAGGGGTGTAAGGTGGAGAGTGATGTGGTGGTGTAGGAAAGCAGATTGTAGAGGAGAGAGGGTAGTGAAAGCAATAATACTGAACTAAAATACAGTATATACTAGTCATATAAATACTTCTGCAAAATAAACATGACTTTTTGACCACAACATTGAGATGCAAAGGAGAATCCCTTGTCAATGTGTGTGTTTTCAGTACTATGCACTATTACGGCAACAGTCACGTAGTGATGCACCAGTTTGCGTAAGCTTTTGTCCGTCTTTATGATTGGTCAACATCATATAGTTATTTTTATTACATGTTCTGCATGATAAAGTTACTTATAGTTATTTTACGTAAAGTATAATATCTCGAGTGTAAAGTCTGAGCAGGTAATATGTTGCTAGAACATGACACGCAACCACAGTTACCATAAGTTATTTTAGGCTCGCCCCTAAATGTTTGCCATTATAATATGCTTATTTGTCTGTGATGATGACAATTTTTATCAATAATAATACATTCCAGATTTTTTAAATATTTTTGATAGTGGTAGTTGTGTATCGACAATTGTCATATTGTAGTTTCTTTTCAGCTCGGACATTGGGTAATAAAATAGCCTACAGACATAGTGAACTTTCACAGCCTCCAGTGTTCACATTACTATGTGGTCACTAACAGAATGAGCAAAGATGGCAACACAAATTATTATAAAGTCGCGATTGTGTTGGAAGCCATCCCTCTACACACACACACACACACACACACACACCTATATTGAACCTGCATCACCGTGGCTATTACTAACTCAGCTTTTCTCATGGATTATAATAGTGATATCCATACAGCCTTAGCTGCAATTCGAACATTGTATATTGACTTAGCCATATATTTATCCCTTTGAAATAAATATATTAGTAGGACGTGATGTGAAAAACCGCTGACATTCCTCTTTAAATCAATATGTTGATCATATATGAATGCTTACTAAGTTTCACAATCACATTTTCTTTCTTGTTCCCAGCTTATAAACTCAACACTCAGTAAAGCGTTCTCCAACTTTAAGCTTAAATTATCTCTCGGCAAACAGTTATTAAGTGTCAAGTGTTATAACTCTATAACTCTATATATCAGATAAATATATCTTTCACCAAAGGTTTCCAGATAAGAGTGACTTGTCTCAGGTAACACTGTTTTTCAGTCTACACAAACGAAATCCCGTTCCTCCCTCAGCTAACGACGCCGAGTGTGCCATAGAGGAGATTGATAAACCAGTGGGTGTGGTGCTGAAAGATGAGTTCACCACATACCAAGGGACAGTTTATGGTAGGTACTACGAGTGTCAAGATAGTGATGGAACTGATGGAACTCACTCCTCATCCGTTGGCCTCACACAGTGCATCAATCAAACCTGGTCCCCACTCGACCACCTCGGTTAGTGACATTTATGTGCTAGGCAGGTAAGTAGTGCTATGATGTTACTCTAATTATACGGTTACATTATGCATACTTAGTAGTGATATGCTAAATAACGACAGATCACACAATTCATCATCAGATATGGTCATCACTCGACTACCTCGGTCAGTAACAATTATATACGTGAAAAAGTATATAGAGATATTGGGATACATTATGTTATATACTGGTCAATGTAGGCCTATGGGGTTACAGGCATACATTATGTTGTAAAAACTTGCAATAAGATAGACAAATAAATTGATTTTTTTGTTCAGTGTCATAAACGCACCTGGAGCCTCTTGGAACACCAAAATTATATTATAAACAAAACCTTTGGGTGTTATTTCATGAAAAAATTACAAAGTGTGAATGAACAAGCGTTCTCTTTTTTCCTCAATTTTATCCAATGTCCACCTCTCCAACCTTATTATCTACTCCAAGGTATTATTATGTTATCCACGTCTATTACCAGCTACTCTCCTTCCTTACCCTCAAACACGACTCGACAGATTGCCCCGCCCCCAAAGACTGCAGCGACCTGTCCAACTTTGCTTTTGACTCAACCACACTTGGCAACTATACTGGAATGTTCACCGTCTACCCTAGTGGTCGAGGGGCCCAGTCATCCATCCAGGTGACCGACCCTCCATGCAGGCACAGTTCTTTTTAACCTCTCTTATGCTCCCTTACTAATTTTTTTGCCGTCTCGGTAACTATAATGAATCCCAGGACAAATTGCAGTTTTACATAACTATATACTAATCTGCACTTTAAAAACACTGGAATGCACACAATTTATTTAAGGTCATAATATTCAATCTGTACAGCTCCAGACTGAATTTCCTGGTACAGTCAACACTACAAACGCCTATTTATTTGGGGTTCAGAGATCGAGTATGTTACTCACTTGTCTGAAGCACAGAGAGAGAGAAGGGGTGATGAGAGGGGAAGAGGGAGGAGGTATTGGTGGTAGAGATTTCTCTCTACGGTAATAGACATTGAAATGTGTGTAACTACAGAACAACGTAGAGGAAGAGAGGGGAACAATAGCTTACATAAAATATTTAAAATAACATGAAATTGGATACCGGTGTATAAACTTTTAATCTAATACTTTAGTAAATATGTATAATCGAAATATGAACTTCTCTGCAGCACGTCAGTGAAGTGATGCTCATATAAGCTTTACTGTCTTATAAATAGTACCGTAATGTGGATACTCATTGTACAGTGAGTAAGTAAGCCTCTCTCCAGTTCTCTCTTCAACCGACTGTGTTGAGCTGAATTTTATGATATCAGCCAAATCAGCAGAATACTCATTCCTATTGAAATATACGAATTTATGGATGTTAAGAGATGTCCACGTGCTGCCCGCTAGCCAATCTCTTCACAACATATAGCCTAACTCATATCTTATGTCAGTCGATGTTACAGGTCATACATAGTACTTAATAGATGTAAACAGTAATAGTAATATTATACCAGCAAGCCTTCCCTATTGGGTTTATGGCCGCTAATAGATGTAGACAATGCATTCCGTAGTGTATTTTTTCAGAACATCAGTCTCTTACTAATTATGATCCATGTCAGTGTGTTTTTGTCTTACTGTGATTAGAGATAAATGCTATGTTTTTGACATTATCATCATAAAATTATATGTACTTACTGAAGCATTTAAGTAACAAGTTAATACCATAATTTTTTTTTTAAGATTTCATGTTATATTAAAAGTTTTCCTGTAAAATAATTTCTTCTTCAACGCTTTAATCAAAACAATAATACTGTGAAATGGAACCCTCTTTAGGCCTAAAAGACTTCATAGACCGAGAATTGATATAGAGGTGGGACAGCAAGCTTGGAGAATACTGATGAGACAAAAGGGACAGATGGCGAGATGAAACAGATCAAACACAATCCAAGGAGGACCGGATACGGAATGGTATGGTATTAAGTGCTGGGTAGGAGTCGCGCTTGGAAAAAAACAAAAAAACATTGAGAC
Source organism: Petrolisthes cinctipes (assembly GCA_033782935.1). Classification (NCBI taxonomy): domain Eukaryota; kingdom Metazoa; phylum Arthropoda; class Malacostraca; order Decapoda; family Porcellanidae; genus Petrolisthes; species Petrolisthes cinctipes. The sequence continues at coordinate 784,478 of JAWQEG010000074.1, forward strand.
GTGCGATAGAGAACAAGGTAGACTCTGTGAGGAGGTTTGACAGGGAAGCGACACGACCAGATAAACAGGCGTTGGCAGTCTTGACTGTACCAAAAAATAGTCTGGAGTTGTACGTACAGTACATGGATGGAGTGATGAAAAAGGAAAATGCAAGAATATTTAGAAGAGGAGTGAGATTGCTGCAAGATGGAGTAAATTGATCTCTGTCAAACATGGTAAATGCAAATGGTGTGGTACTATTAGCTAGCAATGAGAGAGATCTAGGATGATTTATGGCGAGCTTTGCGAAGGTATGTCAAAAACGCTGTTTGAAGGTGAATGTGGATAAGAGCAAGGTGATGATAGTGATTCAGTGTGCAGTATACAAGTGGATGGTGAAAATCACGAGGTGGTTGAAGATCTTAAGTACCGTAGAGAAATGATGGATAGGAGAGGAAGGTGTGATAAAGAGGTGGAATACAGAGTACCCAAAGGGAGAAAGGTAGCAGGTGCGATAAAGACTCTGTTTAGAAACAGAGGGTTAAGTACAGGGTTCTACTAAATAATTGCCCCCCCCCCCTTGCTCAAGCTATACTAAAAGAGGTACAGTATAAAAATTAAATTCATATTAATGTTTAGGGACTTTATTTGCGAGTTTATATGTACAAAATTCAATAAGCTGTGTTTCCTCCATGCGCCTCATGAACAGCTTGAATTCGGCTTGTGTAGGACCGTAGAAGCTACTCGAAGAGTTCAGTGTCGTCACTCATGTTCTGAAACACTTCGTTGACTTTCTCCTCCAAAACGGCATGAGAAAAACCGCGATGAATGGGCTCCTACAGCTTTAGACCTTCAACTCGATCCTTCATAATCGCACCCAAGTGCTCACAAACATTGAAGTCGGGTGCCTTGCTGATCCATTCGTCGTTTCCGAAAAAGGTCGATCTCATAATCTTTGAGGTGTTGAATTGCGAAGGCCTTCAAACAGGGCGTTTTGTCGTGAAGAAATGTAGCCTCTTGCACATCCAGAACACCGGTAACGTCTTTCATGAAAGGAATCGCATGCTGAGAGAGAATCACTGATCGATAATAAGGCCCATCCCAGCTGTTTCCGAGTGGCTTGATGATCCAGTTTAATTTCTTGACTGAAAACATGATAAACACACCAACGCAGTCTGGGGACTTGAAAACTTCACGGTATCTACACTCTACAGTACCTCCATTCATAGGGAATCTCATCGGGAGTCTTCGACCATTTGATGTGATTTTGATAATTTAGTTTCCGAGTAACTTAAACGAAGAATTAGTCACTCACCACCAGGTGCAGAAAATCCTCCTCAGACCAATGACACATGAAATTGCAAAACCAAAGATGATCATCAATGATCAGCTCCGTCTTTTGAGGATTGGCTAACATTTGCCACGGTTTTAAACCTTCTCGAACCATCAGCTGGTACAGCACACAGCATGGCGACTGACCTGTTTATTTCGACGGAAGAGGATATCTTTAGCAAGCTCAGGGCAACTTTTCTTCCTGTTTATTGAAGCTTCAAGGACGAAGTTTTGAGATTTCTGAGATACTATTCATGCTGGCCACCGTGAAGCTCATTTTCGAAGTCTTCAATGGTTTTCTTCCAATTTCTCTTCACAAAATCCTCAGATCGCTTTAGACTCAGAGCAACCCACGAACGAGTGATAAAAGCTGCTGCTGCATCACGAGCTTCAAAGAATGTCACTGCACGGTAGCACTTCTTTTCAGAATCCTCCAGAATAGAAGAAGCCATGCTAACCAGTGGAAAAATAGAGATAATGATGTAGATTATAGAGCAAAATAACCATGTATCTACCTGCTCCCGTTTATGCTGTGCAAAGGGGGAGGGGGATTATTTAAAATACACCACATACAGTAGCTGCAAGAGGATTGCATGAAGGAGTATTAGTGCCCACACTGACATATGGTTGTGAAACCTTGGAGTGCCATGAATATGAGATATTGAGAGTAAGAGCAGTAGAGATGTATATGTTGAGAATGTTTGTAGATTCTAAAGAATTGACAAGGTGAGAAATATTGAAATTCTCGAAAAGTGTGTTGTGAGGAAAGCACTCGATCTGAGAATGGAAGAAATTGTTAAGAGATGGCATGGGCATGTGGAAAGAATGGATAATACAACAGTGGTGAAAAAGGTGTATGAGAGTGATTTTGAGAGGCGGAGAAGAGGGGAAAGACCAAGGAAAAGATAGCAAGATATGATGAGTGAATTGTATATGAAAGCTTGGAATAAGTATGAATGAAGCAAAATACAGGTAAGAGTGGAAGATAATCACAAGGAAGAGTATGTGTTAAGGCAGCCAACCCGGTTTTAACTTGATAGTTTATAAAATGGTTCCCTTTACCAAGGCTAATTGAAAGGAGTAATATCGTGGATGCAAGAACTTGTGTAGAGGAGCTGAGAATTTCTTTTGCTTGAAAGTGGAAGTGAATGTGAGTGTGTCTCTTTATACAAGGTAGTCTGTAATTTCCTTCAATATACTGCTTCCATTCTCTACCCTATCACTAGAGCCAGCTACCCCTTGATAAGCGGGAAATGGGGTATTGATGATGATGATGATATTAGGTTGTACTGAACCAGTGTCTTTTTGCCAAAGAAAAAGACAACTAAAAAACAACACACTTTTGTCATACTGGAAGGATGACTTTGGCGAGTTTTATTGTTGTTAGTGTGGAAGTGATGGAAGTGTTGACGATATAAGTGTGAATGTAAGGTGGCCAAAGTTGCAATGTGAATATGAATATGCTATGTGTGTAGACGGTATATGAATATAGAGTTGATGTATTACAAGATATGTTTTGTGTGTGTGTGTGTGTGTGTGTGTGTGTGTGTGTGTGTGTGTGTGTTACAGTAAGTGAGAATATATAGAGGTAACGGGAAATTAGTGTTCAGTGTACTACAAAATAAATAAGGGAAAGCGTGAAATTCCACATACTTGAAATCCGTCCTTCCAATTTGTAATACAGACTGGTTTTTATAGTAGCTTTGTGTACTACACACTCGATTGGGAAATAGGCTGTATGCGTGGATAAGTGAGTGTGCTGTTTGAGTGGATGGGTGAGTGTATTGTATTAAATGGATGTGTGTGTGTGTTTTTTTTTTTTTTTTTGTGTGTGTGTGAATGGGTTTGTGTGTTGTTTGTAAGAGGGGATAGAATTGTAAGAGCTCAATGATTCTAAAGAGTGAAATGGGATTGTACGAAGAAACATAATTATATCAGATACTGCAAAACAAGGCCTAATCACTCGTTTAAAATTCACTACAATAGGTGTGGTGTGAGGAGCCAGTGGAGAATAGTGAGCAGGTGTGGACCACGATCATGTCCCTTCCATTCAACTCCACCTTCGACACCAATTATTCATCCAATCCTCACTTCCTGGAAGGCATGGGAAATGTTCTCCAGCTGTACCAGGACAACACCACATACTTCATAGGTTAGGAAAGGGTGGTGACATGTAAATTAAGTCCCGTGTGTGGTACTGGTGCAGTGTGTGTGTGTTAACGGTAGCGATGCGTCAAGTTAACACACCCACGTAACACATTGGTGTGTGTGTGTGTGTGTGTGTGTCTTGCCTATTTCTTCTTACCTTTTTGCATCTTTACAGAATTGAGTCAAGTTCGTAATGTCCCGTTTTTTTTAAACCCAATTATCATATTTTTCTTTAAAGTAAAGTATGTTTTTTGGCACACACCACTTCTTCCGGTAATGCATTCCATTGATCTGTTACTCTATTTCGAAAGCTATATTTCTGTACATCTTTATCTCCTCTTTTTGTTATTTAATTTCAATGTGACCTCTCATTGTAGGGATTCCTTGTTGACACAGTTTTCTATATCTATCTTTTCTTTGTACTGTATATCTATCTTTTCCTTGTCTGTGATACAGTTGTACACCATAATCACATTGCCTCTCTTTCGTAGTTATTCCAGCTTCGGTAACTTTTGTTTCTCTCGTCTTTCTTCATAGCTTTGTTCTCTTTGACTTGGTACCCATCTTGTTGCTTCTCTATGTACGGTACTTATTATAATTTGGTAATATTTTTCTTTCAATGTGGGTTCCATACTACTGCCGTATATTCAAAGGAAGGCATTATAAAGGATGTGATTATTTTCTTAACCATTTCTTCGTCTATATAAGTGAAGGCCACTCTCAAATTTGCAAGGAATGTATACCTGTTTTTCACTATTTCATGTATATGATCATCTGGTGTCAATTACTTTTTTATCGTTTTTACCCCAAACCCTCAGCTTCATTTAATATCCTATTTCCAAGCTTGTACTGCTGGTCTTCTCTCACTTCTTCCTAACTTAAGAACATGACACTTATCTGCATTAAACTCCATCTGCCATTTATTACTCCAGGCAACCATTTTGTCCAAGTCTTCTTGTAACTTATTACAGCAGTCTTAATAAGGCAGGAAATAGGCCCGAGCTACAGAGTTGGTGCAAGCCAGAAGGGTTAGAGGGTATGTACCCAACATAAAATTTCGTCTGGTCCACTTGCTTTAGCTTTATCTACAGCTTCTAACTTTTTTTTCTATATTTAATCTGCTCACCACAAACTCTCATAGTTTACATGTGTTTGTGTTTGAATCTTCTTCTGGTGTGAATACATATTTTTGTTCTGTATACGTTTTTCCTTCATAATATTTTTTATTTTTCCTTTACTTTGGTTATGATTTTAATTTAACTGTAAAATAGCTTTGGTTGGTCCCTACAATAATGTTCCTTGTAAATATTGATTTTCTGATGTTCCACTTGGGCTTCTCTTATCCTGGTACTTGCTCTTTTATAGTAACTGTATGTTCTTTTACCTCCATGTCTCCTGAGTCTCTTCCATATGATGTTTTTCTTTTTCTTTGCTTTAATACATTCGCCATTAAACCGCTGTTTGATTTTATTAGTTTTTGTGTTTTTGCCTGGAATGCATTTATTCACTCCATCGTTATATATTCTGCAAAATTTTAAATATTGATCATTTATGTTTTCACCATCCATCATTCCGTTCCAATTAATGCTTACGAAATACATTTCTAAATCATTATAATTCCCTTTTTTATTTTTATTTTTATCTTATCAGGTTTGTCTTCGACTTCTATTATGTCATTTACTACTAAGAAATCCCATTTCATCACAACATGATCACATTTTCCTAATGGTGGTTTACACTCTATATTATTATTTTAATTTTTATTTCTGGTAAATGAAACCCTATAGGGATGTTTCATCAGTTCCACTTACTCTTGTGTTCTGATAAAATATATGTTGTGTTAACCCCTTAGGCACGGACATCATCGAGTGTGGCAGCTCTTTAGCCAGGCCCTATTTCCCGCACTCCCGCTCACAATTAAAACAACACATTTAACAGTTAATATCGTGTAATACACTTATGCTACATGATATTGAAGTATACACCTTTAGCTGTCTTCTGAGGTACTTGTAAAGACTAAATGAATGTCTGTAGGGAGGGTAGCCAGCTCAGAATGACCGCAACTCAAAATTCACTTTTACACTCTCCTTACCTATCTAAGTACATTTTCACGTACTGATTTCATTATGTCAAAATCATATTTTTCAACATAACATAATACATAATGTCACTGTTGTTTTTTCATACGAATATGGTAATTTGAGCAAAGCGCAGTGCTAAATATACAGTACATTTTCACTACTCTTCTCACACTGACTGTTAGTGGCTGGTTTAACTCGGGGGAGTCCCTAGGCACCCACCCTGTTGTCAATTTAAACAAGCATGTTTGGGGGCGCGCAAATTTAAAAACAGCTCTGTCGACTTATGTCATCACCCACATTCCCCACACTTGTTGGTGGTGTCGACTAATGCCATCACCCGCGGTTAGAGGGTTAACAAGAAGTGTTGAGTTAAATCTAGTAAGTTACTGTTCCACTGGTTGTTTGTTGCTCTTCCTTAAAAATTTCTTTAATCTACTGTATATTGTCGGTAGTCTCCTGGTAACACTACCCTCTGAGATTTATCTTCCATCCATTGTAGCATTTCTTGTTATAAATACTTCTTCCGGTGTTATAACATCCACTGCTATTAATTCAACTGTATCTGATACCACTAATTCTGTTTTGCCATCTTTTAAATTTGTATGGGTTAAAATCATTCCCTCACCTCCATTTTTTCCTACTCTATCTTTTCTCCATATGTTGTATTCACACAGGTTAAAATCATCTTTTTCATTTTATAATTTAATTTTGTTTCTGTGAAGCATATTATCTGTGTTTTTTCTTCTTGTATGATATCTTTAATTTAGGTTAATTTTGATACAATACCAGCTACATTTGAGTATATCATATAATTTTTCCATTACTTTATATCTTTTCTAGTTGACACATTTTTTGTCTTTTTGTTCTCCACCATTTTATTACCTGCATTTCCCCTGCTCTGCAGAAAAAAGATCTTTCTTTTCTTCAGTTTTTTCACTGTTCTTCTATTTTGCTACTTTCATTTTTGCTTTGAGTATTTCTCTGTCTTCTTTGGCTAGGAATCTGACTATCTTTATATTCTTCCATTCTTCAGAGTCTTCAGCTTCCAGGCATTTCTCAGTACAATTTCTACCATGTTATTATTTACTATAATTATTTCATCCTTTACATATTTTCCGAGCCTGTTGAATTCTTCTATATTTATTTCTTTTGCCTCTCTTTCCATTATGGTTTCCATTATGTCTGTGATTTTGTTCATGAATGTTTTTCTTTATTCATAATTATTTTATTTTTCACTTCACCCTCTTTTGCTTCATAGATTATTGTTGATTTATTCATGTCAATTGTGTCTCTGACGAGTTTTGTATTTTCTTCTTATCTCTTTTACCTCTTTCGTTATGTGTATTTTCCTTTTACCCTATTTCATGTTTGTTTATATCTCTTCTTTTTCATTTAGAATATATGATTATGCTTTTAAAGGTGATGCCCTGCATGCATTTATTATTTCGTTTGCCTGTTTCATTTTCTCTTCAATTTCCTCATTTTTCTCTACTATGTTACTGGCCTTGACCAGAATATCCACTTATGTTTCATCTTGTTTATATCGTTCTCCTGCTCTACTAGATTTCCTCCTATTTCATTGGTTTTGGATTTCATCGATTATAGTTCAGCCAACATTACTTCAAATGTTATACCGTAACTATTCATTTCCTTTACTAATTCCTCATTTCTTTTCTTAGTTTATGTTAGTGCCTTTTTTATTTCAATTACTTCATCCTCCAGATTTTTTTCTATTCTTATCATCTTGTTTAAATCTTCATACTCTATGAAATTCCCAAAATCCTCATTTTTTTCTTTCCCTCCCACCTTGGCTTGCCAATCAAACTTGATTTTGTTTTCTCTACAGTTCAGCTGACAACCTGTATTCAATAGCGAAATTTGCTGTACCACTCTATCTTCCTTCAGTATTTACACATTTGTTAGTTTATAATCACTGCACTTTTTCACTCATTATCCTCTTTTACTGTTATGTGATCAATTTAACACAAGTTTGACTCAAATTCAGAACTAAAAAAATTTAATGGGTATTGATGACTTCTGGAGCTGTGAGACAGACGTTAACTCTCCTTGAGGTCTACTGTGTGTGTGTGTTGTTAAGCTAGAGATGTGTTGTGATAGTGATGAAGATAATGTGATGATAATGTTGTTTTTTTCTTACAGCATTGTTTGATGATAGTAGTTTGGTGAAAAGTATGGACAGTCGGCGGCAAAAGTCGTGTAGCCTCACTCAGCATTTCTTAAGAGATAACATAAAGGTTATTCATCGAATAAATATATTCACCGTACAATAATAAAATATCCATGGGTAAAAGAAATATACTTATCTATATTTTCAGTATATGAGGCTGTGAAGCTTATATTTCCATACTTATTTCATGACTTAGCAGATGTGGCAACAAGACCTTTGCCGCCCCGAACCACCAGCTCGAAGCACCCATTGTTGACAGTGAATGGAGCTTACAACTAGTGGTTCGGGGTTACCATATCTGCCAGTGTTAACAACGTTGTGTGGCACTCATGAGAGTGTGGTCAACTGTACACATACATAATATATACCTGTATTTTGTGATGGCGTGACAATGTTATGCTATGATACGATGGTGGTGTTGTGATAGTGATGATAATAATGATGATATTTGTGGTGATGGCAATATGTTACTGGGTAGGTACACTCGCAATCCAAAATTTGTATCCAGGTCTTGTCATGTTTCGAACCAATTGACATACTAGTAAACCAATTACACGCTTATAATCCTGTTTCATATTCGTTTGAGCTTAATACTCGATCAGGACATTCGAAGCAAGCCTGGATACATATTTTGGATTGCGAGTGTACAGCTCCGGACAGATCAAACGACATCACACCATCCACCAGCGACTTTCAGGTAGAGGGAGGGAGATATGTGGGTGGGTGAGGAGGGGAGAAATTTGGGAGGGTGAAAAAGTAGCAATCATGGTGTGGTTGGTGGGAGGGGGGAAACGAAGGATGGGGTAGGGGAGACGAGAGTGACAGGAAGTATGAATGCGACGGAATATTTTAGGATACACCGTTGATATGGTGTCGAATCAGCAATAGTTTAATGAATTGCATCCTACATTAGGTGGATAAAGAAGAGTGAAGATGATGGTGAAGGGGAAGAGGGTAAGACAAATGAGGGTGAGTAGTTGAAAAGAGATTGCAAACAATTATTAGAATATTTGCTGCATTCTATGTTTCGTAGGGGAGCTATGTCGCGTAGTGAAGAACGTACAGCTAGGGAGGAGTCTAATAACACAGTTCACTCACTACAAGAGTAAGGGAGAGGGAGACAGGTGAAGTAGAGGAGGAATGGGAAATGATTAAAGGGCAGTTTTCAACGTTAAAAGATGCTTAGAAGACTCACTTTTTCGAACTCTGTTCAGCTGCCCTCCAACACTCCTTGGACCCTGGTCCAGCACTATCAGCCATGGCTGTACACACACATCACGAAAACATAACAGAATGAAGCACAAGCATACAGACAAATATTTACATTATGACATACTTAAATTTACCAAAACGAGGGTGGCGGACCAGAAGTTCCTCCAAAACCTGATGGTTCAACAGGTGTCGACAAACCACATCAAGTGGCAGGCCCCGGGGCAGCAAGTGTCGGACAGTGGGGCAGGCCAGGCAATAGTGCTCTATAGTGTTAGCACAAGGCGCTCGACACAAGCGACACTCAGTGAAGGGAGGCTCACCCTGCATCCCAGCAACCTGCCACGGTAGCCGGTAGCCAAGCCTCAAACAAGCAGAGACTACATTGTGCCTCCGAACCATATTTGTGATGGCAGACAAATTCGTAATGGGTGATGGAAATGCTAAAGGGCCTCTCTGCATCCCTATGTCGCCGTATAGGGAGGAGAGCGGCGGAGCGGACTCTAGATAGGTAACATATCAGTGAGAGAGGACGTCCAACACAACGAGGAGGCAGATGGCAGGCTTGCTTTGCGAGTCTGTCAACTGTACCATTGTGACGTAAGCCTACATGGGATGGCACCCATAAAAATTTGACAGTCAAGTTACGATGATGCAATAAGGACAAAAACGATAACATCTGTTGAACAACAGTAGAGTGTGTGGGCTGAACACTAGAGAGGGAATGAAGGGCAGGTTTGGAGTCACAAAAAATGTCGGCTTTCACTCCAGAATGGCACACAGATCACAAGATGTTGAGCTACAGTGGTTACAGAGACGACGACCAACCCAGCCCCCTGGAAGTTACTCCATGTCAGGTGAGAAAACGGCACTACCTGCTGCACCATCCACTTGCAATGAGCCATCAGTGTAGAGGCAGTATGGATTTGTAATGGAGGACGTCACTGTTTCTATGAGTTCCAGAGCCAACTGCCGCTGTTGAGAAGGCAGTTCCGACTTGGAAGTAGGTGTGAAGCTCACATCAGGTGTTGGTAGCATCCATGGAGGGGGCCCTGGGGGGACGTCTGTAACCATTATATCTATATTAAGACTACGGAGCATAGAGGAAACAGACCTTATCAGAGTACGTCCAGCAGGCAGTATGGGAGGGACAGGGGAGTTTGGTCTAAGAGAAGTCCTGACTAACTGAGAGTAATGGGGTGAAAGATGTGGGAAATGGAGGCACTTGACAGTGAAGCAAGTAACATTACAATAAATTCTCTCGATTAATGGGGGAAGACGCAACTCACGCTGCATGTTCACAATCCTGGTTGACATTGGACAGCCGAGAATTATTCTCATTGCTCTATTCTGAATTTTTTAAAAAGTTTCCAGAGTAGCCCTAAGAAGTTGAATCAAAGCAGGGGAGAGGTAATAAACAACTGAACGGATAAAAGCAATATAGATGGTCCTGGCTACTGGGATGGAGATGACCGAGGAGTTGTTAGTGAGCCATTGAAGTGGTATAAGTCAGCGCTGGAGACGACCCAAATAGGTCCTGGATAATGGGATGGTCTAGCAGGGACAATTAGCCAAATATTGACTGATGCGCCGAGGTAGCGGTACTGGGAACACATGGGAATGACAGTCCCTCCAATGGTGAACACTGGCAAAGCTTGAGGAAGGCGGCAGGTGAATATTCTGCTCTTATCTGGGGAGACAATAATGCCACAGTGAGAGGAGGCCACAGAGAAGGAGTCAAGAAACCGCTGGAGCTCCCTTGGTGAGGTAGAATGAACATAGATTTCATCAGCATAGCACATAATTGTAGTTCCAGGAATATCAGGGAGAGAAGTGAGCAGCCGATGCATCAGAATATTAAATATCAATGGGCTAAGAACACCCCAATGAGGCGTACCAAGATGAAAACTGTGCAAATGACTGAGCGCACCACTGAAAAACACACGGGAGGTCCTGTTACTCAGGTAGCCTAGAATCCACCATAGTAGATTACCATTTATCCCAAAGTCAACCAGTTGATCCAAAAGGACATCTCTATTAGCAACATCGAAGGCACTTCGAAGGTCAATGAAGGCCACCACACTGTTCCTGGAAAGGCGAGAGTACAGGTCGACTAGGCATTGGCGTGTGCTCTGCTGGGGAAGGAAATCAAACAGCCATGGAGAAAGGCGATCCTGCCGTCTGTACATGAGACGATTGAGTAAGATTCTCTCCATAACCTTACAAAAACAGGAAGTGAGGGAAATAGGCCTGAACTTCGCAGTGCTGGGCTTAGGGATGGGTATTATTGTGCTGCTGGTCCAGGCTCGTGGTACACAACCATCACGAAGACAAAGATTGGACAGTCGAAGTAGAGGGTTCCCAAGAACTTGTTGAAGTAGGCGCAGCACAGCATAAGTAACACCATCATTACCAGGGGAAGAAGCTCTACCCCGAGTGAGAGCACGGCGCAACTCCTCAGTTATCTCTTCTGCATCATCGTCATCATCTTGCAACCGAGCAGACATTAGACGAAGCCGATGAACAGCAGCACGGGAAGCGAGTGTATCTTGTATGTGGATAGGTAGACTGGCTGGGGTAGATTGTTCTGACCAGGCATCGACAAGTTGTTGGGCATAGTCGGCGGGAGTGTGATGACGAGCAGTGGCCAGCGTCTTTTAAATAGCCCAATGGATGAAGTGCCACATAGAAGCCACACATGTTTGCTGGTTGATGCTGTCCGTGAACCGCTGCCAAGACTCAGTGTGAGCACACTCCTGCAGGGCAACTAAAGCGTCCCTAGACATCTGGAAACGATGGAGGAGGTCATGGGTTGGGTTAGCTTGAAACAATAGGGCATCGCATTCAGCCTCCCCCTTTGCCTCCTGTATACGAGCATCTAGTGTTCAGGAGTGGGCAGTATGGCGATGCTGGAGGTGTGGCCGGGAGAAGTAAAGCCTATAAAAGTCATGAGTAGCAGATACAAGATCAGAGTACAACTGTTCAGCTAATGATATGTCAAATGTAGGGAATACATGGGCCATAAATAAGATGTAAGTCGGGCAATATTTAGGGGGCACAGCAATACATAAACGAGTGGCTGAAGCACTTGACCCAGCAGGTAGAGAATAATGAAACCAAAGAGCAATGTGATCAGAGAATAAAGCTGGCACGGAGGAGCACTAGACCTGAGATACTATCAGGCTAGACGAGAGGATGTAATCCAGAGTACCTCACCAGCAATGATTGGCACCGCCAGTGTCAGATGATGCTTGCGGATATATGAAAGGAGATGAACATCATTACAATTAATAGAGCCAGAACCATCACCCAAATCAGAATGCCGAGCATTAAAATCTCCCATATACACCATACCACGCACTGTTGGAGAAGGAAGAGCCTTAGGAGTGAGTCTAGCTGGGGCAGAATAGACATTGCATAATTGGAGTACTCCATTCCCAGGTAGGACCTCAAATAGCTGAAAGGTGATGTCAGGATCAGTGGAGGTACGGAAAAGGCGATGTGGCAAGGAGCTATATATGTAAGTCAGGAGACCATTTCCTACCAGATGAACATATGGCACATAATCTGAGAGAGGCGGAGCTTGCCCAGCTGCAAGCGGCCGTCCTGGAAATGCTTCCTGAAGAAAAGTAACACTGGGATGATGACGAAAAACATAGGCCTTGAGTTGAGTGAGCTTAGCATAACTGGTGATACCACATACATTCCAGGAGATGACATCCAGCCGGCAATCACTAGCGAACTCTGTATTTGGAGGTAGACGTCCAGGGAGTGCGGGCAGATGAGTGACCTGGAGAAGAAGATGGACCAGGAGAAGGGACTGACTCGAAAAGCTTTTCAAGGCGAGATGCAACAGTATCCATCTTTTCGGTAAGGGTAGTGACAGTTGAGATGATGGCCTGCTGAGCCTCGACCAAGGTGGAGAGCTTGGAGTCATTAGCAGTCTGAGTGGCAGCTTGCTTATCAATCCTGGCTTCAAAGGCAAAAAAGCGGTTCTCGAGAGCCATACATCGGGCCATGAGGGTATCAACAGACTTGCGGAGAGCCAGGTCCTGAGGCGAGGCAGGGCTGGTAGGAGGAGCAGACTTGGGAGGTGGTGGTGGCTGTGGTTGAGGCAGAGCAATAGTAGAGACACGAGCCTGGACCTGACGTCGAGCACATCCATGCCACACGCTAACCCCTGGCTGAAGGCATCGTGGGCACTTCCATCGAGACGTATCCTCAGGAGGTGAAGGCTCAGAGGTGGAGGCAGCAGGACGTGATAGTTCACCCTTGACAGGACACGTCTTGGAATGCACCCTTCGGCCTGGCAGAACAGTACCGGGAGATATGCCCAACTCCCCAGCACCTGTAGCACCAAGGCTGGTCATTATGAAGTTTCCTCACCTCACGGTGGAAGACAAGGGAGGAAATCAAAGGAAATCTCATTTGGAGGTGGATGGGGTTTACTCCAGACAACAACAATACGGCTAATGGAGGAACCATCTTGGAAAAAACGACGGGCAGAGTACACACCAGGGTATCCTTAGGCAATTTTCGGGTCAACATCAATAGGAAAACGGGTGAGGATGTAGCTGGGGAATTTACGAGGCCTCTCGGGTGAGTCTTCAAGAATGAGAGGCAGAGACAAAAATTCACCAGCCTTCACTCTATCAATGATGTCCTGATGCTTCCTAGAGATGTAGACAAACCGGGAGGCGACAGCAGCCATCTTGACTTCAGCCAGTTCACGCTGCAGCTGGAAGGCCCTGTTGACATCAGAAAAACCAACGCAGCTTTGTGTCCGTAGATGGGTTTCCAGAGTAGGAGAGCTTGACATAGGCATCTCTCAGGGCAAAAGCAAGAAGGTTGGACGAGGTCAAGGAGTTGGTATATAAAGAAGAAACACCAGGGTGAGTCAGAGAAGGGAAGTCGTGAACAGCTGAAGCACCCTTGGCAGTCTTGGCAGCTGGAGGCAAACAGTCCACACCATCGGATTCCTGCGAGGAGTCGGACGAGGCATCAACTGGTCGTTTGGTAGAGGTTGAGGAGGTGGAAGGCTGAAACCTGAGCTGCGGAGTGACTGAGGAGAAGGGGGGAGGGTTGCGAGAGGGCAGCTCAGGCCAGTGATCCTCAATTGGAAAGTCGTCTTCCTCCGACATTGCCAAGTCGGCCTCCATGCATGAATCTGCGCTCTCCATCAGGCCAGGCAAGGCTTAGATGGGAAGCAAACAACAACACGTACAACTGAACACTCAATCAGTTAGGGACACACACACGCACACACAAACAATCACAACAAAACAATACACACAACCACAGCAAACAAACAACACCAGCAACACCACAGAAACAACAACACAAAAACGATAACGCAAAAACAACACAAACAACAGCACAAACAACAATGTAGACAGAGCGCCAGGAGAACGTTTTCACACCAACAAGGTTGGGGCGAGACTGCGGAGAAGGTTTGTGGTGGGAGACGGGTTGGGGGTGGTTTGAGGAAGGGTAGTGAATGGTGGTGTGAGGAAGTTAAGGCAGCTACATAGGAAAAAAAGGAGAGCGTTTGAAGTATGGTTACAGGGAAAAGATCAGGAATCGTATGAGTGTTACAAGGAGAAGATAAATAGAACAAGGAGAGCTGTACGGGTTGCAAAAGTGAGGGCAGATGATAGGTGGGGGAGGAAGTTACTGAAAATTTCCAGGGAAATAAGAAAATGTTATGGAAGGAAGTCAAGAGTATAAGGAAAGGGACATCAGGGAAAGAGGAAAGGGTGAAAGCAAAAGGATGGTACCATGCTGGTTGAGAAGAAGGCAGTTGAGAGGAGATGGGCCGAGTATTTTGAGGGATTGCTGAATGTTGATGAGGATAGAGAAGCTGAGATTGTTGTGTTTGAAATGGGAAATGGAGTAAACAAGTTGGAGGGATTAATGAGGAGCCGATAAGAAAGAAGGAGGTGGATGGAGGCAGTGAGAGAGATAAAAACAGGGAAAGCTTCAGGTTTGGATGGATGCGCTGTAAAATGTCTGAAATATGGTGGAACAAGTATGATGGAGTGGTTCGTACGGTTGTTGATGGTATGTTTTGACAGTGGTTAGGTCCCAATAGATTGGGTGAGTGCTTGTGTAGTACCTCAATGTATGGGAAAAGGGGATAGATACGAATGTACCAATGTACAAAGTACACAATCCAAAAAAAATATCCATTCTTGCTTCGAATAGCCTGATCGAGTATTAAGGAGGTAGTTTTGTGTCGGTAAATCTGGAGCAACTGAATCCCCCAAACTATTCCAAGCAACAGAACACCATTATGTTTGCTCTTCTGGTTCTGTTTCCTAGCATACTTTGGAGGAATATAGGCACTCCAGTGTAACAAAAAAAGAATTACCACCTAAAGCAAATATGAAACAGGATAAGCGTTGTAATTGGTTCACTAGTAAGTCAAATGATTCGAAACTTTAACAAGACCTGGATACAAATATTGGATTGCGAGAGTACGATTTTCAGGGGTATAAGCCTGTTAAGTGTAGTACGAAAGCTATATGGGTAGGTGCTAATAAAGAGAGTCAGAGAGGGTACGGAGGCTGTGATTGGTGAAGAGCAAGGTGGCTTTAAGAGAGGAAGAGGTTGTTGGACCAGATATTTGCAGTAAGGCAGGTGTGTGAAAAGTATTTAGAGAAAAGTAAACAAGTAGTATGGGTATTTATGGATCTCGAGAAAGCATATAATATAATTGATAGAAAGGGATTGTGGAAGGTTTTGCAGTTGTACGGGCTGGGGGGTGGGGATTGTTAAGAGGGGTGAAAAGTTTCTATGTGAACAGTAGAGCGTGTGTTAAAGTGGGAAGTAACATGAGTGAATATCTCCCAATAAACGTGGGACTCCGTCAAGGTTGTGTCATGTCACCATGGTTGTGTAATATTTATATGGACGGTGTGGTAAGAGAAGTAAATGCTAGGGTGATGGAGAGAGGACTGAGCATGTAAGCGGACAAAAACATTGCCAAACAGAAATGAAACTCAGGGAAAGAGTACCGGTATGTGAGTGTCACGACTGGTAGGCGTGTATGAATTCAGCAAATTGGGGCTCCTTGCAGGGATGGTTGTTTTAATAGTGACCCTACCTGTTATTAGAAAACTCTTTAGTGATTTTTGGGCTCACAAATCAATTCAACATTGCATTTCAGGCACCAAAGTCAGACTCCTACAGCACATGTCATAAACAGACTATTTCCTTCGAATCTGCCATTAATGATGCAAAAAGACAAAACAATTACAAGAACAGTTAAAGCAACACAAGGCTAAGAAACAGAGGGGCAACGATTATCAAAGGAGAGGAAAAAGGACCTGCAGCGGACAATTCCCATTCCCAAACTTTCCACAAGTGTTTCATACTACCATCGCAAGATGTGGTTGTATAACTTTTGCAATAATAACTTAAAGACGAATACCTATAACAACAATGTTCGTGTAGGATGAGGTAACAGGTGCTAGTGGCTCCGTCGAAATCGATAGATGTTTTAAGAAATGGATTGCCACGGAGTTCAGTAAGGCCGCTTTGTGTTCAGTGACAATTGTGGAGGTCAAAACAAAAATGTATATATTATCCGTAATTATCTTCATGAAGTGCACAGTGGCTGATCAAAGGGTATAGGGCATGTTTATCTCATGCCTGGTCATTCTTTCTTGCCATGCGACAGTGTTTTCTGGAAATTCGAAAGAAAATTATCGAAAATGCAATATGTTCTTAAGTATCCATTTGTGAGGATGTCCCAACAAGACATTAGGCCATAGAACTGTAAAGCAATGCATAGTGAATCGTAAGCCAAAGAGTAAATCCATTTCCTTCATAGAAGTCAGAGTATTTGTTTTTAGTGATTCATACACGGATGGCCTCATATTACATTCGGATGGCTTGCTGTACAAGTCCTGTCGCCTCACTTGCTTCACCGAGGCACGCGATGTTCATAGACTCGAGATTAGTAGGTGTAGAAAACGTGCGTATTTCTCGAGTCAATAAACACTGCAGGTCTCGGTGAAGCAGTTGAGGCGACAGGACTTCTGCCGCCGACTGTACAGTGTTAGATTACTGCCAAGAAAAAGGCTCTCTCCTGAAACCTATTTAACCTTAGTGATGTGCCACTCCCATAAAAGTATAATGTGCCCATTCCCCTGGATGCTGGCAAAATTGCAAGGATGAATAAATTTACTAGCGTTCATTGATACAGTAAAATACACGTACCTCAAGGATATATTTTCACAACAAAAGACACAGACGCCAGCAAATTTGCAATAATTTCCAAGCAACGAATCTGATGCAGACGACGATTTATTACTGGACTATGATTAATTTTCTCCAGCTCACCATCTCTACTCTCTTCACTATTGACGGGGGTAGAGGGATATAAAGGGAGTGATGGTATGGAAAAGTGGTGACAACAATGCTGGCTTAGAAAAAAAAATATCCAATTGAAAATCATATCCTATTACCATCTGACCAATGAGAACCAAACATTCGATAACTTGCGACTACAAGAGTTAGGACAGTCACACAGTGACAGTACTAACCAATCATTCAGCGAGAGAGGTTGTACTGCTGCTTGATACGCCAACAGAATAATTTTTCAACCCGCACCATAATAACTGGACAGATGTTTTGTTGTCTCTCTTTTTTTCTGCTTTGTGTGCGTTGTTATTTCGAATTTGGCTTCGGAGATAATCCCCTTGTCAAATCAGATTTTTCTTCCGTTTTTGTCTGTTTTTTTTCTATTTTCTGATTTAGTCTGGTGTCTTTGTATACTCGTCATAATGCAGTTTAGCACTAGTCAGTCATCATCATCTGATCCAGTTAGAATAATATCATAGGACAGCTATGTAAATAGACTTCCCTCTGAGTCTCCCCTGCAGCAGTCATGGTACGAGGTGAGGAAATTTGGTCCTTCTGGAGCTGAGGTAAGCAATATTACTCAGCGGTCTGCTTGGTAGAAACGCCTGGATTGTAGACCAGGGCGACCAGCGCTCGGTCCCCTCATCTGCCTGGTAGGTAGTAGCTCTTGGCTCCTTGGGCCGTTGAATAAAAAACAGATGTCATGTGGATATCAAAAGTTGTTGTTATTGACTGATGTATCTGGATCTCTCTCATATGGCGCTATCCACTCCATTTTTAAACGTTTTTGAGTGATTCCTCGGATCCGTCTCACTTATGACCAGTGTTACATTACTTTTAATTCAAGTGCTACTGATAAAGCAACAATTGAGGTAAATGATTCGCTGTCTGTGAGGGATACTATTCATACGGTTCAGATGATGCGATCCATAAAATTTTAGTTGACAGTGAGAATGACGATTGTTCCAACATCTTTGATGACTCTGTAGAGCATGTCCCTAAGGAGAGCCGTGTTCCCACACCCTTTTGGTTTGTGGCTTACTACAGGGAGGGGCGTGGTAACCTTATCCATACTTCAAGGTATTTGGAAAAGAAATTGGATTACTACCGATGGGCCACATAAAAAAATATGGTAAGGGTGTTTTAATTAGAGCCAAAGATCTAACACAGGCCATGATGCTCCTTAATCTCCCCTGCCCTACTGATGGCATGTTTGAATTCATCACACCTCATCGAATATTAAATTATAGGAAAGGACTTGTAGACAATGATGACCTGTATTAATTCTCACAAGACATAACGAGTAACAAAGATGAAAGGCAGTAAGAATATGATCATTCTCACTTTCTATGAGTCGCATATTCCAGATCGGAATAATATCGACCCTACCTCTTTAGATGTTAAGCCTTTTGTTAAGCGTCCTTTGAAGTTTTTTTTTTTTTTGCTGTTATGAGTTTGGTTATGGGAGGAGGAACTGTACAAACCGTTCATGGGTATCGAAATTGTTCTGCTCTTGACTCACATCCTACTTCTGAGTGTCAGTCAGAGAGTTACTGCAGGGATGCTCAAGATTTACGTTCTCTCAAATGTAAGTCGTACCTCCTAGAACAGGACATCCTCCACTTGGCAAACTCCCAATTCATCAGTATTGGTAGTGTCAGACGGCAACTCAACTTCAGGGGACAGAAGGATGGTGGTACGAGGAGATACGCCTCCTCCCTTCGCCCTCATCATTCTAAGTCAACGACATCTAAATCGATTGCAGCACCCTCTCAACTCTCCCAAGAAGCAGCTGCTTCTTACTCTAGTGAAAACGTTTCTCCAGTTTCATTACATAATAAATTCTGTATCTTGGAAACGTTATCAGATATTCGGTATGGTGACTCTTCAACTGATGACAATTCTCCAGCTTTAACTAAAGGTGTTCATGTGGTAAAGGTTCACGATGTCACACACTCCCCAAAAATTGAAACCAAAGTCAAATTAATTGTAACAGAGGCGTCTTTATGGTTCCTCTGAGACACTTGACTCCATGGACGTTCCTCCTTGCAATACAACCGTCTCTGTAGACTCATCCATATTTTCCTCTCAATCCCACGAGAAGCGTTCTTTTCCGCTTGAGCAGTAGAGTGATCCTTCCTAATAAGTGCAACAACTTAGAAATAATCCTTAGTATAGGCTAGTGATATGCTGTACTACGATGTTGTACTGTAACTCTATTAACTCTTAGTGTTGGAAAATGTTGTGTTATGATGTTGTACTGCAACCAAATGAACTCAGAGTGTTGGGTAGTAGTTTTCTATGTTATGATGTCATACTGTAACCAAGAAATTAACTCTAGTGCAATACTCTTGTAGCTGTGATGAATAAAGATGTATTGCGTTGTGTTGCAGGTGAGAGGTGGCTGTGGGAATTCTCGAGGCACCCTAACGGGAGCGAGAGACCACTTTTGTTGCAGGTAAGTGGATGATGCTGGCTGGCAGGCTGTCTTGACATTCAACATAATGGTTCAGTGCAACATCTTGATGCAATACATATTAACCTGGTCATTTCAGGTCTTGACAAACAACACATTTTCTGAGGGGGGTAATATACTGCTGGTAAATCTGGAGCAACTGATTTCTGCTAACTATTCCAAGCAACAGGCCACCATTATTTTTGTTAATCTGGTACTGTTTCCTGGCATATTTTAAAGGACTCTAGGAACTCTAATATACTAAAAGCGTATTACCCCCTTAACACTGTAATAATCTTTACAATTAATATAACCACTCTTACGTACACTGTAACCAACTTCATCTGCACTATATTCATCCTCATTATTAATCAACACTGTAACTATCCTTGCCAATAATCAAATAGGTCTTCACTACCGGGCAAAGTCTTTCTCCAGCATTCAGCCGGCCATGGGCCACACTCAATGCAGGCCTCTCCTCCAAGGACCGTGAAGCTGCATCCATTCTTCAAGCATTCACCACCATCCTCCACTCGTTTCTGTCATGCGCAATCACTCTACCTTCCTCCACAGATATACCTCTTCCACTCAGAGCTCCTTTCACGGTGTCCATCCATCTCCTCTGTGGCCTTCCTCTCCTCCTTACACCTCCCACATTTGAGCCCTCTATCTTCTTTACCATCTATTTTCCTCAATTCTCTCCACATGTCCAAACCATCTCAACACTCTGCTCTGCACGGCCTGCTAGCTCTCTCACTACATCTGTCCTTCTCCTCACTTCCTCATTCCTGACTCTGTCCATTCGAGTCACACCACACATGCTTCTCAGACATCTCATCATTCTACATTCAACCTTCTCTTCTCTCTTTCTCCCATATTCCATGTTTCCACTCCCTACAGTGCAGTAGGCACTGCAATCCCTTCGGACAACTTCCTCTTTACCTCCATTCTAAATGACTTACAGCCAAACATCCTATTCATTCCTCCAAGCACCTTTCCTACCTCATTTACTCTAGATTTTACCTCTGTTTCTATTTTGCTATCCACCGTCACCTTTGACCCCAAATACTTAAAACACTCCACCTCCTCCAATATTTCACCATCTAGCATTATATTCATCCTTCTTCCCTCTGCTCCCCTCCTACATCTCATTACTTTGCTTTTCGCCACGTTCACTCTCAGTTTCCTCCTCCTGCACACCCGTCCAAACTCCTGCAATAACATACTCAATTCCTTTTCTGACTCTGCCACTAACTCCGTATCATCAGCAAACAGTACCTGTAATTGGTTTAGGCCATTCCAATTCCTAGCAATCTCCTCTTGATACATCTTCTCTTTCTTGCTCAGCTCACTCACTTTTAAAGCCCTCTTTACTCCTTCCCTGTTTCTTGATACCACTCTTACCCCTCCCTCTACAAGGAAATTGTCCGAAATACCACCCCCTTTCTCCCTCAATACTCTAACATTCAACAAACACTGTAAAGCAGTCTTTGACACTACCACATAGGCCATCAAAGCTCTATCTACCATTCTCCCCTTTATCTGTCTTACCCACGTATATTCATATATTTCTCTTTTCTTAAAAAATGTATTTAGAACTACTAGCGCTTTCTTTACACATAACCCAATCATTCTTTCACCACTCTCATTTATTCCCGGCACCCCATACCTACCCACTACCCCATCTACTATCTCATCCCCAACTCCTGCATTCAAATCTCCCAAAAGTACGATGTTCACATTCTGCCCTAAACTCTGTATACACTCTTCCAATTCATTCCAAAACTGTCCTCTCTCCACCTCACCCCTCTCACTTTCTGGCCAATACACACTCACAAACACCCATGTCAGTCTCGCTCCAGAACAGGTGGAGTGTGAACGTACTCGTGGCGCTCTGCCTCCATTCTCGTTTGTGTTGTTTTGGAGCTCTTGTTTGTGTTTTTTGTGTTATTTGTGAGTTCTTGTTTGTGTGTTGTTGTTTCTGTGGTGTTGCTGGTGTTGTTTGTCTGTTGTGGTTCTATGTATAGTTTTGTTGTGATTGTCTGTGTGTGTGTGGGTGTGTGTGTGTGTGTCCCTGGCTGATTGAGTGTTTAGTTGTTTGTGTTGTTGTTTGCTTTCCATCTAGGCCTTGCCTGGCCTGATGGAGAGTGCGGATTCCTGCTTGGAGGCCGACTTGGCAATGTCGGAGGAAGACGAGTCTCCAATTGAGGATCACTGACCTGAGCTGCCTTCTCGCAACCCTCCCCCCCTCTCCTCGGTCACTCCGCAGCTCAGGTTGCAGCCGTCCACCTCCTCAACCTCTACCAAGCGACCTGTTGATGCCTCGTCCGACTCCTCGCAGGATTCCGATGGTGTGGACTGTTTGCCTCAAGCTGCCAAGACTGCCAAGGGTTCTTCAGCTGTGCACGACGTATCTTCTCTGCCTCACCCTGGTGTTTCTTCTTTGTATACCAACTCCTTGCCCTCGTCCAACCTTCCTGCTTTTGCACCGAGAGATGCCTATGTCAAACTCTCCTTCTCAGGAAACCCATCTACGGACACAAAGCTGCGTTGGTTGTCTGATGTCAACAGGGCCTTCCAGTTGCAGCGTGAACTGGCTGAAGTCAAGATGGCTGCTGTCACCTCCCGGTTTGTCTACATCTCTAGGAAGCGTCAGGACATCATTGATAGAGTGAAGGCTGGTGAATTTTTATCTCTGCCTCTCATTCTTGAAGACTCACCTGAGAGGCCTCGTAAGTTCCCCAGCTACATCCTTACCCGTTTTCCTATTGATGTTGACCCGAAACTTGCCAAAGGATACCTTGGTGTGTACTTTGCTCGTCGTTTTTTCCAAGATGGTTCCCCCATTAGCCGTATTGTTGTTGTCTGGAGTAAACCCCATCCACCTCCAAATGAGATTTCCTTTGATTTCCTCCCTTATCTTCCACCGTGTGAGGTGAGGAAACTTCATAATGACCAGCCTTGGTGTTACAGGTGCTGGGGAGTTGGGCATATCTCCCGGTACTGTTCTGCCAGGCCGAAGTGTGCTTGGTGTGCGGCCGACCATGATTCCAAGACGTGTCTTGTCAGGGGTGAACCATCACGTCCTGCTGCCTCCACCTCTGAGCCTTCACCTCCTGAAGATATGTCTCGATGGAAGTGTCCACGATGCCTTCAGCCAGGGGTTAACGTGTGGCATGGATGTACTCGACGTAAAGTCCAGGCTCGTGTCTCTACTATTGCACCGCCTCCACCACCACCACCACCACCTCCCCAGTCTGCTCCTCCTACCAGCCCTGCCTCACCTCCAGACCTGGCCCTCCTCAAGTCTGTTGCTACCCTCATGGCACGATGTACGGATCTCGAAAACAGCTTTTCTGCCCTTGAAGCCAGGATTGATGGGCTGGTTGCCGCTCAGGCTAACAATGACTCCAAACTCTCCACCTTGGTCGAGGCTCAGCAGGCCATCATCTCAACTGTCACTACCCTTACCGAAAAGATGGATACTGTTGCATCTCGCCTTGAAAAGCTTTTCGAGTCAGTCCCTTCTCCTGGTCCATCTTCTTCTCCAGGTCGCTCATCTGCCTCCACTCACCGGACTTCTACCTCCAAATACAGAGTTCGCTAGTGATTGCCGGCTGGATGTCATCTCCTGGAATGTATGTGGTATCACCAGTTATGCTAAGCTCACTCAACTCAAGGCCTATGTTTTTCGTCATCATCCCAGTGTTATTTTTCTCCAGGAAGCATTTCCAGGACGGCCGCTCGCTGTTGGGCAAG
Organism: Petrolisthes cinctipes; assembly: GCA_033782935.1. Classification (NCBI taxonomy): domain Eukaryota; kingdom Metazoa; phylum Arthropoda; class Malacostraca; order Decapoda; family Porcellanidae; genus Petrolisthes; species Petrolisthes cinctipes. Next base: position 807,996 of record JAWQEG010000074.1, read on the forward strand.
CTCCTCCCCTCTCAGGTTATGTGCCATATGTTCATATGGTAAGGAATGGTCTCCTGACTTACATACATAGCTCCTTGCCACATCGCCTTCTCCGTACCTCCACTGATCCTGACATGACCTTTCAGCTATTTGAGGTTCTACCTGGGAATGGAGTACTACAACTATGTAATGTCTATTCTGTCCCAGCTAGACTCACTCTTGAGGCTCTTCCTTCTCCAACAGTGCGTGGTATGGTGTATATGGGAGATTTTAATGCTCGGCATTCTGATTTGGGTGATAGTACTGGCTCTATTAATCGTAACGGTGTTCGTCTCCTTTCATACATCCGCAAGCATCATCTGACACACTGGGACACTGGCGGTGCCACTCATTGCCGGGGAGGTACTCTGGATTACATCCTCTCCTCTGGCCTGATAGCATCTCAGGTCTAGTGCTCCTCTGTGCCAGACTTATTCTCTGATCACATTGCTCTTCGGTTTCATTATTCTCTAACTGCTGGGTCAGGTGCTTCAGCCACTCGTTTGCATATTGCTGTTCCCCCAAAATATAGCCCGACTTACATCTTATTTATGGCCCATGTATTCCCTACATTTGAAATATCATCAGCTGAACAGTTGTACTCTGATCTTGTATCTGCTACTCATGACTTTTATAGGCTATACGTCTCCCGGCCACACCTCCAGCATCGCCATACTGCCCACTCCTGGACACTGGATGCACGTATACAGGAGGCAAAGGAGGAGGCTGAACGTGATGGCCTATTGTTTCAAGCCAACCCAACCCCTGACCTGCACCATCGTTACCAGATGTCTAGGGACGCTTTAGTTGCCCTGCAGGAGTGTGCTCACACTGAGCTTTCATTCGACAGCACAGTGTTCAAATTTGTGCGGTCCCTAGCAAGCTAGTTTCGAGGTGGTAACACTGTGACTGGCAGCCAAGGGGTTTCCACATCCATCTCACCCACCACCAATCATCCTGACATGTACTGTGAGGGTAGGACAAATTTTCATCACTCCTCTTTTCCTGTAATTACCATATATGTATGTAAAAACGACAGTGACATTATATTTCATATTGTTGTGTTGAAAAATGCGATTCTGACATGTTTTATAACGAAATTAGATATGTAAATATAGCGTAAATTGAGTGTACAAGTGAATTTTGAGTCGATATCATTGAGTTGGCTACCCATCCTACATATCTCATTTAAATCTTCACAAGTACATCAGGAGACAGCTAAAAGTTTGTATTTTAATATCCTGTATTATTTATTTATGTAGCGTGAGTGGTTCACAAGCTATTAGGCGTCAAATGTGTTATTTATATAGTGACCGCGAGTGTGGGAGAGAGGCCCGGATGAGGCAGCTGCCACTAAGTGGTTAATTCTCATTCACTTATACCACCGTCATAGACATTATTTTATACGAACGCCCTTTCCATCACCAAGTCAATGTCACCACCACTCACCATCAGAGTTATCACCACCACTCACCATCGCAAACACCACCATTTACACCAACATCACGATCTCCTCAGGTGTTGATGTGGGAGTTTAGAGAGAGGACGGCGGGCCACCTGACTTGTGGGGGGGTCACCATAGGCGGACCCCCTTTCTACAACCTCACCATCACTGGGCAATGCTACGGTGATGCAGGTCAGTTTCTTTCTACTGCGGTAAAAGTATATTATACCTAAGAGGGTCCTATGTTAATATAGTTTTGGTGTCTACCCCAGCTAGGCTGGGCTTGGTATGTAACTAATGTAGTCCTGGAGGCTGGTGAGTCGTAGCAACCTCCTTCATATATAAGGAGAGGGGGTGGTGGTTGACGACCGGGAGTACTGATGGTGTTATGGTTATCATACTCGCTTAGCAAGCGAGAGATCCTGGGGTCGATTCCCAAGTCAGTGGAATTGTTGGACAATTTTTCCAGCCCCTTACCTAGCAGTAAGTAGGTACCCGGCTCTAAGAGCAATCTTGTAGTAAAGGACACCTCCTCTCCATTTCTCAGTGATGGTGGTGAGGTGATGTTGGCGGCAGAGAGAAGGATGCAACTTTTGTGGACGAAGTAGTCTCTATCATTAGATGTCACAAAACCATAACCCTTAACACAGTTGAGCCACTTCACCTTGCCGAGTTACGGTGGGCAGGGTAAGTGGTCCTAGATCCTGCTGGCTGTGGAATCCTACCCTCAGTTTTTTTTTTTTTGTGTGTTTTCACCCATTAGGTAGGTATTTAAGCAGAATTTTTTTTTCTCTCCTTCCATCCTCCGCTTCCTGCCACATAAGTACCACTGCCACCGGAGACAATTGATGTTGATTTTAAGAAGCTAGTCCCAGGTGTTGTCCCGCTGGACCAGACATCCCTGACCTGGAAGATGTCGGAGTCTTGGCAACGAGAGATGAGTTGGTGAAAAGGGTAGAGTCGAGGAGAGGCGGACATCCACCAGTCCAGGGTGACAGTGGGTGGTGGGTTGGTTGGTGGGCTGTTAGTCCTCCTTCTCCTCTTCTTCACCGTCTGTCATTCCCCTTCATCATTATGGCCTATGTTGTTAGTGGGTGCCCTTTATCTTGGTAGGGGTGGAGGTGGATGGGAACTGCCATCGGTGTCCTGAGTGTCTTCCTCCGTTTCGGGGTCTTGTTGGGGAGGCTCAGGCGGTGTTGACGGTGGTGGTGGTGGTGGTGCCTTCCTGCTGTTCGCCCGGTTTAGTGGACGAGGCAGCATTAACCGGCAACGTGGGTGGGCCAGAGTCGGGGTTGATGACGCGTCCACTCCTCTACTCCCCTGCCGAAATGCCGGCTTACTGCCTCGTTTCTTGTTGGTTATAGTTGTGGTGGGTGGTTGTAAGTCAGAAGAAATGGCTATTGCTGGTAAGACATTTCTCTTGATGATGACTTGTAGGAGGTTAGAGAGACGACCTAGCCCTTCTGCAGCTAAAGCAACAGCTGTCTTGGTGCAGACTGTGACAATGTCTGCCTGCTGCTGCCATCGCTGCAGTGGTTGGGCGTCGGCCATCCTCCTCCCACGGGCGTGGAGTGTTAACTTCCACGCCCTTCCTCCCTTCATCCATAGTGAAAGACACCTCTCCGTCCCTCAGTGAGAGTGGTGAGGTGTTGGCAGCAGAGAGAAAGATACCCTTCCTGTGGACAAAGTAATCTTGGTAATTGCTCGTCACTAAGCCATAGCCCTTTAAATGGCTGAACCACTTCACCCTGTCAACTAGACTGTCGGCAGGGGAAGTGGTGGTGTTCACTGTTGGTGTTGACTGGACCATGGCTGGTTGTAGAATCACTCCTGCCCCTTCTGGGTGGCAGGTGACGTGCTATTTATCTGCAGAGCAGGATCGTGTTGCCCGTTGTGTTTGGCCCTGATTGGTTATTGGGGCTCGCTGTGAACTCAATAAGGAATGTAGGTCGTCTGCTTGGATATTTAGTTTAAGGTTATTTTCTTTTATGTATAGGGCTTCAAGAATTATTTTCCAGTATTTCACTGGTGAGGGATAAGTAGAGGTCTTGTCTCAGGAATTTCTTTGGCACTCCAGAATTTAGGTGGTAACTGAGGCGCTGAGAAAATTTCATAGTCGTCATGCTAATATAATTTGAAGGGAGGGCTTCTCAGTTCCCTCTTGTGTAGGAAAATCTGTAAGCGACATTTTTCCTCTGAAATATGTTTTTGGCTTGGTGGGGGCTGTTCCATAGTAACAAATGGCTGTTTTCTTGGTTTTGTAATATGTTATTACGCTAAGTCCTTTGTTTGGGTCAGTTGGCTTCACATTACGTTTGACGATTTGCTTCATAATCCTCTCGTCTTCTTTATATGTTGTTGAAAATGTCGACCTTTAATATATGTTTATGTAGTTATCACTCTGCCTCTTCTGTGGTAGTGATTTAATGAACAGAATCAATCAAACAAGTAAGTCAGACCTAGAAATTGATCCATTTAAATATATATATATATATATCAAGACTAATTGATTCCTCCAAGCCATTCAAAGAAATTTGATTCTTCATTTTGTTGATTTCGTCAGTTTCTGTTGTTAAAGTGAGTATGATTAAATGGCCCAATATGAGCCAAATTTATATTCTATAATTATCCATTCCAACTGAATGTGTGTAAAGATAAAGACTTCAATGGGAAGAAGAGGTTATGATCTTTTTTAGTAACTTCCAACATTATAAGAAGATGTAGATTATGTAAATCAGAAGGTCACTAACGTATGTGGTTTGATTTCATGAATGCATCATCAGACTCCATAATACTTTCCAACCTCTTCGTTATAAAAAGTTTTACAGGAGTAAATGAAGGGATAGAATACTTGCTGGGGACAGTCTGTTTGTGTGCCAATGAGCTATAATCTCTGCTTCACTATCGTTAATCAACGTGTGGTGATTCCTTATATATGAAGGAAGTTTCAATGCAAACGAAGACCACAACAGCTATGTGTCTCATTAATAATTACTTAGCGTGCTACAATACTCAAAGTTACTCATCCATCCTATGTTGTCCCCTCAGATGATGATGGCCTCCATCTCTACGTCAACCAGCCCTCGGTGAGGCCAATTTTGGTAATGTACAATTGTCCAAACATAACAGTGTAATACAGTGCTGGAAAATACAGAGCAAATATTTACTCCCAAACCTTCTGGGCAAGAGAACACAATTTTTTTTGGTTATTATAGTCCTGTTTTTCTGGTACACTATGCAAACATAAAAGAGCTCCAATGTACCAAAAATGTATTACCCCCTTAAGTTGGTACAACATCAGTGAAACTTTTACATTTGCTCTATACATATAAAAAAAAAAAGCACAAAGTTTAATTTCAAAGCCACCCAGATTGGTTTTGTATTCTTCCATCAGCAACTTTACCTTCTATTTCCTTTACGGCCGCTGTATAGCTGCTGTTGTCGACGATCACAGCTCTTCCTCAGTCTTAGGCAATTAACAATGGTGTTCCCCAGGGCTCTGGGCATGCCCTATCACCTACCCTTTCTTAATATTTGTCAGGGATCTTCTTAGCTTTCCCTCCACCCATCTACTCTGATGCTGATCATTCTAACTTACACAAATTCATCAGGGTTCCCAATCGCCAGTCATCACAATCCTGTAATGATGCAGTTGTAAGCCTGACGTCTGACCTAGCACACATCTCTGATTGGGGTAGAGGAAACCTTGAAGTTTTCATTGCTTCTGACATACAGTTCATTTATCTGGTTTCATTTATGCTCAATTAACACAGACAACATTCGCCCTGGACTGATTGCCTTTGTCCAAATATTACTTCTCATTAAATACAGAATAGGCTCAAGGCCAGGGGACTGTACTTTTGCCACCTTCAGCTACAAAATGATGCACAGACTGACGTGGGGATACAACTGTGTTTGTGCAGAAAAGAATACACTCACCACCAAGTCCAACAGTTCATTTAGTGTCATGAGTCTTATCTGATCTGTATGCCATTCATTAATTAAGGCTTTGTTACGCCATCAGTGGGCAAGTGTGGTGATAATCAGCATACGAGCCGAGGATGCATGGAAAATGATCGCGTAGTTGTACGTAACTGATGCACCATCCTTGCTCGAGCAGATTCATCAACGGCACTAAGTTCTAGCTGAACCAAGCTCGTCAGCGCCACGCTTGGCCACCACACTTGCCCACTGATCGTGTGAAAAGGCATTCACCCTTGGCTGGGTTCTAACGCGATGCCACATTATGTCCATTTGAGTGAGGCTATGCAATGAATCACAAGATATGATAAATTCTGTTCATGTCTGCCAACCGTGCCTGAGAATTATTGATGATTTAGATTTTTATTGATTAATGCTTAGGGATTCAGCCTTTAAATGATTCCCTTCCTGTAGCCTGTGCATGGCCTGGTGGAGACGGCGAGAAGGGACCTGCAGGGGCATAAGGAGAAAAACGTGACTCTATGGACAGCCAGGATACGACCACAACACTTAGATCTCGGTAATTACTACTGTTAATCTTCTTGTTACACACACACATTACTACCATTTATATATTCATATACATACCAAATGCCCAACAGTTATGCCTATCGGCAATGACGATAAAAACAATAATAACAACAATAATAATATTGCCCATCCTAAAGATGTCATTTTAGTCTTCACAAGTACTATCAAAGACAAAAGTCGTGTTGCTGTCTTGTCCGATGATTTAATTTAACTTGTGAAACATAATGAAAGCCCCACCACAATAACGCTCATGCCCAGTATTTTATTTATTTTATATGTTCCGACACTGGACATAGGCTTAATCAAGCCCGTTACCGTGGCCCAGGTCAACTGCTGCTCACACACACACGTCACGACTTCCAAACTGGTACCGAGCCACAGTGAGAGCGAATGCAGGGTTATTCCCAAATACTGCAGTTGTTATGGTACCAGTGAGTATGTTTTACGACGGTCGGTAGCCTTATAGTTAGTGCCTGAAACTCAAATCGGAAGAGTAAATATTCTCAGGCCCTCACCTGAGAGGATCGATCTCCCGACCTCTAGGTTATGAGTCCAGAACACTAACCACTCGGCCACCTGCCCTTTACCATGATTATGCTTCCACTAAATTTAACTACACAACTTTTGTCTTTGATAGTGTAATGGTGGCATACGCACCACTCCGTATTCCTATATATATATTCTATGTGCTGGTAAGCCGCTCCCTGTTTCTTTGTGATCTCCCCGTCCCAGACAAGCCACAGTCTGACGGTTTGATTAATCCCGTCCCCTGGCTCAGCTTAGCATACCCTTGGGAACCCAGCCGCCAGCCTTCCGCTTCCTCCAGGTATGAACTAAGGTGGGTGCCACAGGTCAGTGGATGGCGTGATCACGTGAATGATGCTACATACAGGAACCTGGAGTAAGAATATAAAAGAGCGGAGCGACGCTTGTGAGGCAGACTGTCCCAGCGAGCTACTAAGGAGGAAGGACCAACTGTACCTGCCGTCGTCACACACCTGAAGTCCACGTGTTCGCACTACGTCCACACGCTGTCCCCCTGCCCTACGCTACTACACAAGCGACACTGTAACTTCTGACTCTCCACGATGCAACATCGGCAGGCTGGCCTTCCCCCACACCATATGTACTGCACCCTTGAATGTTACCAAATAAACTGTACCGTGTATTCTAGAGTCTGTTCACCCGGGTAGATGCATAAGGAGTTTCCTTACTGTCTCAATAATAGTACTGTACATCAGGAAACAGCTAAAGGCTTGTACTTCAATATCCTGTACCATTTATTTATGTAACGTGAGGAGTTTACAAGCTCTTAGCCGTCAAATGTGTTGTAGGGGAGAGAGAGCTGCCGCGTAAGATAATGCTAAGTGGTTAATTGCGAAATTCAATAACATGATGTTTTGAAAATGGTGTGTTAGCCCAGATCAGTCCATTTTGCAGCCAACCGAGGACAGATTCCCCTCCCCTTCCTGCCCCTTGTCTCATTGTTCCCCAGAAGTCATTTGACTCCCCCTTATACTCATACCATTCAGGATGCTCACTCAACAGGTGGCACTACTCATATTATTATTCCTATCATGTGAGGTGTACTCATAATATGTACACTGTACTATTGACCACAGGTATTCTTACCAACCTTTAGAATTGCCTCAAGCAGTCTTCACCAGCGGCGGGATACTCAAAGCTTGCAAAGGCGCCTTTTGTTCCGAAAGCGCTTTTCGATTTCGCCTCTTCCCAAACGACGCATACTCAAAACCTTCAATGGGCGCGGTCATATTGGAAACAACTGCTAATTAGCGCCTTAGAGCAACGGCTGGGTCGGAGCAGCCGTATCGATGGAAAGGTGCCTTTTAATGAATAAAACCAACAATATGTCAGCGGTGGATGATTCGCTTAGATAGCTCTTCACTCCAAATTATATATAACACTGCCTCAATGCTTTGCTAAGAGAGTAGTGGTTGCCATAGAATATAAATAATGAGTAGCATGTTATGATACACTAAAGAAAATTAATTATATGTGGAGGTATATATGGTACATAAAATATAACCAATTCTTATAGCTTCCTATCTGTTGCAGTTCACGTCATGCCTGTTTGAAGTGTGTGTATTTTTATATAATACTGGATATATATGTGTATTTATTAAACACTTGCCCCTTTACAATAAATCTTGGCCGCTGCTGTATAATATGTATTATGTAATAACCAACTCTTATAAGAGTTTGCGCTCGTGATTGTGGCTTTGTGAAAATAGTATTATGTATATATTAGCCAAAATAAAGTAATAATGGCTATATCAGTGAACCATTTGATATAATTATGTAATCAATAATTATGTAGTATAAAATATCAAAACAATTTGATTCTTGCGGAGTGAGTCACTGTCAGACCTAATCAAACAATAATGCCAACTGAAGTAGGTTAGGTCTATAGTGTTAGTGACGATTTTGATTTTGTAGCACTAAATAGTTTACTCATATGTATATTGGTTACATAATTATATCATATGGGGCAAATTAATGCAGCCATTATTACCCTATTATGGCTATTTACGATTTATATATATATATATATATATATATATATATATATATATATATATATATATATATATATATATATATATATATATATATATATATATATATATATATATATATATATATATATATATAAATAAAAAAACATTAATATCTTGGCCATCACCGTGTAGCCTAACATATATATATTTTTTTTGTGTGTCTCATAACCCAATAACTACTATATTTTATATGAACACCTTAGATACTTAATTAGTATTGGAACTAAAATCAATGTTAACAAATTAATTTATTAAGATGCTGAAATCATGGTAAATTTTCCTAGTCAATTATATATACTGTCTATATTTTCGTTGTTATGTAATTTGTTCCATCATTAAATGTTTGTTTAATATTAATGTCTGTTATCCGCTCAGACCGTTCTTCGAAATACTAGATTGTGATTGGTTTACATTTCCTAAGCACACTTCGATAGGTCTGCTGTTATTGGCTGGAGTATCAAATTGTGCATTTTGAGGATTTTGCGCAAAATCGCCGAAAGGCACACGAAAGGCGCATTTGAAATTTGTTTTGAGTATCGGAATCGCACCTTTCTGAAAGGCGCCTTCGACCTGCCGAATCAAAAGGCGCCTTCACTCGAAACGCGTCTTCAGTGAAGGAGAGTTTTAAGTATCCCGCCCCTAGTAACACTAAACATCGTCCACCATGTCCAGATGTATGATATCCTCTATCTCCTACCTCACTTTCCTTTAACATTCTCTTAGCTATTTACTGTATATACCTTGAAGCAATATTCTATGAACATTGTGAGTTATCCAGTCAATCTGTAATTACTAGAAAATTAGATTCCGTTTCCTAGCCTCCTCCTCCTCTCCCTCTCTGTCGCTAGCTCATTCCCTCCCCCTCTGTCCCTCCTGCTACCTCCCTCCCTTTTTTCCTCCCCTGCTCACTCCCTCGCTCTTACTAACTGTTTCTCCTGTTCCTACCTCCCTCCCTCTCTATCATCATCCCCCCAACTCTCCAAATTCTCTGATCACCCGCCTTAGTGTGTGTGTGTGTGTTATTTAATTATAATTTCAATCGTGATTCTATCGGGTTATCATAATTTTATCGGGTTTATGATCCTACAAATCTGTAGTTCCCTTGTGTTCTATCCCGACCAACTTTTCTTATTACGTAGGGTATTACGGCAACCAAGGACAGAGAACAATATAATATTGAATATGAACCTATATGCTTCAACCCTCGCTATTCGAAAGATTTATGCAGCCGAACGAGGTCGACAACAAATTTGATTCAACCACCTCTCTGGTCTGTCCGCGCCTGCATACCGTTTCTCCATAGCATTATAAGAACAAAAATTCATAACCCTATTATTAAATTAATGTATATAAAAAAAGTTTTGAGGCTATAAAAAACAAATGTCAAACTGAAAGAAAAAGTTGTATTAAAATTAAGGATGATATAACAACATAGTATTTTTACATTTAAGAAAAAACAAGAAACCTATCATGGCAGTGCCTTACACTTAATTCATACAGCTGGGTTTCACTACAAATGTAATAGATTAATACCAGGTGCCCTACAGTATACGGATAAAAAAAATTAATAGATTTGACATCAGTACACGCAGTCCAACATGAATAACTATACATGTCAAGGAGCTTCTTTTCTTCATTATAACTTTCTTGTGATGGTAGGGGCGCGGACCACAAATTGATTTTGAAGTGGCGCCGCTCTATAACCACTTAGCCACAGGCCTTATCTACCTTGGCAGCTCTGCAGCCCGAGCATTTCTCCCGAATTCGCGGTCACTATGTAAACAACACATTTGACGGCCAATAGCTTGTAAACCACTCATGCTACATAAATAAATGATACAAGATAATGAAATCCAAACCCTTAGCTGTCTCCTGATGCAAGGTCTCCTCCACTGCCGCGTTCATCACTCAGCATAGTCAATGTGTGTACTCCACAATGTGGTGAACCGCAAAATTTGACTCTCTTACCCGAAATACTTGCCAGTATGAGTTTCGGAGCGGGTGCTGGGGGATAGGAGCTAAGAAGAAGCTAAGGCTATTATTCTTTTTAACAAATCACAGATTAGCAGGAATCCTGTTGCTGTCTTTGTCATTACCTCATCTCTCACATCCATCCTCCTTCACATCCCTCTCTCCTCCGCTCTCTCACTCTGTTAACCCACACATTTACTTCCCATTCAATTTTCACAATTTCCTCTTTTATTCTATTACATCCCTGTCCTCTTTTTTCACCTCAATTTTAGATCTACTTCTAGTCTCGCTCTTCTACCTTCCAGCCCATATCACTCTTCCGAACCCCTTATCCCACGCAGAATGAACCTCCTCTTCAATTGACTCCACCACATTCTCTTCTAACTCCTTTCACTCCTATTCGAGTTAATGAGTACCCGCCCCATAACCACCCTATTGATTCCTCCACAACCGCTATTGATGATCTTTAAGCCACATACACAAGTGACCACCTCCACCTCTCTTGTCTGGGCTCTTGCACACCCAACTTGTTATTCTCATCCCACACCCACCACCATATTGACCCCTTTGACACTAGCTCACTGCGCCCTCCTTCCTCAACTATCCTACTTACCCATTTCTAAACCCCCCCTTGACCCCCTTTTCCACAGCCTACTGACAACCCTCTGCTTCCCCACAGCCATTTCCTGCCCACTACTGAACGTGCTCCCGTACACTGGTCCTGGTGCGGCTGGATTATGGGAGGGGTTCATTCCACTGAGCCGTGCCCCCGGAGACCTTCTGACTTACCGCTGTTTGGGGAAGTATAGCAGGCCTGGCGGGGGAGGGCCACAAGAGGGTCAGGTCCACTGCCAACAGACAGATATAGGGCCCCGCTGGAATGGCACTCTTGCACTTCCCTGCCAACGTGAGTGACAGTTAGCTCTTCTAAATCTCTCCGTGCAGGGGAATTGTGTGTGTGTGTGTGCGTGTACTATCACGATCCCAAAATGAAAGTCAAAGCCAGAGTTGAAAATTTGCAAGACGAACCTAGACAGGTCAGCGCAAAAATCCCCATTTCAATGTAAGGATGAAGACGCTGTAAACACATACCGAATTAAGTGATTGCAAAGTAGATATTAAAGCGTAATGATGTATCCCAAACGATGCCCATTATTGATGACATGAAACCAGTGACTATGTATGCTGAATGTAACATTACCTCCTGTTCTTCCTCCAGTGACGTGCCCTGCCAACTACCAACTCTCGCTGGACCACACTACCTGTTATCTGGCCTCATCTGACACCTCTCCTCACGGCGTCACCTCCGCTTCCCTTATGTAAGTTGCATCTCTATAACCCGTTCTCTCTAACAATACACACACACAACATGTATCTGTTCCACACACACACACACACACACATACAAACATATTTCTGTTCTTCCTGTGTTGTACAGTTGGGTTCAGGAGTAATGCTCCACTCTGGGCACATGGGAAAAACAAAAATCTTTGAAAAGCCACAAGTGAAAACCGTAGACTTGCATTCCCGGAGGCAGATTGCAGCTCACAACCTTGAGCACATAATTATGGTACAGTACATCTAGAAGGGCTATTGTAATCAGCTTGTGGATATTAGCAAGGTAAAGCAACTTACTCTATATTTGTAAGATAAAATATTATACAAATAAAACTTTCCACGCAACACATGATGATACCATAGGCTATAAATAATAGAATACACAGGTAATTCAATAACGGAACGGACCAATACAGAAGCTTCATAGCTTCTTAATTAACTTGCAATGGGTGGAGCATTTTAGCTTATGAAAAAGTGGAGAAGAATTAGTCGTTATACAGATAATATTTCAATACCAATGTGACATTAGATTAATAGTTCAGTGATATATATATATATATATATATATATATATATATATATATATATATATATATATATATATATATATATATATATATATATATATATATATATATATATATATATATATATATATATATATATATATATATATATATATATATATATATATACACACACACACACACACAAAGTACACACACACACACACACACACACAAAGTACACACACACATGAAAACAGAGAGAGAGAGAACACACACACACACACACTCATTGAGGTATACCCAACTACAAAAGCGCTGTCGCCTCACAAAACGGTTCTTGAAATTTGGGGTTTAATGACTCGTGAATCGAAACATCATACACAATAACATTTTCCAATTTAGAAGCTTGTGGGATTCATGATTCTGCGGATGAGGCGACAGCGCTTTTGTAGGTGTGTGTAAAGTCTGGGACTAAAGTCCTCGGAGAAGATTTGTGAGTTTTTTTATTGCCCAGAGATGGCGCTTCAATCGCTGTTTAGAGAAGGGGCGGAGTCTTGAATGGAGGGAGGGGCTACAGTTAGGTTGTGGGGATTCGTATTCATTGCTTCAAACATGTGTGTATTTGCCAACCTATGAGACTGATCAATATGTAAGGACCTGTGGTGAATGGAACTATGTGGCCAATCCGCATACGTAGGTATGTAATTAGCCTTTTCTATAACTTGAAAAAAATATATAGCTGCAAGGCGATTTCCAAAATGTAGATAATATCATCCCCATATCTGTTCTAACCCAATGTTAGTGAATATGTAAAAAATGTAACCGAACTTTACTTTGATCTGCTCAGCTGTTCATCATTCTTTGTATTCTTTAGATATTTGAAATTTATTAGCCACGTGAAAGTCGTGCAGAATTAATTCGTCTTAACACCGCCCTAGGCCTGGAAGACCCTGTTGGACTAGGAAGAAAGTGATAGTCATCGAGAGGAGGAACAACAAGCAAGAAGAAAACAAAGAAAGTAGGGAGAATTAAAGATTTATAAGAGGGTCGTTGGGATCCAAAGCACTTTATACAGTATACCCCACTTGATAGACCAGTGGTTCTTAATTAACGTGGGGGGCGTGAGTGATTTACAGGGGGACGAGAACCTCACGTGAAAAGTGAGGTCCTCATGGTCCATCTTCTTCTTCATGTCGCTCATCTGCCCCCACTCACCGGACTTCTACCTCCAAATACAGAGTTCGCTAGTGATTGCAGGCTGAATGTCATCTCCTGGAATGTATGTGGTATCACCAGTTATGCTAAGCTCACTCAACTCAAGGCCTATGTTTTTCGTCATCATCCCAGTGTTATTTTTCTCCAGGAAGCATTTCCAGGATGGCCGCTCACTTCTGGGCAAGCTCCTCCCCTCTCAGGTTATGTGCCATATGTTCATCTGGTAAGGAATGGTCTCCTGACTTACATACATAGCTCCTTGCCACATCACCTTCTCCGTACCTCCACTGATCCTGACATGACCTTTCAGCTATTTGAGGTTCTACTTGGGAATGGAGTACTACAACTATGTAATGTCTATTCTGCCCCAGCTAAACTCACTCTTGAGGCTCTTCCTTCTCCAACAGTGCGTGGTATGGTTTATATGGGAGATTTTAATGCTTGGCATTCTGATTTGGGTGATGGTTCTGGCTCTATTAATCGTAATGGTGTTCGTCTCCTTTCACACATCCGCAAGCATCATCTGACATGCTGGGACACTGGCGGTGCCACTCATTGCCGGGGAGGTACTATGGATTACATCCTCTCGTCTGGCCTGATAGCATCTCAGGTCCTGTGCTCCTCCGTCCCAGACTTATTCTCTGATCACATCGCTCTTCAGTTTCATTTTTCTCTAACTGCTGGGTCAAGTGCTTCAGCCACTAGTTTGCGTATTGCTGTGCCCCCTAAATATTGCCCGACTTACATCTTATTCATGGCCCATGTATTACCTACATTTGACATATCTTCAGCTGAACAGTTGTATTCTGATCTTGTATCTGCTACTCATGACTTTTATAGGCTATACGTCTCCCGGCCACACCGCCAGCATCGCCATACTGCCCAATAATGGACGCTGGATGCACGTATACAGGAGGCCAAGGAGGAGGCTGAACGTGATGACCTATTGTTTCAAGCCAACCCAACTCCTGACCTGCTCCATCGTTACCAGATGTCTAGGGATGCTTTAGTTGCCCTGCAGGAGTGTGCTCACACTGAGTCTTGGCAGCGGTTCATGGACAGCATCAACCAGCAAACAAGTGTGGCTTCTATGTGGCACCTCATCCGTCGGGTTGTTAAAAAGACACCGGCCACTGCTCGTCATCACACTCCCGCCGACTATGCCCAACAACTTGTCAATGCCTGGTCAAAATAATCTACCTCAGCCAGTCTACCCATCCACATACAAGATGCACTCGCTTCCCGTGCTGCTGTCCATCGGCTACGTCTAATGTCTGCTCTGTTACAAGATGATGACGATGATGCAGAGGAGATAACTGAGGAGGAGTTGCGCCGTGCTCTCTCACGGGGTAGAGCTTCTTCGCCTGGTGATGATGGTATTACTTATGCTGTGCTGCGCCTACTTCAACAAGTTCCTGGGAACCCTCTACTTCGACTGTACAATCTTTGTCTTCGTGACGGTTGTGTACAACGAGCCTGGACCAGCAGCACAATAATACCCATCCCTAAGCCCGGCACTGCGAAGTTCAGGCATATTTCCCTGACTTCCTGTTTTTGTAAGGTTATGGAGAGAATCTTACTCAATCGTGTCATGTACAAACTGCAGGATCGCCTTTCTCCATGGCAGTTTGGTTTCCTTCCCCAGCGGAGCACACACCACTGCCTAGTCGACCTGTACTCTCGCCTTTCCAGGGACAGTGTGGTGGCCTTCATTGACCTTCGAAGTGCCCTCGATGTTGCTAATAGAGACGTCATTTTGGATCAACTGGTTGACTTTGGGATAAAGGGTAATCTACTACGGTGGATTCGGGGCTACCTGAGTAACAGGACCTCCAGTGTGTTTTTCAGTGGTGCTTTCAGTCCTTTGTCCAGTTTTCATCTTGGTACGCCTCAAGAGGATGTTCTCAGCCCATTGTTATTTAATATTCTGATGCATCGGCTGCTCACTTCTCTCCCTGATATTCCTGGAACTACAATTACATGCTATGCTGATGATATCTGTGTTCATTCCACCTCACCAAGGGATCTCCAGTGGTTTCTTGACTCCTTCTCTGTGGCCTCCTCTCACTGTGGCATTAATGTCTCCCCAGATAAGAGCAGAATATTCACCTGCCGCCTTCCTCAAGCGCGGTCAGTGTTCACCATTGGAGGGACTGTCATTCCCATGTGTTCCCAGTATCGCTACCTGGGCGCGCCAGTCAATATTTGGCCGATTATCCCTGCCAGACCTCAAGACCATCCCATTGTCCAGGACTTGTTGGGTCGTCTCCAGCGCCGACTGACACCACTTCAATGGCTCACTAACAACTCCTCGGGCATCTCCATCCCAGTAGCCAGGACTATTTATATTGCTTTTATCCGTTCAGTTGTTGATTACCTCTCCCCTGCTCTGATTCAACTTCCCAGGGCTACTCTTGAAACTTTAGAAAATTTTCAGAATAGAGCAATGAGAATAATTCTCGGTTGTCCAATGTCGACCAAGATAGTGAACATGCAGCGTGAGTTGCGTCTTCCGCCGTTAGTGGAGAGAATTTATGCTAGTGTTACTTGCTTCACTGTCAAGTGCCTCCATTTCCCACATCTTTCACCCCATTACTCTCAGTTAGTCAGGACTTCTCTTAGACCAAACTACCCGGTCCCTCCCATACTGCCTGCTGGACGTACTCTTATAAGGTCTGTTTCCTCTATGCTCCGTAGTCTTAATATAGATATGATGGTGGCAGACGTCCCCCCAGGGCCCCCTCCATGGATGCTACCAACACCTGATGTGAGCATCACACCTACTTCCAAGATGGAACTGCCTTCTCTACAGCGGCAGTTGGCTCTGAAACACATAGAAACAGTGACGTCCTCCATCACAGATCCATACTGCCTCTACACTGATGGCTCATTGAAAGCGGATGGTACAGCAGGTTGTGCCGTTTTCTTGCCTGACATGGAGTCTCCTCCACGGGGCTGGGTTGGCCGTCGTCTCTGTAACCACTCTGCCATTCTGGATGCTGTTAGTCTTGTTTGTCAACGTGGAGTGAATGCTGCCATTTTTTGTGACTCCAAACCTGCCCTTCATTCCCTCTCTAGTGTTCAGCCCACACACTCTACTGTTATTCAACAGATTTTATAGTTTTTGGCCTTATTGCATCATCGTAACTTGACTGTCAAATTTTTATGGGTGCCATTACATGTAGGTTTATATCACAATTGTACAGTTGACAGACTCGCAAAGGAAGCCTAACATCTGCCTCCTCGTGGTGTTGGATATCCTCTCTCCCTGACATGCTAACTTTCTAGAGTCCGCTCCGCTGCTCTCCTCCCTATACGGCGACATAGGGATGCAGAGAGGCCCTTCAGCATCTCCATCACCCATCACAAATATTCCTACCGTCGTCGAGGAATCATAGTTCGGAGGCACAATGTAATCTCTGCTCGTTTGAGGCTTGGCTATCGGCCACCGTGGCAGGTTGCTAGGATGCAGGGTGAGCCTCCCTTCACTGAGTGTCGCTTGTGTCGAGCGCCTCGTGCTAACACTATAGAGTACTATTGCCTGGCCTGCCCCACTGTCCGACACTTGCTGCCCCGGGGCCTGCCACTTGATGTGATTTGTCGACACCTGCTGAACCATCAGGTTCTGGAGGAATTTCTGGTACGCCACCCTCGTTTTGGTGGATTTAAATATGTCATAATGTAAATATTTGTCTGTATGCTTGTGCTTCATTCTGTTATGTTTTCGTGATGTGTGTGTGTGTGTGGTTGAAGTAATTGAATTCTCATGAGTCCCGCCTACCCTTGTGTATTGTTGTCTGCCTGTTGACTGACGCTACGGCGTAATGAATTAAAAAGTGTGTAATATACAGAGGTCGCCACCGAAGACTCAGTAAGCATCATAACCCACCTGGGAATAAACAACCATACCCGTCATCCCTGCACTGTAAGCAACTGCACAGGCAACCACACAGGAATAATAAACAACTGTGGGGCAACACTCAAACAGGGGGGTAAGCCATAGTTGACAGGGTATGGGCTATGACTACTTAATGATAGAAGGAAAACCAGTAAAAGGTCTGACTTCGTGACAGAAGTATAACCCAGATTCGAAACTGCACTCCACTATGAGCCGACCACCCAGCTCTATAGAAAGGCTACTGTACACAATTAATCCTTTAGGATTCCACGACACTGTATATTAATTAATATCGGAGGGGCCAATAATACAATAAAACACAGTGGTTTTAATTTGTGGTAATACCGCCCGTATAGACTAAGCTGTCTTCACCCACTTACCTACAAAAAAACACCACTGGTTTTATAGGAACCAAAAACTTAATTACATGGAAGGATGATAGGGAGTCAAAGTGAATACCTACATCTGTGTTGTGTTGTATGGTGTGTAAACAAGTGTAATTAAATCTTCATTCTCATTTCCTCAAAACAACCAAAACAATATTAATATTATCAACAATAGACTATATACAACGAGGAATCAACACCCAAATGAAGGATAGTAACATCAAAGGAAGGCCAGAAGTAAGCTAGCTACCCTTTTCGTACTGACTAAGAGTGTCAGGGGAGCCAGAAGTGTGCAAGAAAAAAGTGAAGTGTGTCCTCGGCAAAGAAGAAACAGATTTAGGGCTATATGCCTATCGAATCATGGTGTTGGTCATTAAGGCAGTCAGTCTTGTTACATCTTTCCCCAGTCCACAAGGTTGCAATCCTTGCTCTTATAGCCGGGTACAGCCACAATCAAATATCCGCCGACACTTTCCTTCCATCGTAGTAAATATCTTGGTAATAAAGAACAACACGTGTATGATATTGCAGCACCTCGTCATAATAATTGAGGGGGTTGAGTTGACGTAAAGTTTTGTAAATTTTTTATTTTGATATGATACTGATTTATTCGCACGATGGAAGGAAAGTTTCGGCGGTTATTTGATTTTGGCTGTACCTACATACTGCTAGGTGAACAGGGACAGAGAAGGCTGGGAATATTGTCCATAAATTCCACTCGGGAATCGAACCTGGGATCTTTCGCGTGCTGGGCGAACCATCCACATCAGCACCCCTTCCTCGGCAACTTTTGTTTACGTTAAAATGCCATCACCCCAGGATGACATATATGTAAACAAATATGCCACCCCAGTAGTTCGCTCCAGTCATAGATGCTGGCTCATTTGAACAATGAAGGATATATCAGTATGCGAGGATTACCTCAGGAAAAGCACCTCCTCGCATACGTCATTTGTAATCATCATTATGATCATTCAAAAGACAAACAAGTACGAAATTTTACAATTTGAGGCAAACTAATCTCACATATATAAATATATATATGTATATAAAAGATTAATCGAATATACATAAGTATATGTATATACAAAATGCATTTAAGATGGTCCTGATAATTAAAATCCATTGTACCTAATATATATGATGATATGTATAAATGATAATTATGTGTATCTGAGTAATCTGAGGAATGTGTATGGATATATCGATGACTGAAGGAGTACGTGAATGATATGGATGTGTTGGAGATTGTGAAAAAGAACCTCCTGAAGTGGTTCAGTAGTGTGGAGCGTATAGGGAACTAGAGGTTGGTTAAGCCAGTGTACAGCCACAATCAAATATCCACCGACACTTTCCTTCTATCTTAGTAAATATCTTGGTAATAAAGAACAACACGTGTATGACTTTGCAGCACCTCACAGTAATAATTGAGGGGACTGAGTTGACATTAGGTGTTGTATGATCATATTTCGATATGATACTGATTTACCTGCATGATGGAAGACAAGTGTCGGCGGTTATTTGATTGTGGCTGTACATGAGTGAAATGGAGGGACGGATGGGAAGGCTCATACCGAAAATGTTGTGTAAGCAGGGAATTAAGAGGCATATAAGTGAAAGTGGTGTTGGCTTGGAGGAGGGACGCCAGTGTGATGCAAACATCTCGGAGGTGATCCTCTCGGGCATGGAGGCATACATTCCATATTCTTTCCCTCTTACTATTCATGAAACTTTTGGTTTAATCACGCTTGTTCTGCTGCTGTCCACAACAAGGAGGAAGCTTTCAGACGGTACCGATGCATACAAACTGATGAATCTCGGGCTCTGTATAATTCTGCCCGGAATCGTGCCAAATCTGTTCTCCGACTAGCCAAATAATCCTTCATCCGTGCCAAGTGCAATGATCTGTCCAACTCTTCCAACTCTCATTCTTCTGACATCTAGCCAAAAATCTCTCCATTAACTTTACTCCTTCCTCGTACCTACTCTCATCCTTCCTGATGAAAATGTTGCCATCTCTTCACCTGATAAAGCTGAACTCTTCTCTCAAACCTTTGCCTCTAACTCCACTCTGGACGATTCCGGCTCTGTTCCTCCAACTCCGCCCCCCTCTGACTTATTTATGCCTGTCATCAGAATCTCTTCAGCCCTCTTTGGCCTTAAAACTCGGAAGGCGTACGGGCCTGATGGGATTCCTCCTGTTGTTCTATGGAACTGTGCTTCCGTGCTGACACCCTGCCTAGACAAACTGTTCCGTTTCTGCTTATCATCTAACACTTTTCCTTCTAGCTGGAAGTTTGCTCTTATCCAACCTGTTCCGAAGAAAGGTGACTTCTCCCAACCCTCCAGCTGTCGCCCCGTTGCTTTGACCTCATGTCTATCTACAGTCTTCGAATCTATTCTTAATTCCAAAATTCATAAGCACCTTACTGGCCATGATCTTCTTTCACATCGTCAGTATGGCTTCCGTCAGGGACGTTCCACTTGCGATCTTCTATCCCTCCTTTCTGATTGATGGTCATCCTATATTAGAAACTTCGGTGAAACTTTTACTGTTGCCCTCGACATATCCAAAGCTATTGGTAGAGTCTGGCACAAAGCATTAATTTCCAAACTGCCCTCATTCGGTTTCTATCCCTCTCTCTGCACCTTTATCTCTGATTTCTTTCCTGGCCGTTCTATAGCTGATGTTGTAAATGGTCACTGTTCTTCCTCTAAGTCTATTAATAGTGGTGTTCCTCAGGGTTCTGTTTTATCACCCACCCTCTTTCTCCTTTTCATTAATGACCTTCTTACCTGTACCTCTTCCCCTATGCCGATGATTCCACCTTACACTACTTCACTCAGTTTGACAACCGTCCATCCCAGAAGCTCCTCTCCACATCACGTGATGATGCAGTAGCACGCCTGACTTCTGATCTTTCCCTCATCTTCAACAGAGAGAACCTCTAAAACACAGTTCCTTCATCTTTTAACTCGTACTAATCTTCCTGATGACTATCCCCTCTCCTTCAACGACGCACAACTTGATTTTTGTCCCTCTCTTAATATTCTTGAATATTCTTTCTCTCACAATCTCTCCTGGAGAGATCATATTACCTCTCTAGCTAAAGCCGCCTCAAAGAAGTTGGGTGTGCTGCACAGATTCTTTTGTGTCTCATCAACTCTCCTGCTCTTACTGATTCACTACAACCTCTCTCTCTTCGCCACAATGTTGCATCACTTTCTCTCTTCTATCGCTATTACACTGGACATTGCTCTTCTGAACTCTCTCAATGTATGCTTCCTCCCCTCAGGAGAGCATGCAGCACTCGCCAAGCCTCTCGTTCTCACCTCTTTTCTATCCAAATCCCTAATGCAAGAGTTAACCGGTACTCTCAATCTTTAATATACACAACTGATCAACTCTGCAACACTCTACCTTCATCCATCTTTCCACCTTACTACGACTTAGGTTCCTTCAAACACAATGTGTCTAGGTATCTCGAACTCGAATGAATTTGTACATGATTTCGGACCACTCTCATTTTGTACTAAGCAGATGAGGACGACAAGCGGGCTCACAGCCTTTAGTACTCATCTTTCTGGAAATAGAAAAAAAAAACACTATAGCTACATAAATAAATTATACATAATATTGATATACAAACCTATAGCTGTCTTCTGATGTACTTGTGAACACAAAATCTGTAAGATGGTTAGCCAGCTCAGAATGACCGCAATTCAATATTCACTTTTACACTCAATTTACATATCTAAGTACAGCCATGGCTGATAGTTTGTGGACCAGGGTCCAAGGACTGTTGGAGAGCACCTGAACAGAGTTCGAACAAGTAAATTTTCCAAACCATTCTCAATGTTGAGAGAGGTTTAGAAGACTCTCTTTTTCGAACTCTGTTCAGTTGCTCTCCAACACTCCTTGGACCCTGGTCCACCACTATCAGCCATGGCTGTACGTTTTCACACTCTGATTTCATTATAAAACATGACAGAATCACATTTTCAACACAACAATATGAAATATAATGCCACAGTAATTTTAACGTACATATATGGTAATTACAAGAAAAACGGAGCTGGGTAGAAATAAACTGCTAGATTAACACTGTCAGGAGATGGGTGGCTGGACTATGGCTACTCCCAACAAGCCCAAAATCAGTGTTGCCACCCAAGACAACCATGTTATGAGGAGCACAATTTAAAAAACTGCAGTTTCGACAGTTCTCGTCACTCGCAGACCTCCACATGTGTTGCTGGTGACGAGAATTCTCGTCACCCGCGGTTTAAGGGTTAAGAGATCTAAGTATTTTCCATTGTGTGTACACAGGTCTCTTTGTTGAATATAAGGGCAAATTTCATAGTCTTACACAGAACCAATTGATCCTAGGAATCTTTATTGTGTTGTTGCTAATGACTGTAATGGTTTTGATGACAGGTGTGCTGGACTGGGTGGGTCTTTAGCTGTGTTGGTGAATGCTGGTGACCTTCCCGCTGTACTCAACTCATCACAGCAATATCTCATCGCTCACAGAGCCAGGTCAGTCATCTCTCTCTCTCTCTCTCTCTCTCTCTCTCTGACACACAAAAGCATGCCTACCTACCTACCTACAATATCATTACACATCCTCACTACTTTCCATAATTTTATCATTTATCATCTGCACAAACTATCGCTAGAGTAACCATCCAGTTCTAAAACCAACATTACAAAATATAAAAAAATCATTTCTTGTTTATCAATTATATGAATAAAATATGTTTCCATTTTATTATAAGCCATGTACAGTCACGAGCACGAATAAGTATTCAGCTTTGGTTGAAGCTTTGACCAGTCCAATTCACCAATGAACTAATTCAAATAGAAATCTTATTGTGCATTTATTTACTGTCTCTAAGTATTCAAACCAAACCTGGATACTTACTAGTACTCGTGGCTATACACTCGACAAAAGTTCCACCTGGATCACGCCCTCACTTGGCTTGGCTAACAAAACCTCGCTTGTGTGAGCTCTTGTGCATATAAAAGATAATATTCGAATCGGCAGAGCTTCATCTTCTGTATTCGGGTCGGAGAAAGTGGATGTGGGGGAAGAGGGACAGGCGGCTAGGTTGGTGGAATCAAGGGTAGTGGTGCAGAGAAGGAGACACATATGTGCTAATGCAACATTGCAGTCATATAAATATAATAATTACTGTGTTATCTTCCAATTAATGCAAAATTTATTTACATTTATTAATTTTTGTAGATATCCGACTACACACTTGGACACCAAACATAGGTTATTTCATCTCTCATTAAAGATGACAAGCAACCCGCTCTAGTACCTCTATTTAATCAATAGTTAAACTTTACAATGAACATAGGTTAATTAAAGCAGATGTTATGACCTCATCAGAGTATTAAGACATCATATTAATAATCTTCCAAAAAAATAAGTGGAAATGATGGGATTGCAGAGTACTGTTTCCAGGATAGAATGTGAATTATAGTTTTTACACTGCTATGTTGTCGAAACCCATTGTTCTTTCCAGCTACTGCACTATCACACCAACACCATGATAGAGATGCTGTTTATAGCAATTGCTCCATCACATCCACACCATGACAGAGATGCAATTTACAGTTACTGCACTATCACACTAACGCCATGATAAAGATGCTGCTGTATTTACAGTGACTGCATCATCACACAAACACCGTGATTCAACACAAAAATATGAAATATGATGTCACTGTCGTTTTTACGTACAGCCATGGCTGATAGTGCTCGACCAGGGTCCAAGGAGTGTTGGAGAGCAACTGAACAGGGTTCGAACAAATTAGTCTTCTAAACCTCTCTCAACGTTAAGGATGGTTTGGAAAATTAGCTTGTTCGAACTCTGTTCAGTTGCTCCCCAACACTCCTTGAACCCTGATCTATCACTATCAGCCATGACTGTACGTATATGGTAATTATAGGAAAAACGGTGCTCTGGATATACGTCCTTCTAACCTCACTGCTAGTTCAACACTGGCAAGCTATGGATGGCTCAGTGGCTGGATTATGGCTACTCCCTACCAGCCCAAAATCAGTGTGCCACCCAAGACAACAATGTTATGGGGCATGCAATTTTTAATATTGCTTTGACGAGATTTATCGTCACCCCTGGTCCTCCACACTTGGGGCTGGTAACGAGAATTTTCATCGGCCGCATTTTATGGGTTAAGGCAGGGTTCTCACTAACTTCTTTTGACAGTGGACGTTCACGTTGACAATGTCACAAACACGATGTCCCTATGGGCACAGAGGACTTGGGCTCCGTTGGCAGTCAGTGACCAAAGTGACCAGTTCATGTGACCAAAGCAGGGTATACCATGAATGGAATGCAATAACTTACCACTGCTGTAGGCTGCCTGGGCTCTCAACTCCATGTGTGGATTTGCTCACATTCTAGAGATCTTTGGTTTGTTCACCACCAGGGTGCGGGTGTTGCTGGGCTTTCAGTTCCAATATACATTATTAATAATCTTACATGAATTGACGAACAACACACAGATATATTGTATTATAATCATTATTATGTTTACAATTTTTTTAACTTATTTTGCGTACAAATATTTTTTGTTCATATTTTTATGATATATTGAATAGCCAACAATATGATACAGGAGGAGACTGCTATCGTCGCTCCATAAAAAGATTAGTTGAATTTATCTTTATTGTTGGACGTCGGCCGTTCTCAGCAAGTGGCCGACGGGCTCTGGGGTGGCCATACATGGACTCTTGGGATATTATCAATGTGAACGTTCACTTTCAAAATGGGTTAGGGAGGATCCAGGCTTAGTGTCAAGTAATCTTATATAATGCTGTAATAATTTTTAATTTTTTTCTCTCAGCCAGGACAAGATAATTAAACACTTATCCGCAGGCCTTATCTACCGTGGCAGCTCTGTCTTGCGGGCCTTTCTCCCGTACTCACGTTAACTATGTAAACAACGCATTTGATGGCAAATAGATTGTAAACCACTCAGGCTACATAAATAAATGATACAGGATAATGAAGTACAAACCTTTACCTGCGTTCTCATGTACTTATGAAAACTAAATGGACATCTGTAGGATGGGTGGCCAGCTCAGAATAACCACAACTCAAAATTCTCTTTTACACTCTATTTACATATCTAAGTACGTTTTCACACTCTAATTTCGTTATAAAACATGTCGGAATCACATTTTTCAACACAACAATATGAAATATAATGTCTGTCGGTTTTATGTACAGTCGAGCAAGTAGAAAGTGCAAGAATAATATGAGTGTATATGGCAATATATTTCAGTTCTTTATAATAAACCCTGGTATTATCATAAATGAATCACGAAGATTCCAGATCCATTGTAAAGTGGAACGTGACTGACTGTTGCTGGTGACAAGAATTCTCGTCACCCACGATTTAACCCTATTAGCTGCATCTCCCAGAGAAATTCTTGCTTTACGAAAACAGGGCTGTGGACACAATACTGAAAAATAGTTTTGCAACACTAAATTTTTTGGTCCAACAGAATGTAAACAATGCCCGGGCAGTGGTAGCACTATGCCTCTACCACACTTGGCAAGTTGTAGGCTGCTCATTTCATAACAGCAGTTAATGAAAATGTGGTTATGAAAGGGTATGGTGAATGTCGCTGCTATTTATGCCCTATTTACATGTTATATGTGTAACCTAATATGAATACTTGTTGTGTATTGAAGCCTAATGTTGTCTAGCCCTATTGTTTATTTTATCTTGTGTTCTTTATATATATATATATATATATATATATATATATATATATATATATATATATATATATATATATATATATATATATATATATATATATATATAATCTTTTAAACAAACGAGGTTGAAGGATATGGCTTGTTCTGCATTTATGAGTTTTTTATTTATGCTTTCAATGGATCTAACAGTTCTTCTTAAATCTTCACTTAGATGGTGGATAAGTGAGGCAAATATAAAGTTGTTGGGGGAGGTCGACGTTTCGTCCAGTACGTTGGACATCTTCAAGAAGAAGTGGTGATTCTGGGTGAGTGAGGGTTATTTATCCATTTTCCGTATGTGGGGTGGGCGGGGCCACCATATCAGAGGCCTAGTGATTGGTGGATGGGGGGTGACGTCTGATTCTGGCGCTTCGTCTGAGTTGTTGGTTGGTGGTGGGTGAGATGTTAGATGATTGTGGTGGGTCAGTAGGTGTAGGAGGTGTGGTGGGTATCTTGACGGTAATAGTGGTGTGTCGTGTTTTGGAGGGTAGTATTTGGAGGTCTTGTGGCTGGTTGTTTATAGAAGGTTGTAGGGTTTCTATGTAAATTGCTTCTAGGTAGGAGAGTCGTCTGCTGTCTGTTTCTTTGTCTAGTATGGTGGTATTATTTACTAGTTTGTCTCGTGTCAGAGCTTGGTGGTCGTGGGTATGGTAGTGGTCTTTTATAGATCCTTACTGGAGGTGCATGGTGAGCTGACGATATATATATATATATGGTTGAAGGCGATGGTAAGTTCGGCATTATATATTTTCCTAAGAAGATTTTCTTTATTTCTGATTGTCTTTTTATCTTCTTCCTTAAGTTGGTTTAACACTTCTCCAAAAGAAGAGTGTGTGTTGGCCATATCGCGATTTCGGGTCCTAGACCCTTCTTCAGTGGCTTGGTTTTGAAGACTTGTCATCTCTGTGGTCGAGGTGAGAATGACTCGGTGTTGTGGCAGCGCTCTATTTAAGGCGTTGCCTCCTCTTTTGCCCAGGTTAGGTCCCGGTAGTCTGATGTGGTCTAGGTTAGGTTAGGTAAGGTCAGGTAAGGTCAGGCTAATTTCAAAATGCCCCATTTGAATATGCCCTATCTTGGAAATGGGGCATTTGTGGAGGAAATGCCATAGAAGAAAATAGTCTTAGAATGGTCTAAATAAGTGGGTAATGAAGGTAGAAAAACGGTATGCAATAACGGTAATTCATTCAATATTTACCATAATATTATACCAATATGGTAGAAATCAATCATAAAAATGGATAAAATGTAATAATATAGGTAAACGACAATATACTTACTGAGATAAGGCATAAACAAATCGAATAATATCCGTGCTGTAGCCTAAAATATGTTCATGAGCTGTTGATTTCTGGACCAGTATCCGATAATTTAATAATAGAACACGTGTTCTCATTTTTAGGGGGGTTTTAGGGGTAACTACTTTATTACTCATGGCGCTGCTGTACGCAAACCAGTGGACCTAGGAAGCTTTAGTTTACAGATTCTGGTGTGTAAAATCAAGCTCTACAATTCTGTAAGAAAAAATTTACCTAAATGAAACTTTAAAATTGACCGTGTTTTTGCGGAAGGCTGAACTGTGGTATGGTGATTCCGTAGATTTTTCCCCTGTAATTTATTATTATTTCGCTTCCACGTTTCGTTATATGTGGTTTCGTTGTATGACCCCCCCTAAACCTGAAGGGGATCAAGACTCACCTACATGCAAATTTTGAGGACACAAAGTTGGACAGTTTAGGCGTGCATCGCGGACACACACACACACACACACACACGCAGACAGAACCTTGGCTTTATGTATATATATATATATATATATATATATATATATATATATATATATATATATATATATATATATATATATATATATATATATATATATATATATATGCAAAGGGATAATGCCTTCCCATGTGCTGGAGGACCACACAGCAGTGGAAAAAAAAGAGCCTCCGGTTGCAGTACACCTCACGATGATTTTTAATCCATGTGGGCAGATCTCATCAAGTCAACAAGAAAATGACCTGATCCTACAACAATCTTTTTTCTAGCACTGTGGGGGTTGTCTAGTATTCACAGAAAATAAAATCAGCCCCCATGGGCAGTGTTGTTCTTGAGTATTTGGATGGAGTGGTGTGTGATTTGAGTATGGATATGTTTCTGGAGACTGGTTTGGGGTGGGCAGGGTGTAAGAGATGATAGTATTTGAGTATGGTATCGTGCACTGGGTGTTGTTTTGATGTTCCTAAACCATGTAGTGTAGTGGATGGTGTGGGTTTGTGGAGACTGCAGCAAGTATTTGTGTGCCTCTCATGTCAAGGTGATCCTTGATTTTGAGGACTTTGGTTTCATGGTGTAAGACTGTAAGTGGTCTGTATATGTGGTAGCTGTGCAGCCTGTAATTATCTTTAGGGCTCTATTGTGTATGGTCTGAAGGGTGTTGAGATGAGTCTCAGTTAGATTTGATGCCCAGGCAGGGCTTGCATAATCCATCACTGCTCGGATATATTGTTTGTACACTGTGGTTGTGGTTTCTTTGTTGTGTCTAAATGTTGTGCTGGCAAATACTGCTAGGAGTACTGCCGGACAAGGCAGTACTCCTAGGGTGGACAATGGACTGGTGATAGAGAGGGTTGGAACTCCCGTTTTTACATGTCTGTCCACCTTTGCTGATCTTTTTCGTGTCTCACTTACACTGAGAGTAGTCCAACATACTCCCAAAGACATCATTCTCTTCCTATTTCCACAAAATAAATAAACACACGACACACCACCCCATGTGTCCATAATAATATCCCCAAATATTGAGGATAAAAAAATTATGGATCAAGATAAAATTCAAGCTTCAGAGGCCCCTGGGGATGGGTCAGTAAACTCCCCTCAGCCTGGACCTTCAGTTGACGACCACCCGAAATAACCTAGACCATTGCCTGACTCACTCCTTATTAATTTTTGCAACATTCGTGGCCTTTCCTCTAATTTCTCATCTGTCGAACACGACCTCTTCTCTGCTAAACCTCATTTTCTCTTTTTCACCGAAACACAAATCACAGTATCAACTTACAGAAACCCCTACTCTGT
This sequence comes from Petrolisthes cinctipes, assembly GCA_033782935.1. Classification (NCBI taxonomy): domain Eukaryota; kingdom Metazoa; phylum Arthropoda; class Malacostraca; order Decapoda; family Porcellanidae; genus Petrolisthes; species Petrolisthes cinctipes. The sequence goes on from JAWQEG010000074.1 coordinate 836,750, forward strand.
CTCCTCTTACTTTCTCTATCCTCAGTTTCGTGCCAAGGTGGCTGTTACGTATAAGTATGCAACGAACTCACTTGTTCTCGTGTTCCCGAACTTGACTCTACTGAATACTCAACCCTCTGGCTTCGGCTCACCTGTTACTCTCAAACTAAATATATCTGTGCTATATATCTCTCTCCTAACTCTACTGACTATCCAAAATTCTTTGACTATCGTACACCTTCTATCCCATTCTCCCTTCTCAGAAATATCTATTTTAGGAGATTTCAACATTCACCACCGCCTTTGGCTTTCATCTCCCTTCACTGATCCACCTGGTGAACAAGCCTTCATCTTTTCTATCCTCAATGACCTAGAGCAGCATATTCAGTACCCTACTCGTATTCCAGACCGCCTTGGTGATCAGCCCAATATCCTTGACTTATTCCTAACCTCTCATCCTTCTGCTTATACAATTGAACTTTTCTCTCCATTGGGCTCCTCCGATCACAATCTTATTTCAGTATCCTGTCCTATTGTTTCAGTAAGACCTTTGGACCCTCAAAGGAAGCGGCGTCTGTGGCACTACAGCGCTGCCAACTGGGATGATCTAAAGCTGTGCTTTCAAGGTTTCTCATGGAATGATTTTTGCTTTCGTGACCGAGGTCCATCTGAGTGTGCTGCACGCATCTTGGAGGTAATCCTCTCGTGCATGGAGGCAAACATTCCATATTATTTCCCTCTTACTAATTCACGAAACTCTTGGTTTAATCACGCTTGTTCTGCTGCTGTCCACAATAAGGAGGAAGCTTTCAAACGGTACTGACACCTACAAACTGATGAATCTCGTCCTCTGTATAATTCTGCCCGGAATCGTGCCAAATCTGTTCTCCGACTAGCCAAAAAAAATTCATCCGTGACAAGAGCAATGACCTGTCCAACTCTTCCACCTCTCGTTCTTTCTGACATCTTGCCAAAAATCTCTCCATTAACTTTACTCCTTCTTCTTTCCCTCCTCTCATCCTTCCTGATGGAAATGTTGCCATCTCTTCACCTGATAAAGTTGAACACTTCTTTCAAACCTTTGCCTCTAACTCCACTCTGAACGATTCCGGCTCTGTTCTTCCAACCCCGCCCACCTCTGACTTACTTATGCCTGTCATCAGAATCTTTTCAAAGGAGGTATATTCAGCCCTCTCCGGCCTTAACACTCGGAAGGTGTATGGGCCTGATGGGATTCCTCCTGTTGTTCTATGGAACTGTGCTTCCATGCTGACACTCTGCCTAGGCAAGCTGTTCCATCTTTGTCTATCTTCTAAAACTTTTCCTTCTTGCTGAAAGTTTGCTCTGATCCAACCTGTTCCGAAGAAAGGTTACTGCTGCCAACCCTCCAGCTATCGCCCCATTGCTTTGACCTCATGTCTATCTAAAGTCTTCGAATCTATTCTTAACTCCAAAATTCATAACTTTGGTGAATTACTGTTGCCCTGGCACAAAGCATTAATCTACAAACTGCCCTCATTCGGTTTCTATCCCTCTCTCTGCACCTTTATCTCTGATTTCCTTCCTGGCCATTCTATAGCTGCTGTTGTAGATGGTCAATGTTCTTCCTCTGAGTCTATTAATAGTGGTGTTCCTCAGGGTTCTGTTTTATCACCCACCCTCTTTCTCCTTTTCATTAATGACCTTCTTACCTGTACCTCTTCCCCTATCCACTCCTATGCCGATGATTCCACCCTACACTACTCCACTCAGCTTGACAACTGCCCATCCCAGAAGCTCCTCTCCACATCAATTGATGATGCAGTAGCGCGCCTGACTTCTGATCATTCCCTCATGGGGCAGAGAGAACCAACTGGGGCAGAGAGAACTTCTAAAACACAGTTCCTTCATATTTTAACTCGTACTAATCTTCCTGATGACTAGCCCCTCTCCTTCAACGACATACAACTTGATTTTTCTCCCTCCCTTAATATTCTTGGCGACTCTTTCTCTTACAATCTCTCTTCGAGAGATCATATTACCTCTCTAGCTAAAAGAGCCTCAAAGAAGTTGGGTGTGCTGCGCAGGTTCTGTGAGTACTTCACCCCCACACAGTTGCTGTCTCTGTACAGGGGTCTCATCCGCCCCTGTATGGAGTATGGCTCTCTTGTATGGGGTGGCTCAACCTTCACAACACTCCTGGACAAGGTGGAAACAAAGGCCATTCGTCTCATCAACTCTCCTCCTCTTACTGATACTGATTCACAACAATCTCTCTCTCTTCGCTGCAATGTTGCATCACTTTCTCTCTACTATTTCTATTACACTGGACATTGCTCTTCTGAACTCTCTCAATATGTGCTTCCTCCCCTCAGGAGAGCATGCAACACTCGCCAAGCCTCTTGTTCTCACCTGATTTCTGTCCAATTCCCTAATGCAAGAGTTAACCGGTACTCTCAGTCTTTCATATACACAACTGGTCAACTCTGGAACTCTCTACCTTCATCCATCTTTCCACCTTACTACGTCTTATGTTCCTTCAATTGAAATGTCTCTAGGCATCTCGAACGAAATTGGACATGATTTTGGACAACTCTTAGTATGTACCACTCAGATGAAGACATAAAGTTATCTGAGGGCTTTAAGTCCTTTCATGCATTTGTTTTTGATGGCCGTGATATGTTGTTTGAATGTCATGGATGTGTTGTATCTTATGCCAAGTATTTTGAGTGTATAGGTGTGTTGTTTTTGGTGAGGTGTGGTGTGTAGTTGTGTTCTGCATTCCAGTTGGTGAGGAGGGCATTAAGTGTGTTGAGGTAGGGTTGGAGGATGTGAGTGGCTGTGTTTGCATTTCTGTGTGAACATGTGAGTGTTATGTCATCTGCGTAGGAGGCTATGTGTATTTTTTATTATCATATTTAATTATTTAATTAAATGATGATGTAAAAATTACTTACTGTAGATTCTTGCTTACCCGGACTTATTCGTGGACTTTCGTTGTGTTGGCTCAACGATCGTCAGAGGTTAATTATCCACTTCCTTCTCAATTCCGTCAACATAAATTTTTACATGGGTTCTTTTCGATGTATATGCACTTATACAGTATCAACAGAATTGTATAATGTAAACGAAACAACCAAATTACAATGACTTTACTATGTTTATTAATTTCAGTCGTGCACCAACATAAACAATTAATAAATTATTAACACTCGCACACACTTCCACACAAGAATAGCTAACTAGCTAATATCGTAATAATCAATAAATACAGCCCTCGTTTTCTTTCAAGGTCTCGTAAATGTTTTCGTATGTTCTCGTACTGTTTACTCGAAAAATTTTCTTTCGATTGTTCAGTCAATTTTCTTACGATAACCTAGCTTACGTTACTCACTGTGATTAATCAAATCTAACACTGTGTTAATTAATTGTTAGGTGCTATTTCAAGACCTTCCTACTCAATTTACTTTAAATAATATTTAAATGCAATCTAACACTCGAGTTCGGTATATCTATAACCAAGATTCGTTACATAGACTCAGTAATAGACTATGTCCTTACACCTGAAATTTCCAATGTCAATACACAACGTATCACTCGTTACTTACCATAGGTATGCCGAATCTCTATAGGCAAGTCCTTTTAGCCTGGGCTCAATGACCGAGACCGGCTCCCTTCTTACTTTATGACCAATCAATTGTCTGTTGCAATCGATCAATAATATATAAATAACTGTAAAGCTTTGGGAATATTGGTAGTCTTACCGAATAATTCAGCTTCTGGTCATCTCTTCGTCTCGAGAGACAAAGGGCGAGGTAAGAAAGCAAGGACGAGGAACTACGTGTATATCCACTCACGGTGTAAGCCGAACTGATTCAAACAGACTACCAGCGGTGCCTGGCAGAGGCAACGCAATGGCGTGTATCTGGCTTTTGTACACTGGCGACACACACAACTCGTTCGGAGGCCTACACTGACTAACTTACATCCTATACATCATATACACATTTCGGCAGTTATACATGCAATTTTAATATAAAACGTATAATTAATTCTCAATGAATTCCCCACTTCACGAATCATATGCAATTTAAGGAATTAAGCTGTCTTGGCATAATCAATTCTTTCAATAAAGATACGAGCGAAAACTACGGACGAAACGACAGTTACAGAGGACGCGTAGGTGCTTTCAACTTACTGCTAGCGGAAATTTCCTAGCTAACTAAACCAGTGAACTATGTATACTCCGCCTGGCTCAAATAAGTCCTATCTCTATGCTACGATATTATCATTTATAATTATGCCACGAGGCAACGACTGACTCATGACAGGTAGGTCATGCATGTATTAATTGAAAAAGGTGAATGATAGAACAGAACCTTGGGGGACACCATTGGTGAAACTTTTAATGTTCGATGACTGACCAGCAAATGTAACATGGGCTGCTCTTCCTCCCAAGAAGCTGACCAGCCATCTTTTTTTTATTATTATGCTTGTTTGTGTTGTATATTATGTTTGTGAGGTACTGGCTGGGGATGGCATCGAATGCTTTACTGTTGTCTAGTCTCACGAGGAGTGTTCTGTGAGGGGGTCTATCTGTGTTGATGCCATCATATATCCTTTGTGTGAGGTCAGTGAGAGGGGTGTTTTTTGAGTGTAGTGGTCTGAAACCATGTTGTGAGGATGCGAGGGGAATGTGTGGTGTGATTTAACTAATGATGAGGCGCTCAGTAACTTTGGAGGGGGTGCAAAGGAGGGTGATGTGACGGTGTGATGAGGGTTGTGTGGGATCTTTGTTAGGTTTTGGGATAGTGATGATATTTCCGTGCTTTCAGATGCTGGGTATTGTGTTGTGTGAGTAGCTGTAGTTTGCTATGTTGGTGAGTGCTTACATGCCTTATGGTCCAAGGTGTTTACTTAAGAAGTATGTTACTGATGTTGTCAGGGTTTGTGAATGGTGCATAGTCTGGGTCAGTGGTGAAATGTCTCTTACTACTGATGACTTATTGATCTTCAGGGTGAGGGTGAAGGAGGCTTACATGAGATAAATGCGGGATGAGAGTGTTTCCCTGTTGTTTATTAGAGGGTATGGTGTCTGTTTGTAGTGGCCGGACCTGAGAATTAAAGGCAAAACTCGAAAGCTAGGCGAGTGGAGTACTCTTATGGCTTACCCAGTAGAGCTACCGCCTGAGATTTCTCTGTTCAGGGGTTCAATTCCCCGTGGGTACGACAAGAATTTAAATGGATCAATTTCTGGGTCTGACTTACTTGCTTGATTGATTCTGTTCATTACATTGATGCCCAAACCGGTGGGCATGGTCGTTGTTGTGTCAGGATTCCTGTGTCAGCCTTGTCTGCTCGGCCTCTTACACGTTGTTAAATTGGTCTGTTGAGTTGCCAGACCCTTGAAATTGATCCTACCTAGGGGTAAAAGTGTGTAGTGGCCGGACCTGAGAATTAAAGGCAAAACTCGAAAGCTAGGCGAGTGAAGTACTCTTATAGCTTACCCGGTAGAGCTACCGCCTGAGATTTCTCTGTTCTAGGGTTCAATTCCCCGTGGGTACAACTAGAATTTGTATGGATCAATTTCTGGGTCTGACTTACTTGCTTGATTGATAATGTTCGTTACATGTTGTTATGATAGCTGCATGTGATTGTGTAAGACAGCTGTTGGACAGTGTCCTGATTTCTAGTGTTCTGTAGAGTTTGCTGGTGTTTGTTTTGTGATCAAGCGTGTTGACAAACCTTTGCCAGTTTAGTGTTACTGTTCTTTAATTTAGATTTTTTTTTTTTTTTTTTTTTGTATTTAGTGCTTGTACTTGGTGTACTATGTGTTGTGTAAGAGAGGTTGGGTGTGTGTGTTTAAGTGGGTCTCTTTGTCTGATGAGGTCTTGAATTTCCATTGTAAAGTTGGGATTGTGTTTTCTTCTGTTACCTCTAGGGATGTGTTGTTTGTCTGCGTTTTGTATAATTGTATTGAATTTTTGTACAGCAGTGTTGATGTTTGTGATGGGTGTATTGTTCAGTGTTTCAAAGTGTTGTCCTGTTTCAGTAGTGAAGGCTTCCAGGTTGGCACTTTTGTAGTTTGTATGTGTGTGTCTGTGGCCAATTGGGGTGATTCTTGTCTTTGTGGTGATTATGATTGTGAGATGGTCAAAGCCGAGGGTTCTGACCACCCTCCATGATGTTCTGGGGGCGAGGTTGGGGGAGCAGAAGGTGATATCGGGAGAGGATCGCTGGAAGAGGGCTTGGTGAGGGATATGAGTGTGTTAATGAGTGTTGTTTAAAGAAATGAGACTGTTTGTTTGGGAAAGGATATCAAGCTTTCTGTCTGTGTCTGGTATGTTGACGTACCAAGCCGACGTCTTGGCTTTGAAGTCACCACCCAGGATGAGGTCAGGTTGGATAGTGATTTGTAGGAGCTGGGGAGAAAAGTTATGAGGAACTGTCGGGCAGGTTTGAGGGGGGAAGTATAAATTTACTATTGTGATATTTGATGTTTTCCCAGTGCGGACTTTAATGGCTTGAATTTCTGTGGTGGTGTCGTGGTGAGGGAGAAGGGTTTTGAGGTGTGCACTGATTTCTATATAGTTAAGGCATTTGTGAACTAGGGTGATGAGTCCTCTGCCATTGTCTTCGGCCCAGTCTTGTCTGATGGTGGTGAAGTTTGTGCATGTAGGTGTTTTGTGTGTGTCGTGTAATATTGTTTCTTGTAAGATGGATTGTTTTTTATGTTTCTGGCTAGAAGGAGAAGCCGAGAAATGACAGCCGGAGAATCATTCCTCGGTGATGAAAAGATGTGTAGCTGTGTGTGTTGTGTGAAGGGTGTCGTATTGTCCTGATGCCCGTAGCCATTCTCAGGGAATCGCGCCCTCTTGGTGTGGACTGGGAGATTTTGTGACGGTTTGGCCCCTGTAGTTTCCTTCCTTGGTAGCCCTAGGGGGTGGTCCTACGACGTAGACGCCGCCACTCCAGGACCTGTGCATATATTTTGCCATAGACTAACTTTACACACTCATGGTATATAAAGTATATTTCTATTTCCATGTGGTTCTGGTACTTCTGAAACAGCCTCCACAACATTTTCTTGCCCAAGCATAAAAAAATTTTTGCATGCAAGAAACCAAATCTCTTTATGGACATAATTGGTCAAAATATTGGTTGGCCAAGCCCTTCTATAACAATACTTATTTGGCCTAACAAACCTCAGGCATACAACAGTACATAATAAACTTTTAATTTTACAGTTTGTCAGAGTTATGTGCGATGCTAATTATAAATTGCTGTTACTAGACATTATATTATTTATAGTTTGTATCTTGATATTCGTATGATTTACAATGTTATTTATCATACTAGACATTATATATTAAATAAATCCCATATTATCAACTCATAATTAGCAAAACTTTCATCTCCTTCACTAGGATTAACTAGGGTATGATTATTCCATGTTATTAACTTCCTACATCTCACTTTACGGTTTTTCTAAAATGAATTTATAATCAGTGAGCTGGTGTGGCAGGATATATTCATCATTATTGTTGCGTAAATAACTCTACAAAGAATGTACTAACCTATTATGAACCAATGGCTTCGTCAGTGTAGTCCTCAATGTGGCTGTATTGTATTACTAATTAATGAGAGATAAAACTACAATTGATTATTATTTATTTTACAACTAGATAACAATGGGACTGTCCATAGCTACGAGTACGGTATAATTATTAAATGTAATTAAAGAGGGCTGCAAGTATATATAGAAATTGCAAATGGCCAGGCAGATCCTCTCTCTCCTTCTGAAATATGGAAGGTAACTGAACTTCTAGTAACAAACTGGCAACTCATATAGCCAAGTCCAACACCAGCCAACAACCAATGACAGCCAAGTCACGTCAAGTTTTTTCACTCAGAGTTATTATTGGTTATATTCTCTGAGTTTTGAAAACACCCAATGTTTAATATAAGGCTTTTATAAGAAAATAGTCATCATTTGTGCAAAAGCCATAGAAAATATTTACTGCCCTGCACTTAATAGGGTTAAGGGTTAATGATATAAAATATTTTTTAAATTTCGCTTGCACCGTCTAACATTTAGTAATCTGGCTTTCAAAATTTACACCCTTCGTTTTTGTATAGTATTTTTATTACTAAATCATTATAATATTTACAAAACTCATTTCATGCAATAAATGCATCCCCTTATTATTATTACAGATATGAATTACCACAAAATATTATTGCAAGATATTCAAATTAAAACATTTAAGGGGATAGTATACTCCCATTATATTGGAGTGACTTCTATCCTTCACAGTATGTCAGAAAACAGTTAAAGGTTAAAGGTCCACCAATAAGTGTCAGTCAATGGGACAGAGTGTAGCACACACTAGAGTGACTAGACTGTATGAAACACAACAATAGCACGCATCACAAGGATGATGAGTGGCCCAGAGACCTCTCCACCCACGTGAGACCCGAGTCAGCTTTGGCTATGGCTGTGTAAGCAGGAAGACCTCAGACAGCCAACTCAAACCCCCCACCTCCTGCTCACAGGGGTGATAACCTCTGGCATCAGTGAAAGATTTTTACCGTGTCCTGAGCAAGGACCAAACGCTGGACCATAGAATTGCAGCCGCAGACTCTACCACTGTGCTAGCCAGAAGCTACCTGATTAACAAAAATAATGCTGTCTTGTTGCTTGCAATAGTTTGGAATTTTAGTTTACTGACTTTAACTGGACAACCCAGTATTCGACGACAGGAATGCTGGGGTACAGCCTGCCTTCCCTATACGTACCGGACCAGAATATGTGGACTACTTCACAGATTTCCTTGATGACGGAATTGTTCAGTGAATGTGTGATGAAATCAACAGGTACAGGCAACAGTGTGTACCTGAAGGTTTAGGGCCCATTGGATAGCCTAAGATGGTTAGCTGGATCTGACTTACTGTACGTGAAATGTATGTCTTCGTTGCATTGATGTTATTGATGCCTCAAGTACGGAAGCACGAGTTGTAGGAGTTCTGGTCCCTGGATGATGTCATCCATACACCCATCTTCTCTCCTCCAAATACATGTCCAGGGACTGAGGGACCGATTCAGACAGATCCACGGCTATCTACACTTCGCAGACAACACGTACCCGTCGGATACCGACCCCCTGTAGAAAATCAGATGTATGATGACTAACATCCGTTCAGTGTCTTCTTCAAGCCCATGAAGGAGATGGTAATAAACGAGTCTCTGGTTTTGTTCAAGGGACGTCTTCCGTTCAAGCAGTACATTCCCATAAAGCGTCACCATTTTGGGATAATTTTTTAATGCTGTGAGATGGGGTACATATATCTATTTTGCAAGCGCTGTTGATATCGACAAGAACTACCCCTTTGGCTTCTCAGGCTCCATAGTGAGTTCCTGATGGACAGGTACTTTGGTGAGAATCATGTGTTGTATATGGACAATTACTACACATCTCCTACCCTCACCAAGTACCTGATAATCCACGGAGTGGGCAAAGTTGGGACGGTCAGGACCTACAGGATTCAATACCCAAAGTTTCCTGCTTCTCAGCCTGGAGATGTGCAACTGCATAAGTCTGGGAAGATGTTGGTGATCAAGTGGCATGAGAAGAAGATTGTCAAAATGCTCAGTAAAGAGCACAGGGGCCGCTTGCAGGATTCAGGGAAGGTCTATTTCAGGACGGGTGAGCGTAAGATGAAGCCGGATGCCGTGTGTGACTACAACATCAATATGTGGCAGGTTGACAAGTCAGACATGATAATCGGCTTCATCGACTGTCTCAGGAAGAGCCCCAAGTGGTAAAGGAAGGCCCTGCTGCACATGATTGACATGTGCATGCTAAATGCATACATCATGTTCAAGACGCAGGTCAGTGAACCACAACAGCCTTCCCTGAGGCAGTTCAGTCGGACTGTAGTCACCCAGTTACAGCAGAAATTCGGCCAGGTGACTCCGACTGTACTGGGGCGGCACTCGGATACACTCCCTGACCGAGTCAAGGCATGGGCATACATGGATTGGCACTACATAGAGCACCTTCCTCCCACGGCCACGAAGAAGGTAGGTGTGGCCCGGTGCTAGATCTCCAGCAACACTACTCGTCGTTCTAGGGGAAGGAAGAACAACTTCTACAGGTGGCATGAGTGCCAGATTCCCATGTGCCTAGTGCCAGATTTCATGAAGTTCCACACACTGATACACTATTGAAAGTGACAGTATTAACGTGTCAGTGAAATGCGAAAGTAACGCTCAGTGTGCAATAGTGATGCTTGGTGTATGGCGCAAGTGATGCTCATATATTATTCCTGATAGTGACAGAAGAGAGATGCGAAAGTGACGCTAATATTGTTCAGTGAAGCAAAAATGATGCGAATGTGACGCCAGTGTACCTGGAGTAAATTGTGCGATAGTGGCGCTAATTGTTGGCGACAGTAACGCTCAGTTTATATTATTCCTAATAGTGACAGTTGAAAGTGTGGGTGAGATGCGAAAGTGACGCTAGTTGTTGGCGAAGGTAACGCCAATATTGTTCAGTGAAGCTAAATTGATGCGTAAGTGACACCAGTTCTATATTATCCCTGATAGTGATGCGAAAGTGACGCACAATGCAGCGAAAATGACGCAATACTGAAAGTAATATTGAGGGAGGGGGAGTGAGCCAGCGAGCGGGAAATACTGTACACGGGAGTAGAGAGTGGCGGCGCTACTGTAGAACTTAGAGCTATTCATCATTTAAGTAAAGGCATGTACTTCAATATGATATATAATTCATTGATGTAAGATAAATGGTTTACACACTATGGGCCGTCAGAATCTTATTTACATCCAGAACGCAAAGCCTATAAAAGGCCCGGGAGAGCAAGAAGACCGGCTCCACAATGCCCGCGATGTAATGGTTAAGTCACTGCGGAGCTGCTCTCCCATTTACTTACTTTTCCTTACTTGTAGTGTTTGCCGAAAAAACAATGACTAGTATTAACTAGTATTGACGGAAGTAGTAACATGTGTTCCTTCCATTTTACTGATCTTCTGTCTTGCTATTCTCTCTCTCTCGCACTTCTCTATCACCTTCTTCCTCATCCTATCGGGTCTTCCAGGTCTAGAGCGCTCTTCTTTCATCGGCAAACAATTGGCTTATGTGTGTATCATTGTGTATAATTATTCACCTAAGAAGTCATTGTTGTTTGCTACAGTGAGAATGCAACTTCTCCTCCATTGCCCGCTGACCTCAACTGCTCACAGCCTTCCTGCATGGTGAGTATTTCCGTACCCTTTGTCTGTTTCACAGTAACTTGAACAATCTCTGTCATTTATTATATTATCATTCCTCTCAACCCTAACTTATAATTCCTTACCACCTTAGATTGCTTTCCGTTTCCATCATCCTTATCATCTCTCACCCCCCTCATTTCCCATCATGCCTCTCTTCTTGAATTTCTCTCTTATCTACGCTTCCTACTCTCGCTTTTCCCATCCCTGATATTTCCTTTTCTTTCTTCTCTCATTCATTTCGCTCCCATCCTTCTCTCTCGGGGATTTTCTTTCCGACGCTGGAACTCTTTAGTGGCCCAAAATCTATATTTCTTTCATTTCGTTTCTTAACAGTTCATTTCATTAGAATAGTTATACCAAAGAAGACATATATTATGTTCTCTCAAGCTTTCTCGTAAAAAAAAAATATATATATATATATATATATATATATATATATATATATATATATATATATATATATATATATATATATATATATATATATATATATATATATATATATATATATATATATATATATATATATATATATATATATATATATATATATATATTTATTATTCACGATACATTTGCAGCCAATATTTGTTGGAGGAAATAATGAGTGTGGAGAGGTCTGAAAATTTCCTTTTGCACATACCGTACATTAGTAAGAATTGTCAAATTAAAGTCTCTTAAGGACCAAGAGGCCTGTTGAAATTTGAACCTGCTTCCAATTTGAAACAATGTTTTTTCTCTTCCATCCATTTTCAATTCTTATTCACTCCTCCTTAAGAGGGTGTTGCCTGTAGTGATATAATGGGCAATACCTTAAAGGTTTTGGCGCCCCTTCGGCCCCAACCACTTCCTTTCGGTTCTTCAAATGTTACTCTTTTCTTTTGTATTTCATTCCTGCTTGCTGTATCACCTCTCTCTCACCCTCTTCTGGCGCTATATGACCTCACTGTTGCGGCTCCTATTATCAATCAATCAATCAACCTTCTTCACTTCCACCTCTTCCCTTCTGTTTTTCTGTGCTACTCCTCTCCTACTTCTGCACCTTTATCCACATTCTACCCCCTTATCTTTTCCATTAATTTTGACAACGTGGCAGTATGGGATGAACGTTAAGTGATATTAAACATGGGTAAAGGGTCATCACGGAGCTCATTATGATTCACAACAATATACATCATAATACCAACGCCACTGATTATAGAAACAGTCCTCTTTCTTCCCCTTCCATACCCCACACCATCATCATTCTCGTCGTAATATTTCCTGGCATAAATTATCTTGGAGCATTAATCAAGATGTCACCTGGGAGGAAGATTAGGGGAAAGAGGAAGGGTGGTCAGGATTGTCTCCCTCCCTGGCTCCATCCCATTCTATCTCCTTCATTCTCTCGCTCACTTATTCATTATATTCTGACGGGACACCTTGGGCGCCTCCGCTTTATGGGTTATGAGCTGGAATGGATAATCTCTCTTACTTTATTTCATACTTCGTCATTCACTCACTCCATTCACAACTAAAGGCATCCAGTGTTTCAGGATTAAAGGTAAATAACTCAGCTGGGAAAGAGAGATTAGGGAACTGAAAGGTCAATGGTGATAATGATAGTGATGATGATAGCTAGATATATTATTATTATTATTAGTACTAGTATTATTATTAAATTACTGTACCTTTTTCAAACAAAAAGCCATTTTCCACAAATAATGGACAGAATCAACATGGGATTTTCACTCTCAAGTGTTCCCTCCGTCAAACGAACATCAGAGAATGTATGCACTCTTTAGATATCAGTCACTCTCCCATTGGCACACATTCACACTCCCTGTATACTAGTGGACAGTGAAAGGAAAATATGTACAGCCACGAGCCATAATAAGTATCTAGGTCTGCTTTGAATAGCCTGATGGATTATTACTCATAATTATGAGACAGGATAAGCATTGTAATATGTTCACTGGCATGTCAACGAATTTGAAACATCAACAGAACCTTGATACATATTATGGCTATTGACTGTACTATCTTCCACAACATAGTCCCTTCACATACCCAAATTTTCCCTTCTCGGGTGCGTGCGACGAGGAAGCCACCTAATAATTTCTTGAAGTAACCACTTCAATTCAACATGCTCTCTCCCTCTCATGCCTTTCCTTTCGTAAACAAAACAAAACATACTTCCATAATATGTCTGTTTCCAGTATATCATCAAGCTGAGACAATTTAGTGGAACAACAATAGCGTGTTTGTACAATTTTGTGTATGTATGTACAGGAGGAGGGGTGTGTGAGCGTCACCTCAGAGGGACAGTATGCAGTACAAGACTGCAGGAGCTCCGATTATCGCTTCCTCTGCCAGGTTCCAGGTCAGTCCAGTATCCTTCTGCAATAGATGGAAACACTATGAGGAATGGACCTAAGGGGATAGTATATAGTTGATACATTTGATTAACAAAAATTATTGTGTCCTGTTGCTTGGATGCAAGAACAAGAACATCCGTGGTGTTGACAATGGTGTAGTACCAGTACGATGATCCTGTTGTTTTTCTATGGAGCCGTTGTACCGGTAACACACCATCAATGTTCATGCATACGGCTCAAAATCTTCTCTGCTGATTCACGTTCTGGTTACAGTCAAGATACCGTTCTTAATATAGGGAAAGTTCGGAGCAAGGTGACTCTGCTGTCAGGTTTGAAATATTTTTCCAATCTGTAAACGAACACTTAAAACACTCAATCATACTGTACAGTCGGCGGCAGAAGTTCTGTCGCCTCACCTGCTCCACCGAGACATGCAGTGTTCATGGACTCGAGAAATATGCATGTTTTCTACACTTAATAATCTCGAGTCTATGAATATTGCGTGCCTCGGTGAAGCAAGGAAGGCGACAGGACTTTTGCCGCCCGACTGTACAACCATGGCTGATAGTGCTGGACCAGGGCCAAGGAGTGTTGGAGAGCAACTGAGCAGAGTTCGAACAAGTGAATTTTCCAGACCATTCTCAACGTTGAGAGAGACTTAGAAGACTCACTTTTTCGAACTGTGTTCAGTTGCTCTCCAACACTCCTTGGACCCTGTTCCACCACTATCAGCCATGGTTGTACAGTTGGACACATGAATGGGTGGTACAGCCCAGGTGAAAGATACTTGTCCCATTTGAGTAACCAGTGTCTATTATCAGGTACTTGCTGTTTATTACCATCCTCAATACTGACTCCTGCCCCTGATGTCTCCTGTTTGGCACTAAGGAACTTGATATTGGGAGAAATTGACCATCTTTCACTAGGGCTGTACCACCCATTCATATGTCCAACTGTACACAGTACTTTCTGTTTAGATTTGCTTAAGCTTGCAGTACTCATTATATATATATATATATATATATATATATATATATATATATATGTATATATATATATATATATATATATATATATATATATATATATATATATATATATATATATATATATATATATATATGCAAATAAATCACTTGGTGGCACGTGATCCAGGAATATGCGTAGATCCACAAGGAAGGAAAAATAAACACGGAGTCCCAAGCGCTTTCGTGTATTCACATCTTCAGGGGAAATACAGAGTGTAGAAGAATGACATTGGAAAAAAATTAAAATACCCCAAAGAATTTTTGGATAAAGCCTTAAAATTGGCAAGAACATCATTTTAAAGGGTTGAACCTCCCCTACCCCGTGACAATAAAAACTTACTGATATTACCCTACAGTGATAAATTTGCCCAAATCCCTCATCTTCTAAGAACATGGAATGTTAATGTTGCCTTCTGCAATGATAACACTGTCAAGAAAATGTTGATCAAAAATTCAACCAATTCCTCATGTGTGTATATCAACAAAGTACCTTGTAAAGAATGTAATATGTTCTATATAGGACAAACTGGAAAAGACCTTTCAACCAGGGTCAAACAGCATAAATATAGTGTTAGGAAAGGACAAGAATCTAATGCTTTATTTATTCATATGAGAGACAATAATCATTGTATTGACTGGGATAATGCTTCGTCAATCATGTCTTGTAATTCATCCGTAAATAGAAACATCATAGAGTCAAGTTTGATTAAACACACAGAAAATATTAATTTGAACTTAAATAATGGTATGTACAGTCGGCAGCATAAATTCGCGTCCATCTCATGTACTTAGTATTGTTAATATGACCAGATAGTTGCATTCTGAACTAGTTTTTATTCCAACAACATACGTAATTTACCATATGAGAACTATATCTGTCATCTCTGCATTAAAATTGTATTACATCATCACTACAGCTAATACATACGCAATGGAAATGAAGCGAACTTATGCTGCCGACTGTACAAGTTGGATAGTTTCATCATAGACAAGATTGTTAATAAGATAAGTCCAACTGCTATTCCTTTATGACTGAGGATAATCTTAGGTTTAGAGGTCATATCAGGTTGATGAGAGTTGGGTCAGGTAACTCCTTGTAGCATCATATGGGTGTGTATTGCTTTGAACTCGTAGTGGCAACACCTTCAGGTTGCCAGTTAGTTATTAAATGTATTTTTATATAAGGTGTCTCTCGGCAACCATCGGCCCTCCGAATCGGCCCTCCGAATGATAAGAATGATAAGAAACTAAAGTTATATAAAAAGATGAGGTGTAACCGAATCCCAAAAAGGGGGATCGGCCCTCCAAATTAGAAACAAAATAATAATAATAATAATAATAATAATAATAATAATAATAATAATAATAAAAAAAAAAAAGAGGTGTAACCGAAACCCAAAAGGGGAATCGGCCCTCAAAAAAAAAATATATATATATATATCGTACAAACAGACTGTATAACTGAGTGACTAGCAGAAAAAATAACTCTGTTTAACGAATATGAAAACCTACAGCACCCTAGTTGAGACCTGGAACTTTTATCTACTTCTGTATTTCCATTTCGTACCTATCTTCAAAGTATTACATAATACAACACTTTTTTCAAATCTTTACTCCAAACATCATTGTCATTGTCATTCTTCTACACTCTGTATTTCCCCTGAAGATGTGCATACACGAAAGCGCTTGGGACTCCGTGTTTATTTTTCCTTCCTTGTTGATTTACGCATATTCCTGGATTACTTGCCCTAAGTGATTTATTTGCATATATATATATATATATATATATATATATATATATATATATATATATATATATATATATATATATATATATATATATATATATATATATAGATAGATAGATAGATAGATAGATAGATAGATAGATAGATAGATAGTTATGTGTTTTCCCTCTCACTTTACCACACACATATTTTCTGGTTCAACTCGTAAGAAACCGTCAATATACTCTATATATAAATATACTCTCACTTGCTCTTACTTTCTAACATACACATACATTTTCTCAAATTTTCTGGATCAACTCGAGAGACAGAAAGACACCCTGTATTTATATACTGTAAGACTAAGTGTATTCCTGCTTACTTTCTTACTTTCCATCCTTTCTTTCTCTGGTCAGCTGAGTGTCCCGTGGGTTGGAAGGGACAAACGGGTCTCTGTTACCTTCTGATCACCATCCCTGCCGGGGTTGCAGTGGGGAGGGTGAGGTGGGCCCAGGAGGAATGTGAGGACAGAGGAGGTTCCTTGGCATTCCCGGAGTCTAGAGATGTTCTCGCCTTCCTAGCTCAAATGGCCAGAGTGAGTCACACACGCACACACACATACTCAAAGCATAGGGAATAAAGTTATCTATTCAATTGAATAATCGCATGATTAAGGTTCAGTCAAGTATTGAATATGAGTTGAAGATAACAGTAATGATGTCACATGACAGTGAGTTGTGATGTATAAATTTGAGCCACACAACTTTTGAAACATACCTGAGTAGCAAAATACAAAGCTAAATGCTGTTGAATGAATTGTGCTGAGTAAATCATTTAGTTAAGGAACTGAAATGTGCAGCAGAAGTTTTGCGTGATAATAATTATGCAGTTCATGTTCAAGCACCAAGTCAAGCACTGACCATTTACTACCCAGTGAATCAGAAATATGGTGCATGACAGAGTGTTGACACAAGTAATGAGTACACAAAGTAAGTTCACCCTACAGGAGGAAGAGGAGGCGAGGACTGGCGCACCTCTCACCGCCCCACACACCATCCTCCTCGGCCTTAACGATGTGTGAGTAAAGTATACCTTAACTTGTCAGAATTCTATGTAAAAAAAATAACACCGTATCAAAAGGAGCCACAGTATGACCTAAAGAAACAGTAGTCAAACGTTTTTAATAATGGCCCCTTTCTCATATTGTGTAGTTCTGTAGCGATGTGTGAATTTCAATTATTTTCCAGAGGCATTACACACTGCAAAACCAGTGGCAACATACGCCTTTGGTTAAAATTAAGAATACCTCCCTGAAAGGCTCGGTTAGTGGCCAATAATTAATAAATCAGTGTAGAAATAACAAAATGAGACACTGAAGCCTATACTTTAAAAAAAATAAACACGTTTCAGCTCTTAGGTAGGCATCAAGCTGACCTCCTCACTCCACGTTAGTCATGAGCAAGCAAGGCTTGGCTGAAGTACACAAAGTAGACAAAGGTGTATCCATTCTCAGGAAAGAGGGAGGGAAAATTGCTGTGCAAATACAAACAGAAAATATTTATTTTGAGGCAAATACCTTCATGCGCAGCAAAACCAAAGTAGAAAGGTGGATAGAGGGATGAATCGTTTGCAGTCTGAATTGAAGAAAAATAAATAATAGCCCGGTAGGCCTGTAAGACTCCGTAGGACGTGGGAGAAGTAGTTTAGGGGATGAGACCTCAAACCCCTAGGATATATAATAAAATTGAGAGACAGATGAAGTGGTAGGGATTGTCTTCGATCTGATGGGGATCTAAAACTCTTAACTTGATTCAATTTCAAGTAAAATGCTGATTACATTACCCCAGGCAATCTCCCTCTGCGGGGCCATTGCAGGCTGGTAAACATATCTCTCCCACTATTCACATCCAGAACTTATTGATATTTTAACTTTTTTTTCTGGCGTAAAACTCCTTGCGTTCAAGTGAGAAAATTATAACCTCTTTGTTTATTATTAGCTTTAGGAAATTATAAAATTATCCTCAGGCACTCCATATACAAAAACCCTGTGCATAATGTTATATACCTATCTTTTCCTTGTATGACCACAATGCCAGAGACTTGATGCTTTGCGACGAAGGTGAGCCAATTCATCCAAATGATTGATGCACCATTAGTATCCCTAAAACCAGATTTAGAAGCTATAGAGTTTACTAAACCTGGCCAAAAACTGTCCAACCCTACAATACAAAGACTATCTTTACATAACTGTAGGATTCAGTAAAAAACATTTCGTCCACAACACCAAGGTCTCTTAGGTTTCCAATATCCGCAATTTCTTTTTTACTTTTTTTTTTTGTGCGTTGATAAAGGTAGGTATTGTTGCTTCACTAACCTCATACAGATTGAGTCTTCCAGAAATGCGAGTAGAAAAGAGAAAATAGTGTAAAAACTGCAATACACCCACCATTTCTTTTTTTACGTGTATTTAGACTTAAAAAGATATTAAAAAACCTTTATCTGGTGTAAAAATACTTGGCATGTACATTTTTAGTCTGTAGTAGGGTAGGTTTGGCACAAATGCCTATGCAAACTGCACAATATTTTTTTTTTCACTACCGTAGTTGCAACAAATGCCTACCTCAAACCACATGGAGCTAAATTCATCTGACTTTACTTGTACCCTTACAAAATAAGATATAAGTATTCTATATTCATATAACTTTTCCTCTCCTTTGAACAAAAGTGCTTTTTGATGAACACTACTTCACAACTTAGCAATGCTGAAAACTGTAATGACCACACATTAAAGTGATATAAAAGACCACAAAATAAGACCGTCCTTCTGAGCTTTTCGACAAAAGTTCCAAAACATTAATCAGTATGCCAACAAAACATCTGGAGGAAAAACTCCTGTATTTGCAAGGGATGGCAGGAAGAAACTACATATGAAATAAATATAACAATATTAGGATTGTCGACACATTTATGGTGTCCAGCTTATTTCGTGCTTCATTGATCCAAACCATAATTCATCAAATTCATGAAAAGGTAAGCGTAAACAACAGCCCGGGAAGGATGCAATTATATCCTTCATTATATCCTCGACAACCCTTCATTGTATCTTGGGACAAACCGGAGAAATACCAATTTATACATATTTCAAAGGATGTATATAGTTTAATGTCGGGGGTGAGATGGGGATAAGTTGCGGGTAAGTTGTAGATGTGGCGCCCGGTTTACCTGCGGTAGGTCTGTGAGCATCCCCTGGGATTGAATGCCTGATGGTAAGACCACCGATGCTATGCAGATGTACCCCAAGGACACCTGAGACTTTTCTATGTCCAGACGGGGGAACACCACGCTGCTTCCTTGTCATGTAGTTTCAAGTAGGGGTAGACCGGGGATGTAGCTCCGGCGCTTCCCAGGTAAATCTGACATGTTGTTCTAGTGTGAGGTCCTTGGGCTCATGGATATGTCTTTCCCACTGACCAAACAGATTCCTCACTTCAAGCCACGGACGAACCCAACTTCCTCTCTCCTTCGTCTGTTTCTTTCTCTGCTCCTCCTCCTTTTCCATTTTCTCTCCCTTCAGAAGCAAATATGCTAAACGTATGGCAACAGGCAATAACACCCAATCCTCGATATCAGCCATGCTGCGAGTCTATGATGTTGTGTCAGCTACAGCAAGGACAAATAAAGGGTAAAAATAAACCTAAAACGCCGACCCATCCGCGACTGGTCGTGGTGTTCCTGCGCCATTCGGCAGAGAAACCTCCAGCAACCGCGGGTTACTTCACAACAAACCATCCTTAACCAATCTAATGCCTTTACCTTCTCCCAATTTCTTCCTCCTCAACAACCGTGATTGTCTCCTTCACCATATTTTCCCAATCACTATAATCATATTCTTTTCCTCCACCTTCAGCAACAGGCTAAGTAACTTCACGATGGATGGTCTCTTCGCTCCTGACGCTGAGGTTGTGGCTGAGGCTGGGTCGTCAGAAGGAGGTAGGCACTGGAGGGAGCTGAGGGTGGGCTCGGCCAGTACCAACTACACCAGCAGTCTTCACCCAGTTGACATTTCCCAGGTCACTGCCACCGTAGCAGCCTGCCAGCTCTTTGGTCCCGAGGGTGAGATGAAAAACAAACACTTATACAAACAGACACGAGCCATATTAAGCACCCAGGTGTTGATGCAATTACGAATATTATCACATATCAGTAAACCAAAAACAACGTTTATCCTGTCTCATACTAGCGGGAGATTCATTTAAAACTCCATCAGGCTATTCGAAGCAGACATGGATCATTATTATGGGTTGTGACTGTACAAACAATCACCTTGCGTATATAAGCATACACACAGCACATGCGAGCGATCACGCAGGTTTTATAATAATCTCCATGGCGCCTCACAATAAATAAGTAGAAATAAACAATAAATGACCAGAAAAACTAAATAGTTTACGTACAGTACCCTGTGTTTTTAAGCTTGAGAGTTTTTATGTTAAATCCCTATTTACCAAAGTTCCTGTTGATGATGTTTTGGTTTATCTTAATGAAATACTAGATAATGTCCCTCCTCCTGTCACCAAGATTATTATCTTGCAATTGATTAAGGTTTATATTAAAGACTGTAAATTTGAATTTCAACTAGAATATTTTCAGCAAAACTTTGGTATGGCAATGGGCAACCCACTCTGTCCAGTACTGAGTAATCTGTACATTGAATTCTTTGAGAAGAAACAACTTTATCGCCACCCTTGATTCTTGATGGGACTGTATTGGACGGGTCTACGGATTTGGTTATTCTAGGGGTTACAGTTGATGCCAAGCTGACCTTTGAAAAGCATGTGCCGTGAATCTCGAGGTCTGTCTCCCCAAAGTTGGGTATAATGCGTAGATCTTGGCGTGTGTTCGGAGATCACTCATTGTTACTGCGGTGTTTTAACTCCTTTGTGTTGCCTCTGTTGGAATACTGTTCTCCAGTATGGTGTTCAGCAGCTGACTGCCATCTCAAGTTGCTGGATTTTTGTTTCTAACGCTAATTTTCATACCGGCGGTTCACTTGATTGTAATCTGATTCACCGTCGTTCTGATGCACCATTGTACATGATCTTCAAGATCAGAAGTAATCTGCTGCATCTTCTTAACCGTACAGGGAGGAGTGCAGCGGATTGGACTCTAGAGAGGTAATATGTCAGGGAGAGAGGACATCCAACACCACGAGGAGGCAGATGGCAGACTTCCTTTGCGAGTCTGTCAACTGTACCATTGTGACTTAAACCTACATGGAATGGCACCCATAAAAATTTGACAGTCAAGTTACGATGACGCAATAAGGCCAAAAACGACAAAATCTGCTGAACAACAGTAGAGTGTGTGGGCTGAACACTAGAGAGGGAATGAAGGGCAGGTTTGGAATCACAAAATATGACAGCATTCACTCCACGTTGACAAACAAAACTAACAGCATCCAGAATAGCATACAGTTCACACAATGTTATGTTAGAGTGGTTACAGAGACGACGGCCAACCCAGCCCCCTGGAGGTGACTCCATGTCAGGTGAGAAAACGGCACAACCTGTTGTACCATCCACTTGCAATGAGCCATCAGTGTAGAGGCAGTATGGATCTGTGATGGAGGACGTCACTGTTTCTATGTGTTCCAGAGCCAACTGCCGCTGTTGAGAAGGCAGTTCCGACTTGGAAGTAGGTGTGAAGCTCACATCAAGTGTTGGTAGCATCCATGGAGGGGGCACTGGGGGGACGTCTGCAACCATTATATCTATATTAAGACTACGGAGCATAGAGGAAACAGACCTTATAAGAGTACGTCCAGCAAGCAGTATGGGAGGGACAGGGGAGTTTGGCCTAAGAGAAGTCCTGACTAACTGAGAGTAATGAGGTGAAAGATGTGGGAAATGGAGGCACTTGACAGTGAAGAAAGTAATATTAGAATAAATTCTCTCGACTAATGGGGGAAGACGTAACTCACGCTGCATGTTCACTATCCTCGTCGACATGGGACAGCCGAAAATTATTCTCATTGTTCTATTTTGAAATTTTTCTAAACTTTCCAGAGTAGCCCTAGGAAGTTGAATCAAAGCAGGGGAGAGGTAACCAACAATTGAAAGAATAAAAGCAATATAGATGGTCCTGGCTACTGGTATGAAGATGCCTTAGGAGTTGTTAGTGAGCCATTGAAATGGTGTTAGTCGGAGCTGGAGACGACCCAATAAGTACTGGACAATGGGATGGTCTTGAGGTCTGGCAGGGACAATCGGCCAAATATTGACTGGCGCGTCCAGGTAGCAGTACTGGGAACACATGGGAATGACAGTCCCTCCAATGGTGAATGCTGGCCGAGCTTGAGGAAGGCGGCACGTGAATATTCTGCTCTTATCTGGGGAGACAATAATGCCACAGTGAGAGGAGGCCACAGAGAAGGAGTGAAGAAACCGCTGGAGATCCCTTGGTGAGGTGGAATGAACACAGATATCATCAGCATAGCACGTAATTGTAGTTCCAGGAATATCAGGGAGAGAAGTGAGCAACCGATGCATCAGAATAATAAATAACAATGGGCTGAGAACACCACCTTGAGGCGTACCAAGATGAAAACTGCGCAAAGGACTGAGCGCACCACTGAAAAACACACTGGAGGTCCTGTTACTCAGGTAGCCCCGAATCCACCGTAGTAGATTACCCTTTATCCCAAAGTCAACATGGATATGTGTGAGTCATTTGCTGTGTGTGCGTGTTATCTGCTGTGTGTGTGCGAGTCATCTGCCAGTGTGTGCGAGTCATTTGCCTGATGTGCGAGTCTTGTACTATGTGTGCGAGTGTTCTACTGTGAGTGCGAGTCATATGCTGAGTGGGTGACTCATCTGCTGCGTAAGCGACTCATCTGCTATTTGTCTTATTTTTCTTTTTTTTCTTTTCCATCATTTGTCGTTTTATATCAGCTTTCTGACAGATTTACTTCAAATTTTGCTTTACTTATTTTACACACGGATCCCATAGTCTCTAGCCCACCTGAGTCGAACGAAGCCCGAGATCTGAAGCAGGCGGTTTCTGGACTAAAGCCCACCCAAAGCCTCTATTGTTTTGAGATGTGTGTAGCCTTGTGATGGTTCGGGGAGGCTGTTGTCCAGAAACCGCCTGCTTCAGATCTCGGGCTTCGACTCAGATGGACTAGAGACTATGGTATCTGAGTGTCCAGTACAGTCTCTCCCCCCCCCCCCCTCCTCTCTCTCTCTCTCTCTCTCTCTCTCTCTCTCTCTCTCTCTCTCTCTCTCTCTCTCTCTCTCTCTCTCTCTCTCTCTCTCTCTCTCTCTCTCTCTCTCTCTCTCTCTCTCTCTCTCTCTCTCTCTCTCTCTCTCTCTCTCTCTCTCTCTCTCTCTCTCTCTCTCTCTCTATCTTTTACCGTTTGCCCTTTTATTTTCTCCATTTCGAATCTTTAATCTTTCCTCTGTCCTTTCATTTGACTCTTCCATTTATTATGTGTATGTGTGTGTTTTTTTTTTTGTCTGTTATTTCATCACTTATTTCATTCGGTTTCATCGTTTCGTTTCTTTTTATTATTATTATTGTGTGTGTGTGTGTGTACATCGATAAGGTAAGGTTAGAAATTATATGGTTGGATAGGTAAGGTTCGGAAAGATAAATATGGCTAGGCAGGATAATTACATTGGTGGTATAGCATGAATATCTAAATATTTACCAGGTTAGGTTTAGGTACTATAATTTGTTTTAGGCTGCTGGGAGGCGCCACCAGAGCCCGGCCATAACATGATCCGAATGTGGGACAACAACAACAACACGGGCAACGTCGCCGTATACAAGTTAGTGAATATCACGGTCGTGGTGAATATGTGTCAGTTAGTTCGCCTCGTCCTGTTTTTGCTCTTTAGTCATAAATTTCTTTTACCCTTCTTATCTCATTACATGTTTTTATTACCTCTCTTTTGTCTCGTTTCACCTCTTTTTATATCAATAGTCTTTACCTTTCATCTTGTATTCCTTCAGCCTGCTCGTTACGTCGTAAATGGACTCGATTTGCTTTATTTCACTGCATCTCACCTCATACTAGCTCGTGCTTGCCGTTTTTAATCTAATTTCAATTTTTCCGCTCATTTCACCTTACCTCATTTCAACCCATTTTTTATCGCTATGGATTATCTCATTCCATTCTACTTTGCCTTTTCTCGTCAGATCACAAATCTACCTGATCCCTCCACCAGAGCCATTTCAGGATTAGAAAACTGAGAGAGTACTGCACACGTTATTATCTAATATCTTTTGTCGCTGACTGTACTGCCCCTCACATCATTTCCCCTCACACTTTTGGTAACACCAATTACTATTCTTGGACTTTATACTTTTGAAACGTTATAAAAATCTATTAATAAAAATACAGTAAGAACCAATATACAGTCAGAGCAATATAGTTACAAACATATCAAAGATAACAGAATTTCCTACTACTGGGGTTGGGGCTACGGCTACGAATACCCCCCCAGTATCTCTCCTTGACGTAAATGACGAATAAAAGGAGCTTTCACTTCTCAAACTGTCCCCTTTTTTCATTTGTTACATTTTGTGCTTACTGTCCGACCTCTCAATAACCTTCTTCCTTGAGCGTTATGTAACCTCGCTGTTGCGGCGCATAATTTCAATCAATCAATCAGTCAATCAACCTCATTCGTATATGTTTATTTTTTCAAAGTAAACAATCCTTCCACTCTCGAAAACTTTTTCATCTTGGCATAAAATTTGTTTCCTATTCGACTTTTCATCACAGTCCATCTCCCTTTCAGTACTTTTTTACCCATCTATCACCTCTATCCATTACTTTCTAGGTTTTTCATACCTTATATGACTCTTGGTTCTTCCATCAAATACTATACTGTATAACCCTCCTTTTCCACTCCAGTTTGCTGTGCTCCTTTTTCGAACGCAAGTCTCTCTCTCTCTCTCTCTTTCTCTCTCTCTCCCTTTACTGCAGCATTTCCTCCCTTCCACTCACACAACTCTATGATAACTCTTCTCGTCACACCACATTTCTTCCTTCGCATCACCTCCCTCTGTGTAGTAACCCTATTCTACCCTACAAATCAAGCACCTCCTTTGTAAAGCGCCTATCACACGGGGCGTTTCACCGGACTGCTTCACCCAACTTGGCGTTTCACCCGACCAACCGCGCTCCCCAGGTTTAATAAAATGTTATAAAGAATTGCCCATTTCACCCAACCTACTCCGGAGTCAAAATATGTCTATACTTTTCCCTTTATTTAAAATATTGTTAGCACTTGATAAAATTGAAATATAGACCATCATGCACAATTTATTACAAGAAACTGTTTACATGATAATAAATATTTATGCGATATATTTATTTGTCATATGACGCTGATATAATATTTATAAACAAATCGCAGCATCAGTGGGGATTCGGCGGCCACATTGGCCCACATTCTTCAAACCAGGAGTATACTCTATAAATCCTGCTTCAAACCTCCTTGACAACGCAGAGACACGGTCAACACCTACCAGTATTATTATTTTGATATGGTGCCCCATCTTTCTTATTATTGTTATAGATCGACTAATCAGGAATCGCGCGTGGCCGTGGATAGCGAACGCGTCTACTAGAGGAGTTTTCAAATGCGACGAACTAGTTGTACCAAATGACCATTTGGTTGGGTGAAGCAGTCCGGTGAAACACCCCGTGTGATACATGCTTAATTAAGGCTGGACTCCCACATGCGATTATCACGAAAAAAATCCCTACATCGTGCGCCAGCATACGCACGATGGCATGGGGCCTCTCGGGACGAAAGAGGTCCCGCGAACATTTTGGAATGTTCTAAATGTTCGCGGGTCGACTCTGAAAACAAAGCATTCGCTAGACGCTTAGATTGACGTTGGATTTTTGAAGAGCGACGTCGCTCTAAGGCGTGCTCCCTTTCGTTTGCCCAAATTCGTTAGAGCGACATTTGGAGCGCCCAGCACCGTGTGTGTGAACCAGCTGCCAGGTTCGAGCATTATATAAGACGGCCGTGTGGAACCTGCAGTCAGTGAGCACGAGGCATCCACACAGCGCGGAATTCTCAGGACCCACCCCTCGCCCCTACCGCCGCCCCCTTGCCGCCAAATGGAAATGAATGAATGGTGTGAAATAGATAAATATTTTCCAGTCAAATAAAAAAGGTGCGAAATGAATTAATGGGTTACAGTCAAATGGAAATGAATGAATGAAAGGGTTACAGAGAAATGGAAATTATGTGAAATGAATGAAAGGGTTACACAGTCAAATGGTAATGAATGAAAAGGTTGCAGTCAAAATGAAATGATGTGAAATGAATGACAGGGTTACACAGTCAAATGGAAATGAATGAATGAAAGGGTTACAGTGAAATGGTAATGGTATGAAATGAATGAAAGGGTTACAGTCAAATGGTAAAAGGTGAAATGAATTAATATGTTGCAGTCAAATGAAAATGGTGTGAAATGAATGAACGGGTTACAGTCAAATGGAAATGAATGAATGAAAGGGTTACAGTAATATGGTAATGGTGTGAAATGAATGAATGGCAAGGGTTTGGGTCAGTGCCCCCATTTTTATATACACCAGGCACACAATTTTCTGTCGATGGAAACGTCTAGCGTCAGTCGATCTACAGGCGATCGATGGGAGTGCACATATTCGAGCAATGTCGCCGAGGTCGTGCTATGTTATCGATCGATGTTTTCCATCCCAGCACCATGTTCCCACCATTCATCGTGACATTCGATAGACGTTCGCTAGCTGGCAGAATGATGGTGCTCGAACCATCCTCTCAGGCGATCGACGGCCGCCATACCGGCGTTCGAAAGGTCGTTCGAACCCCAATTTCGCCCATTGTCGCTCTCACCATCGGCCGATGGTCAGATTTTCTGGAAGTATCTGGCAACAATCAGCGTCGAGGGACGGAAAATCGCATGTGGGAGTCCAGCCAACCTGTCCCAAATGTGTTTTCATTTCCCTTTTCCTACGTTCCCATGTCAAAATATTCACCATCACTACCATCACCATATATTTCCTGTAACTCTCAACATCACCATACATATTCCTGAAATTCGCAAAAAGTGAGGGTAATTCCCAAATACTGCAGCTGTTATGGTACCAGCGAGGGTGTTTTACGACGTTCGGTGGCCTTATAGTTAGTGCCTCAAACTCAAATCGGAAGAGTTAATATTCTCAGGCCCTCACCTGAGAGGATCGATCTCCCGACCTCCAGGTTACGAGTCCAGAACACTAACCACTCGGCCACCTCCCCTCTAACCATACATGTCGCTGAAACCCACCATCAATATCATTACCATCACCATACATGTCCCAGTAACTCACCATCACCATCATTACCATTCATGTTCCTTTAACTCACCATCATCATCACTATACATGTTATTGTAAATCTCACCATCACCCCTTTCACCATTCAAGTTCTTGTAACTCTCACCAACATCACCATTACCATCACCATCATTAATGCCCCTGTTACTCACCGACAATACCATCACCATCATCACCATTCCTGTTACTGTAACTCTCACCATGACTACCATCATCCCTATCATCGCCCTTTATGTCCCTATAGCTCACCATCACCATTCATGTCTGTAACTCACCATCACCATTCATGTCTCTGTAACTCACCATCACCATTCATGTCCCTGTAACTCACCATCACCATTCATGTCCCTGTAACTCACCATCACCATTCATGTCCCTGTAACTCACCATCACCATTCATGTCCCTGTAACTCATCATCACCATTCATGTCCCTGTAACTCACCATCACCATTCATGTCTGTAACTCACCATCACCATTCATGTCCCTGTAACTCACCATCACCATTCATGTCCCTGTAACTCACCATCACCATTCATGTCCCTGTAACTCTCATCATCACCATAAATATTCTTGTTACTCACCATCATCATCATCACTATAATATATATCCCTGTAATTCTTACCATCACCACTGTCATCACCATACATGTTACTGTAAATTACCATGGACTGTTTCTCAGAGATTCACTTACTGATACACCATTCCACATATGTACTGTCGGCGGCAGAAGTCCTGTCGCCTCACCTGCTTTACCGAGACATGCAGTGTTCATGGACTCGAGAAATGCGCATATTTTCTACACCTAATAATCTCGAGTCTATGAGCATCGCGTGCCTCGGTTAAGCAAGTAAGGCGACAGGACTTTTGCGTTCGACTGTACTGTATCTTCCCCATTACACCTACCTTCTCTTTTACAGGTGTCAGCCGGGATACATAGTGGGGAGGAATGGAACCACGACTGAGCAGTGGGTGAGGTGCCTTGGAGTGGCAGAGGGATGGGTTCCCAAAAACATTCTTGATTGCTACTTGGCCCAGGGTGAGTGGGAGAGACGGGAGTGATTAATAAGCATGACTCAATTGGAGTCATGATATATTATGAGGCCTTATGGTGGGTTGGCATAATGTAGCAAAACACCCACATTACTCCCTCTCCTTACTGGCACTAGCATGCGTTTCGAATACAGAGTCGAAACTGGTGGTTCACATCGTGGATGTAAAGAGGAAGTTGTACGAAGGGATAGCAGTACCTACTGCACTGCATGGATTGGAAACATGGAATATGGGAGAAAGTGAGAATAGAAGGTTGAATGTAGTAGAAATGAGATGTCTGAGAAGCATGTGTGGTGTGAATCAAATGGACAGAGTCAGGAATGAGGAAGTGAGGAGAAGGACAGGTGTCGTGAGAGAGTTAGCAGGCCGTGCAGAGCATAGTGTGTTGATATGGTTTGGACATATGGAGAGAATGGAGGAGAACAGAATGATAAAGAGGATAGGTGTCTCAGATGTGAGAGGTGCAAGAAGGAGAGAAAGGACACATAGAAGAGCTGGATGGACACCGTGAAAGGAGCTCTGAGGACTTTGAAGTGGTATATCTGTGGAGCAAGGTAGAAAAATTGCGCGTGACAGAAACGAGTGGAGGAGGGTGGTGAATACTTGAAGAATGGATGCAGCTTCACGGTCCTTGGAGGAGGGACCTGCATTGAGTGTGGCCCATGGCCGGCTGAATGCTGGAGGGGAGTTTGCCCTGTAGTGAAGTGGCAGGGGTAAACCAGCTTTTGCTGTCGTGTCTTGCTATGGATGCAAACATAGCTGTACTCCTTGTAGTCCCACAAGGGAATGCGGTTGTACGGTTGGGGTTGCTCCCTCCCCCAACGACGTGTGTGCGACGTGACGGGCCTACCTGCAGCGTGGTGATGAAGGCCTGGTATATGTATGTACAATATGTATTATTATTATTATTAATATTATTATTATTACTTTTAACAGTAATATTAATATTAAGAGTATTATTATTATTAAAATAATAATAATAATAATAATAATAATGTAAATATTAATATTAATAACAATAACTATAACAATAACAATATAAATAATAATATTAATAATAACATTAATAAAATAATTAATATTAATATCAATAATAATATTATTATTATAAAAAAATAATAATATAAGTATTAATAATATTAACAATATTATTAATAAGAATATTAATAATAATAATAGTAATAATAATATTAATAATAATAATAATAATAATAATAATAATAATAATAATAATAATAATAATAATAATTGTAAAATTAATAATAATAATATTAATAATAATAATTATAATAATAGTTATATTAACAATAATAAAAAAAAAAAATATTATTATTAATAATACATACATACATTACCAGGCTTTCATCTCCACGCTGGAGGTAGCCCCGTCACGTCACGCACCCTCCGAAGCAAAATGCCCAAACATAGAACTCCCCCCCCCCCAATCCCCCCACACACATACATCTCAACCACATCTCAACCCCCCGACCCCGCATTCCCTTTTGGGACTGCATGAAGCACAGCTATGTTTACATCCATAGCAAGGCACGACAGCAAAAGCTGGTTTACCCCTGCCACTTCACTACCGGGCAAAGTCCCCCTCGAGCATTCAGCCGGCCATGGGCCACACTCAATGCAGGCCCCTCCTCCAAGGACCGTGAAGCTGCATCCATTCTTCAAGCATTCACCACCCTCCTCCACTCGTTTCTGTCATGCGCAATCACTCTACCTTCCTCCACAGATATACTTCTTCCACTCAGAGCTCCTTTCACGGTGTCCACCCATCTCCTCTGTGGCCTTCCTCTCCTCCTTACACCTCCCACATTTGAGCCCTCTATCTCCTTTACCATTCTATTCTCCTCCATTCTCTCCACATGTCCAAACCATCTCAACACTCTGCTCTGCACGGCCTGCTAGCTCTCTCACCACACCTGTCCTTCTCCTCACTTCCTCATTCCTGATTCTGTCCATTCGAGTCACACCACACATGCTTCTCAGACGTTTCATCTCTACTACATTCAACCTTCTCTTCTCACTTTCTCCCATATTCCATGTTTCCGCTCCATACAGTGCAGTAGGCACTGCTATCCCTTCGTACAACTTCCTCTTTACATCCACGATGTGAACCACCAGTCCTCTCTCCATCACCCCAGCATTTACCTCTCTTACCACATCGTCCATATAAATATTAAACAACCAAGGTGACATCACACAGCCTTGACGGAGTTCCCCCTTTATTGGGAACCATTCACTCATGTTTCTTCCCACTCTAACACATTCATGTTTCTTCCCACTCTAACACACGCTCTACTGTTCACATAGAAACTTTTCACCCCTCTAAACAATCCCCCCCCCCCCCCAGCCCGTACAACTGCTCCTTGTTCTATTTCTTTTATCCTTGTAACACTCATACGATTCCTGATATTTCCTCTGTAACCATACTTCAATCGCTCGCCTTTTTTCCACTATAGCTGCCTTAACTTCCTCACACCACCTTTCACTACCCTTCCTCAAACCACCCCCAACCCGTCTCCAACCCCAAACCTTCTCCGTACATCCTACTATTGCCCTTTTAAACATTTTTCATTCCTCCTCTAGTTCACCTGTCTCCCTCACCCTTACTCCATTCCAATTCCTAGCAATCTCCTCTTGATACTCCAACATCTTTTCTTTCTTGCTCAACTCACTCACTTTTAAAGCCCTCTACTGCTTCCCTATTTCTTGATACCACTCCTAAACCCACTCTTAACCTACCCTCTACTAGGAAATGGTCCGAAATACCCCCCCCCCTTCTCAATACTCTAACATTCAACAAACACTGTAAAGCAGTCTTTGACACTACCACATAGGCCATCAAAGCTCTATCTACCATTCTCCCCTTTATCTGTCTTACCCACGTATATTCATATATTTCCTTTTTCTTAAAAAATGTATTTCCAACTACTAGCGCTTTCTTTACACATAACCCAATCATTCTTTCACCACTCTCATTTATTCCCGGCACCCCATACCTACCCACTACCCCATCTACTATCTCATCCCCAACTCCTGCATTCAAATCTCCCAAAAGTACGATGTTCACATTCTGCCCCAAACTCTGTATACACTCTTCCAATTCATTCCAAAACTGTCCTTTCTCCACCTCACCCCTCTCACTTCCTGGCCAATACACACTCACAAACACCCATGTCTCCTGACCCAATTTTACTCTTACCCACATCAACCATGCCGACAACTCCCTCCACTCCACCACATTCCGAATCACTTCTGCGCTCAGAAACAAAACCACTCCTACCCTAGCTCTTCCCCTCTCCACTCCTGACACTCTACCACTCACACAACCAAACTCACATTTACCCTTCTCTTTCAATTTTGTCTCACTCAATGCTGACACGTCCAACTTCCTTTCAACAAACACTCTCCCAATCTCCTTCCTCTTACCTACAACCGTACTACATCCACGCACATTCATTGTCCCAATTTTGATATTCTTGGGGTTTCGGGAAATACATCCCTACGCCTCATCAGTAGGAAAGAAGAACACTAAGTAGTAGAGAAATCAAGAGCGAGCTATGGCGAGATAGGCCCACCCATTACCTAATTAATAATAATAATAATAATAATAATAATAATAATAATAATAATAATAATATTATTATTATAATATTATTAAAAATGTTAATAATAATAATAATAATAATAATAATAATAATAATAATAATAATAATAATAATAATAATTATAATAATAATAATAATAATAATAAAAATAATAATTTTTTTCTTCTCTTTTTTTTTTTAATCAAGGTTATATGGGAAAGAATAAGGGTTAACTGGGATAGCATTGTTGGTAAAGAGGAAGATAGCGACAAGGAATATAAATGTATGGGCGAAGTTTTTCTGTTTTTTGTTTATAATTATCAGAATATTTTTGCTGCGCCTTTTTATATTCACTTTCCATCCAGTGTGCTTGCCCCTTCTTAAATGTTATTATGTATTACTTCTTCCAAGGTGCCTGCCTCTATCCTCGTCTATATACTATTAATATCAGGTCATTTTCGTGGCACATTACCTTGGCGTAGAGCCTTCGTATACCCTGAATAAATATTTGTGTTCACCTCTTTATACTACATTCAGCCCTTCTCTGAATACGACTAAATTATTTTTCAGGCTTTTATTATTCATTACCATACAGGCTAGACGATCTACTGGGCCAGTGATAAGTGAAGAGTGTTAAACATGTTTAGGGACATAATCAGACCCTCGTCTACACACCTTACCAGTATGTCTACGTAATCTACTGAGCCTGTGCTGAAAATGTTAGCATTATATACAGAACCTCGTCTACTCACTCTTACCACCAGTATGTCTACCCCCTCCCTACGGCGGTGAGAGGAGCGTCGCTGGGGGTGATCTCGGCAGCAACCTCACCTTCGGCTGTCCTACCAACATGTCCACAGCTGCAGGCAACACTAAGCAGATCCTAACCTGCACCCAGACTGGCAGTATTATGACTTACGTCCCGGACACCTTCCAACCCTGTGATGGTAAGGAATGGAAGGAGATGGGGTGGAATGGATTGGAATGAGGTGGGATGGAGTGGGATAGGATGGGATGGTGAGGAAAGAAAAGGGATGGGTTGGAATAGGATAGGATGGGGCAGTGAGGAAAATAAGGGGATGAGATTGGATAGGATGGGGAATAGTATGGGATGGTAAGGAAAGAAAAATTTAATGAGAAGGTAAGAAAGGAGTGATTGATTTATTTTTTTTTGGCATATATTTCATGGCGGTGTAACATCTTTCTCATATGCCGCCGAATAAATAATATGACATTATGTAATAAATTGAATTCAGTATACTAAAAATATTGTAAAAATTAAACCTTTAAAATCATAACCGTAATCATAAAATCATTATATAAATAATAAAAATAATTTTAAGAATTATAAGAAATAAAGATTATGAAATAATTAAGATAATTAAAATCATGGGCTCATCATTAAAATCGCAAGAGCCGTACCTCCTACCCTCTCAACTAAGGAGAGGATACCCTGTCAAAATCTACAGGCATCCTCTCCGACCACAGAGGAGAGACAATAAGACCCATCATCCCCCCTATATGCCCTGGAACCCAACATAACTGGATATTTTAGCCACATCTTTTTAACAGCACCAGCCACTCTAAGATCTCTATCACTAAGGGATGTTGAGGATAATAGGCAGAGATGGCTTGAAAGGCACTTCGTGAATCGCTAAAAATTGTACATGAAACTTGAGGAAGAGTACATATTAATCTCAAAGCTAAAAGTATTGCTTGGATTTCAGCACTGAATATTGAGGAATGGGAAGGTGACTAGTCCCTCACCTCTCTTAAAAAATGAGAAAAATAACTTTGAATCCTACCCCATCACTTCATTTGGACCCATCAGTGAAGAAAGGGACCGCATCTGGGTGGCTTGCCATTTGTTCAATAAAATAGGAGTAAGGAAAAAAAAGTGAATTGATGTCTTCCTATCTGACAATTATGTTCTCACAATCCCATATCTAGAAAAGGCTAAGGGGCTACTCGAGGAATTCGGACTGGACAAACGGTTATCACCAAAGAGATGGGGAATACGGTGGTGGGAAGTAAAGAACTGGAACAAGGATGTGTCTGTCACTGTTCCGCAGCTCTCAGATTCTGGTAGGCGTTGAAGATTGTGCCAACATTAGAATATCAAGTTTTATGACGTAGATTTAGTGGAGGCTCATGTGCTTTCACCAAGAGACTATAGGTATGGGGAGGTTCGGAAAGCCCCAGTTGCTAGACGTATCCCACAGTGGACTGAATCTTAGATCTTAAATCGGGCATCGGTAGCAGATAAGGATACCTCTCAGCCATAATCCAACTTTGGTCTCACAAGTGCTTTGTAGAGTTGGAGCAGAGTGTTGCTATCAGCACCCTAAGTTGTGTGGGACAAGACATGCAACATATTGAGTGCTCGAAGGCATGAAATCTTCAACGGCTTCAGTTAAAGGACCCGAGTGAAACGTGGGTCGACGGTGAGCCCCCAAATTTTACTCTGTCAACACGCTACAGTCTTTGTCTATATTTAAATAATTCTGCGTCTGGATGAACTCTTCTAATGCAGCAAAGATGCATGGTTACAGACTTTGTGCTGGAGAAGTGAAAACCACTGTAAGTTGCTCAAGTAAGATTCCCTGTCAAGGGTCAGTTGCATGCACTGTTCTGCAAGAGACATGCGAGATGCAGCAACCAGACTGCCAAGTTGTCATTATTAGTATTCTTAAGCTACCAAAGCCTCTCCCCAGGGTGCAGATACAAACACTGGATCCACACAAAATACCAAAGGCACTGGAAAAAAGAAAAGGGAACGAATTTATCAAAACTGGCTACAAGGAACAAAGAAGATTAAGGGAAAAAACTGCTGCAGCAAATAGCCACTCACACGAGATTTAAATGCAGACATATCCGCATAGTGGACATTATCAATGGGTAATTGATTCATATTTTGACAAAAGAAGATATAAAACGCTGTGAAAACTGCATTGTACGAGCATTAATAGGATTCATAGCAATATCATTAAGATTAAAACTAGTACCTTGGGTAGGATTGAAGTGTTCAGGCAGAGCACCATGTAAGGAATGTCAATTGTTGTTAACCCTTAATTCGTGGGCATTACCGAGCATTGGCAGCTCTGCATCCCAGGTTTTTCTCCCGCACTCGCGGTCACTATGTAAACAACACATTTGACGCCTAATAGCTTACAAACCATTCACACTACATAAATTAACAATACAGTATATGGAAGTACAAACCTTCAGCTGTCTCCTGATGTACGTGTGAAGAATAAATGGACATCGGTAGGATGGGTATCCAGCTCAGAATGATAGCAACTCAAAATTTACTTTTACACTCAATTCACATATATTAGTAAGTTTTCACGGTCTGATTTCGTTATAAAATATATCAGAATCACATTTTTAAATACAACAATATGAAATATAATGTTGCTGTCGTTTTTACGTATATATTCTTTAATTATATGAAAAACGGAGCTGCAAATACATCCTCCCACCCTCACTGTTCTTTTCACACTGGCTGGACTTGGGCTACTCTCTACAAGCCCACAATCAGTGTTGGCAGCCGAGACAACCATGTTACATGGCATAACTTCACTGACAAATTATTTTGTCACTCGCGGCCCTCCACACTTGTTGGTGGTGTTGAATTATCTCGTCATCAACGGTTAAGGGGTTATAAACTTTATATTAAATACTAAAAGCACCAACTTGATGCCGGTGATACAAGTCAAGAGATAGATTTTGGGAAATACATTAATCATATTTAAAGCTCTACCAAGCATTTATGGATGGCAGTTAGCAGCAGACATCCAAACTGATGCTCAATACTTAAAATGAGACAAAATGAAAGTGTAAAAGGAATTTAATACAATGGAGTCATAAGAAAATATTTGGTAGCACTTACAAAGTAAGTCTGTCTTTTGTGAAATAGAGGCAGACAGGGAATGAATGTGCTTCTCAAAAGTCAGCTTTGAATCAAGAGTCACTTACCACAAATGCTAAGTAAGCCCAGTTTAATGCACGAATAAGCTCCCGACGTCATCCCGATTATCGGAAATTTTGGAAAAAAAAGCTTATTCGGGTCCTTATTCGGGTAGTTCGGCAGTGATTCGGGTAGTTCGCAAGCAGTTCGGGTCGCACCACGAAAAGTTGGCACCCTCCAAACTTTTCGTGGCGACACTCGATTACAGATAAGTCGCAGGTGCACCATCGTAGGTACACCTGCAACTTGCCCCCAACCTGCCCCCGACATTCTTGTTCACCGCCGACAAGACAACCGTTGCGAAACTTCCACGACCTTGGGATATACCGGCGATATAAACATTCATATACATTGTAATAAATGTGCATACTTTTATGTCTGGGGTGGAATGGGGATAAGTCGCTGGTAAGTTGTGGAGGTGCCGCCGGTTTACCTGTGGCAAAGTCGTGAGGCATCTCTGGGGATTTTGTGACTGATGGTATGGGTCGCCGGTGTACCCCAGGGACACCGGGGACCTTCCTATGGCCTGCCAAAGGGTGCATCGCCGAGCATGCCCAGATTAACTACAGATGAACCAGTGATGCACCCGCGGTAAGTCGCAGCAATTGATAAAAATATAAAATTCGGCTGCCAGGTCCCCAGCTTTTGACATTTCGCTTATTCGTGACAGCATCGGGAACTTTTTTGCGCATGTGTAAACTGTGCTTAACGACTTACTCAATATATATGCAGTCAGAGGTGAAGTGGATCCAATGTATGGGATCCACTGATAATGATGGAGTGCGTTTTGCTCGCTTTATGTCCCAAAGTTGACACCAGGAAGAGATCCTAACCAAGTTCTAGTCAAGTCAAAGATGCTGCAACTTCGGTGTTACGTGGCGAGAGAATAGAGGAGTAAGTTGATTGATTGATTTATGAATTTTAGGCAAATTGCCAAGCACTAATATTATGTTGGGCGGTATATGACCCTAGCTGTTTTTTTTTTTTTTTTTTTTAATCAGAATAGAGGAAGGAAAAACAAAATCAATGAAAACAAAGTTCATGTGCCTATTGTCATCCTTCATTCATATAATGTTTGTAATAGTTGGATTTAAATGACTGAGGATTAAAAACTGGTGGAAAGCAGTTTTGAGGAAGTACATTCCATAACGATGTGGTTCTGGGAATAAATGAATTCTGAAATGCAGTAGTTCTACATTGGGGAGGAGAGATTGCAAAGTCATGGGCTTCAGCAGCTGACCTGGTACCACGGGGAAAGATGCGATGAGATGGCACGATTAGGGCAAGCTCATCCCAACATTTACCGTGATAATATCTATAAAATAAGACAAGGGATGCAACATTTCTTCGGATGTGTAAGGGAGGGAATTCATTTGTGATTAGAGGGTTATTGATCATTCGTACAGCTTTATTTTGAATTTTATCTAATTGCCGAAGTGCCACCTCCCCACATCCACTCCATAGTGGTGAGCAATATTCCATCTGAGAACGAACATGACTCTTATATATTACAGCTAACTGCTCGTCAGTGAAAAATTCACCAACTCTGTAAAGAAGACCTAACTTTTGCGAGACCTTTTTAGCAATTGAATGAACATAGAATGTCCAACTGAGGTTAGCACTGAGGGATACACCAAGGATATTAATACTTGAAGATAAGGGAATATTTATATTATTGAAATTTATGAGTGATTCAGAAGGGATTTGTCTATTGGAAAAGTGAATGTATTGAGTTTCATTAGCATTAAAAGAGATCAAATTTGTCTGTCTTTATTCGTTGAATATGGATAAGTCTTGATTTAAAGAGATTGCAGTGTAAATTTTGTAGTTTAGAACATCAGTTTTTACGAATGGTAGATTAAGTGTGAATGAACTATGAAGTGTTGAGTCATCTGCATAAGAGTGGATAGGATTGTGGGTGACATTGAAAAGATCATTGATGTGTATAAGGAACAAAGTTGGGGCCAAGACTGATCATTGAGGGATGCCAGCATTAATGGAATGGAATGTTGAAAAAATACCTTCTATCATAACACTGATTTTCCTGTTGTTGAGATATGAAGAAATAAATGGGACCAGTTATATAAGACCATAGTTAGGAAGCTTGAATACCAAGGATCGGTGCCATACTCTATCAAAGGCCTTGGAGATGTCTAGAGCTATTGTATGAGTTGCACCATGCTGATCTATTAACTGAAAAATGTTATGTGTAATATAGCTGAGTATATCGGCAGTGGATCGTCCGTGCCTGAATTCATATTGTTTATCGTTAAACAGTTTATTGGTTTGGAGTTGTTTGGTTATGTGATTATTGATTACGATTTCCAATACTTTACCCAGAGGGGAAGTAATAGCTATTGGTCTGTAATTAGTTGGATCAGATGAGGTACCTTTTTTGGAAGTGGGTGGATATTTTCTTCTTTCTGGGTTTTAGGGAAAGAGACAGTCCGAATATATAAACGGAATAGTTTAGAAAGAATGGGAGTCAGTTCAGAGGAGCATTCTTTTCGGACATCGGAAGGGATTTCATCTGGGCCAGGGGCTTTGTCAGAAATTAAGTTATCTATGATTCTTTTAACATGTTTGGTCTGGATCTTCAAAGTGGGAATTTCTTGAGAATCAATATTGAGTACAGGAACATTCTGTTCCCTATCTTCCATGGTCGAGTTAGTGGAGAATATACTGGCAAGTATGTTGGCTTTTCCACGTGGGTCACTTACTAGTGTCCCTATTGGAGATTTTAAAGTTGGTGTGGATGATGCTTTATTGAAATTGGAATTGAAAGAATTAAGAGTTGACCAAAAATTTGTATAATCATTGGGATTATTTAATAATTTGTTCGCCTGTTTATGTAGGAAGTTAGATTTAGCCAGACCTGTTACCACTTTTGCATGATTTCTAACAATTTTGAAATAGTTATATGATTATAATGTTCTTGATGTTGTGTATGCATTATAGGCTATTGTTTTTTGTGATATTACTCGGGCGCAATTATGGAGTCAGATCTTTTGTTGTATTTCTGGGAAGGTATGAAGAGTTCCATTCCGATTTTGATGAAATCAGTGATATGGGTTAGAGTGCGGTTTTAATAGTAAAAAAAATAATATAAACACCAGGGAATGTCGACTAGATAATTTCTGAATCCCTCCCAATCCGCCCTATCATAGTGCCACTCTGTCACCGTGACGCGTTTGGAGTGGGTAGGAGTTTGAGATGTAGAGAAAGAAGACTTTATGAGGCAGAGGTCAGATGTACCGAGTGGTGACAATGCTTCTGTAAAATTGTCATCTGGGTTATTAGATAAGAATAAGTCTAGTAAGTATGGGTTATGGTCAGGGTTGTCTGGTATGCGAGTCGGTTGCTTTATAAGTTGAGGGAGATTAAATGAGTCAGTGAACAGCTCACATTCAAGCCCAGAATCATCAGTTCTGGCCGATGAATGAGCCATTCAACATTATGGACGCTGAAATCACCCAAAATGATAATTTCAGAGGCGTGGTTAATATCCAGGTTACCGAGATGAGATGATAAAGAGTCAAAGAGGCTTGAGTCTGGACTGGCATTTGGGGATCGGTAAACACAATAGATATATTTGATTTATTTGCAGATTGTAGTTTGTAAATGGAATAATCAAAGTTAGGTGATGTAAAGTTGATTAGACTGTCCAGGGTGAGTTCAGAATTAGTGAAGCAATAAATACCGCCCTTAGACCTAAAGTTATGGTGAAATTGGTAGCTGGGAAAGTTGAAGATGGAGGAATCAGTAGTAGGTGAAGTTTGGGTTTCTGTGAGAAAAAGTAGGCTGGAGGATTGGGCTTCTAGAAACTGGTGAACGGAATTAAGATTTGAAAGAAGTCCACAAATGTTCGCAAAATAAATTGCGCCTCTACACTGACGAGCTGACAGTTACTTGATGACGACCGGGAGGGCCCTGTGTTTGCAGCCCTACCCTGCCGTGGGTGGTCATCCGTGATACCACCGCGCTTGCATTTAATATTGTAGATGCCATGATTTTGGGGTCTAGAATTGTTCGTGCAATTTGAAGTGTTGTGACGTATGAAGAATTGTGTGTATGGAGAGGATAGTGAGTGTAGTGTTTATTTGATATGGTTATGTGTGTGTATTTATTGGGTTTTCCTGGAGCCCAATTGTGTGGGAGGCAGAAGGGTTTGGTCCAGCAACCGTGGCCTGGGAGAGAAAATAGTACCCAGAATTACATGAGTTTCCCGTTACCCCAGTGGTAGTACTGCCCTGGGTAGGGGCTGCCTACCCCTCCTACCTGTTGCGCCACCAGATTCCTTGTGGCATCTATTAATCAATCAATCAATTCCACATATTTCCTTGTCACATAATACTGTACACAGTAACTTCATACTCGCCACCTTTTCATTTTTCCACCATATTCCCTGCTTACATCTCATATTTACATAGTAACTACACCCTTGCTACCTTCCTATTTCCCCATCATATTCCCTTCTTACACATACACGGTAACTAGACCCTCGACACCTTCCCCTCGTCTACAGCATGCCTTGGTGCCCCTTGGGTGGTGAACGCCGACACAGACTGGAATGACACCCTCACCTGGCTCGTGGGAACCGTCGTGTCTGCCACCTGCCATACCCACCACCTCATCCAACCCAATGTCACCAGCAACAGCCTCGCCTGTACCTCCTCTGGCTGGGAGACCCTCTACTGCTACCCGGGTGAGTGACACAAGGGCATGCCCAGTCACGTCCAATAGTTCCGTTGTTACAGTTTTCAATTAAATAAACTTCTAATAATGTTGAAAAGGAGCAGTACAGTTTGGTTGTTGATCCTCTATAACACTGATTCAGAAATTTCACTCAAATGCCTCGATTTCTGGGGGTGGATGCAGGGAAATACAAAATAAATTATGTTTAGATCAGTCATTAATACGTGCGTGGATGAATCTACTCATACATTCAAAATGGATTGCCTTGCATATATTTGGTATAACAGACTTGTCTCGTTATGAGTGGAGCAAGTTAGTATGATTGTAGTGATATGTGAAACGTTATGTCTTGTCTCCTTTTATGAATTCGTAAAAGGACATCCTAGAATACTATTTTAGGACAGTGTATAAAGCTAAGTGCATCACGATTAATCCTTATCACCCTAAATAATTTCCCTTCTAATCACTCTAATTTCTTTCGATTTTTTCATTCCTTCTTTCTCCTCATATCCCAATCTGGCCTCTACTCCACTCATCATCATTTAAGTATTCCTCCCGTCTTTACTTGCCCTGACCAGGAATGCTCTGCTCTGTCTTGCCTTTGTCCAACTCTAAACCCTCCCTGCCACTATTGACCCATCTTATCTTACCCTGCCTTGCCCTGCCCTATCCTGCTTTGATCCACCCCTTCTCTGATTGACCCGTCCTGCCCTGCAATGCTCTACTTTGCCTTGGTCCATTCCTGCCCTGACTAACCCATCCTGCCGTGCTCTCTCTGTCCTGCCAGTATGCCCCGATGCCTCTCCTGTCCCAGGGCAAAACATGGAACAGATGGAGGTGATATCTAACGAGGTAGGGACCAGACTCGCCTACGCCTGCACTCCAGGATACTACTTACAACCCCTAATCGTAAGTTGTCTATAAAATATCAGTTACGATCCCTCCTTATAAGCTGTCTCTAGGATATCACTTGCAACCCCTACCCGTGAGATGACCACCGAGGCCAGCCCTTCATATTTATCACTGTACGGTTGGCCACAGGAATTCTTACACAGGCTATATGGAAAGAGAGGTCATTATTCTGGAAGTACTGTAATGAATGTTCTACCAAGAGACTCAGTGATTGCTATATAACAAACCTAATAATAATGGAGGGAGTCAGACTCAGTTAGCAAAGAGAACAGTACCAGCATCCTCACACGGTGACAGTAAGACAGCTACTAATCCTACTAATTACTATTATTAATTTTCGATAGATTTTGACACGTGTATAAAATATGTTTTGCCCAAAAATTACCCCAAATTAGGCATTACCCTAAATACTACACAAAAGAGGGTCTGATTACCCTAGTTTAGGATATTTTACCCTAAAATGGAAGCACTGCTGTATTGTCTAGTGGGGTGGCAGCACACGGTATGTACAGAGGGCGGCAGCAGCCACCCCGAGTTGCCATTTGGTATTTTTCATTACTATATCAGGGCCAATTTGGTAATGAAAATCTGTTTGGTAATAAATAATTATGATTTGGTATTGGACCTGAATGGTTGATTGTCTGCTGTCTTTTAGATTAACTTGCAGTACTACAAAACCTTCATCTACACAATAAAAATTGAGGAGTTTAATAATGAGGCAGATTTAAAATCTGGCAACCCTGCGCGGCGGCCGGGAGGCATATTATCCAAGTCTGGCGGGCTACCGCTTACTGCTGGGCCAAAATCACAGAGGTTGGAAGGAGCATAACGTTTGGGTTATAACGATAAAACCAACCATGGGATAATCTTTGAAATAGTTTCATTCTCTTTCCCAGCTTATTTTACCGAAAAATTATCTTACCCAACCTAACCTAACCTAACCTAAACTGGACCTAACCTTAACCTAACCAAATCAAGCACTGACATATACCCTCCCTGACTTGGATAATATGCGAAGAGGGAGGTGAGTAGTGAAGGTAATAATACAAAACTAACATATAAACTATCGGTATAAATACTACTACAAAACAAACATGATGATTTTTACCAAAGTGGTGGACACAACATTATAGTGGAAAGGAAAATCCCTTGTCACTGTGAGAGTTTTCAGTACTATGCACTCTTACGGCAACAGTCACGTTGGTCAGGTAGTGAGGCAGCTGTTAGCCACCGCTGTTGTCCATCTTTATGAATGTTCAACATCGGCCAGTGAAAACCAACGCATCGTAGAATTATTATTATCACATGTTCTGCATGATAACGTTATTTATAGTTACTTCACCTTATTATAAAATCTCAGGTGTAAAGTCTGAGCACGTAACATGTTGCTAGGAAATAACACGCAACCACAGTTGACCATAATGTACTATAGGCTCGCCCCTAAATGTTTGTCTTTGTTATATGCTGATTAGTCTGTGATGATGACAATTTTTGTCAATAATAATAATTTCCAGATTATTTAGTTATTGTGGATAGTGGTAGTT
Source organism: Petrolisthes cinctipes (assembly GCA_033782935.1). Taxonomy (NCBI): domain Eukaryota; kingdom Metazoa; phylum Arthropoda; class Malacostraca; order Decapoda; family Porcellanidae; genus Petrolisthes; species Petrolisthes cinctipes. The sequence continues at coordinate 880,272 of JAWQEG010000074.1, forward strand.
GTGTATCGACAATTGTCATAGTAGTTTCTTTACCCTCCGGCCAAGAGTAATAGAATGCTATTGCCAATAGATTGATCATTTCATAGTAAACTTTCACAGCTCCAGTGTTCACATTACGAGCTTATAAGTGGTATTTACAGATAATTTATCTGCACCCATTGACTTTCAAATACTTATGGTAATATATTCTTACAAGTGACAATGTAAAAATATAATGTATACTAACATCGTGTTCATAGTTACGAGCACGCGATATTAGTACTACTATGATTTTTTTTTACTGAGAGCATTGTGTCCATGCAAGACCGGCTGCAAGATGTTATCAAGAAGGAGGGTGGCTGGACGCGCTACTAATTTCGACAATACTGTTCTCCCTATGAAAATCATAGTAGTACTAATATCATGTGCTCGTAAATGTGAACATATTGACGTTAATTTACATTTTATTTTCACATTGTCACTTGTAAGAATATAATACCATAAGTAGTTTGAAAGTCAATGAGTAGCCTAAAGAGAAATGATATGTAATTACCACATATAAGCTCTATAACTGGGGGTGTGCTGATGGTGAAATGGTTAACACACTCACCCAGCACGCGAAAGGTCGCGGTTTCGATTCCCGGGTCAGTGGAGTTGTTGGACAATTTTCCCATCCCCATAGCAGTAGGTAGGTACCCGGCTGTAGGCTGGGGGAAGATGTGTTGATGTAACAAGACTTGTCTGCCTTAATTAATGACCAACACCAAGAGTCGATAGGCATAAAGCCCTAAATCTTCTTTTTCTATGACTGAACGCTCCTATTTTGTATACAGGCTAACCCCTCTAGGCTAATATCTTATGGCATTGTGTTAACCGTGATTACTGAGGGAAGAAACTACTGCTAGTCCTATCCATTTTTTTAATTTACTATAAGCTCGCCCCTAAATATTTGTCATTGTATTATGCTTATTAGTCTGTGACGATGACAATTTTTGTCAATAATAATACTTTACACACACACACACACACACACACACCTATATTGCCCCGCATCACCGTGTCATTCACTAACTCCGCTTTACTCAACCTATCATAATCATGATAGCTGTAAGGCCTAAGCTGTTAAAATTAAATTAGGGCATTTTTTGCATGTGTGGGTATTTCGAACATATAAGCTATAGGGTGTAAATCAATCTGTATCAACGTTTTATCTTAGAATATTAACCTCTCTTTAGTCCAGATGTCGATAATCATCGTAACAGTTTAATGTTACGTCAGTCAGTTAACTTTTCGAAATGCAGGGATCGACAATAGTAACCAAGAAGCAGCGAGTAAAACAGGCAGTAACAGCAAAATATGCATATAAAAATATTGCAGTATATATATTGTACCTAGTGTGTAAGAATATCTTATTGGTACAGTTGCATTCCTATATGATAAGAATATTGAAAAAAAATAAATGAATACAAACCAGAGGTGGCCGTCTTGCCTACCAAACACACCAGACCCCCACATCCACCCACTCCTCCACGTCCACCCTTCCGTTTCCTCCATTATCCCTGGCTCTCATCTCACCTTCCCTGCACCGGGTTGTTGGTAACTGCTGGACATCTTACTGAGTAGAAAACTAATCCCTTTTATAGTTGAGATCACAGTTATAATGATTAACATTTTAATGACCAGCATTAGGTACTGATCAACCTTGTGGCATATGATGAGAATATAGTATCGGGGATGCACATTACATCTATGTGACCCGTATTATCTTGTTTGAAGATCACGATTTTTTCATAGCCACATTATTATCAGCGTCAGTCAGTATCACGAACTACAGAGAGTTGAATGATATTTAGTGAAAGTAAAACAAAATATATTACTTAATATGTATTATCCTTCAATGATACCCCTTTGTTAGGGTAATAGCGGGACTATCAACTCAAACGGTCTTGCTGTGAGCCTCGTTACCAAACACTGCCATGAGGTCCCTGTAAAATTGAAATGGATATGACTATAATAGTTGTAGTTTCTTCCCACAGTATTCGTTACTAACACCGTGCTATGAAATATATTAGCCTTTAGGGGTTAGCTTGGATACAAACTAGGTGCGTTCCTGTTATAGAGCTTATAAGTAGTAATTTAAAAACAATGCTCTGTACTCACCGACTTTGAAACTACGTATGTTATATATATTCTTACAATTGACAATATATGAGAAAATCATAGTAGTACTAATATCATGTGCTCGTATCTGTGAACACATTGACAATAGTTTACAATTTATTTTCACATTGTCACTTGTAAGAATATAAATACCATAACTATACGATGTATTGGTTTTCACTAGCAGATGCTGAACATTCATAAAGACGGACACCAGCGGAGGCTAACAGCTGCCTCACTACCTGACCAACATGACTGTTGCCATAAGAGCTCATAGTACTGAAAACACACACAGTGGCAAGGAATTCTACTTTCCACCACAATGTTGTAGTAAAAACCTCATGTTTGTTTTGCAGTAGCATTTATACGGTTAGTTTATATGTTAGTGTTGTATTATTGCTTTCACTACCCTCCCACCTCTACAATCTGCTTCCCTACACCACTACACCACTCCCATCACCCACCTCTAAACTCATACTGGCAAATGTCTCGGGTAAGCGAGTCGAAACTGGCTGTTCACACCTTGTGGGGTACACACATTGACAACACAGAGTGATGAACGTGACAGTGGAGGAGACTGTACATACAGGTATATGGTAATGAGCACAAAAGCAGAGTGCTATTCCTATACTGGCAGCCAGTGCCTCGGGTAACTCGGGGGAGTCCCTAGTCGCACACACATTCTGATGTGAGCCTAATCAAGCATGTCAGGGGCGCACAATTTTAGAAATTGCTCTGTCAACTCATGTCATCACCCGCGATTAGCCACACTTGTTGGTGGTGTCGACTTATGTCGTCACCCATGGGTTAAGGGTTATTTGGGGAATATCAGGTTGATAAACTGGTGCACAACTGATTCCTTCAAACTATACCAGAAAATAGAAGCCCTCAAAAATACTAATAGGGAATCTGTTTCATGGCGTTGTTTGGAGCAATCAGAGATCTTCAAATTCACCAATAAAAAAATATTCTCTAAATGCAAGGTAGTTTTACAAGTAACTAGGAAGCCCATCATATCTGGGGAATAAAACATATAATTTAAATGGGAGGGCAAAAGTGATTCTTTATCATCTAAATAGCAGTAGTAGTTGCAGATCTATATTCCAAGACTGTTTTTTTTTTCTCTTAACTCCCCGGAAACATACAAGTTGTGCCTCTTATAATATTGCTTCAGGGGATCATCATTTTTTGATGAATGGCTACTGATTCCTCTAAACCAGTGGTTCCCAACCTATTTAGCAGGTGACCCAAATCATGTTCCTCCAGCCATAACCACGACCCCACTGGTTTTATGAAGTGTATATAACTATATAATTATTATAATGTATGTGTTGCAAGTTACTATATTACTGACTAGGTTGTAAAAGCAAAGAACAAGTATAATTTTCTTGTAAGTCCTACCAAACCGGTACGACACTCAGGGAAACCAGCATTAAATATATGTTATTAAAATTTTCTATATATAAATATGAATATATACATGAGTAGATTTATGAAGCCAGCAAAGTTGCTTATAAATGTCTAGAGACAGTATTGGTGGTTAGGACATTTGCGTTAAAATTATGATACCCAAGAAAAAAAAATTACGCACAATCAGCAGTAAAATATATATATATATATATATATATATATATATATATATATATATATATATATATATATATATATATATATATATATATATATATATATATATATATCGGCCCTTTCCCCCTATGGAGGGGGGTGGCCGGTGTCAAGGCAATTTCACTTACTCAGTACAAAACACACACTCAAAATCATCAGCAGTAATATACTCTATATTAAATTATGGCAACATACAAATATAGCATATGCTGAAAACATCTCATAATGGGAAATTCATATTTTTTGATGTTGTGAGACTTGTGAGTGCTTGGCGTCCACAGAAAAAATGCTTGGTGACCCCATTGGGGGTCGCGACCCCAGTGTTGGGAAAGGGGGCTCTAAACTATGTTACAAAACAGATTTACCCTAATAGTCTACCACAGTAACGTGTTTTATGACATAGATTGGCAGAATCAGTAGCTCTTCAGATTGTCAACAACTGAATTTGATGACCATCCTTATGTGTAATTTGTACTTGTGGAATATTTCTAAAACTGTTATTTCGCAAACAAGCAAAAACAAATTTTGCAGGTATTATAGACCCATTAAAGGGGTACATTGGAGTGCCTTAATTCCTCCAAAGTATGACAGGAAACATGACCAGATTAACAATAATAATGGGAGCCTGTTGCCTGGAATAGTTTGGAAGAATCAGTTTCTCTAGATTAGCCAACACTATACTACCCCCTTAAATTAATTAATGCTGTACCTCACACAGCTTGGCTAATCCTGGTTCTCAGATTAATTAATTAAGGGGATTGTTCAGTACAATGCTGGTAAATCTGGAGCAACTGATTCATCCAAACTATTCTCAGCAACAAGTCACTAATATTGTTGTAAATCTGGCCCTGTTTCGTAACATACTTTAGAGGAATCCATGCACTACAAAGTGTATCATCCTCTTAAATTGACCATTACACCCAAAACTTGCAATGTGTGATAATCAAAGGGGTCATGTGATATGGACGAACTGGATGCTACCAATTTCTCCAAACTATGTCATGCAACAGCCTCTCTCAGAGTAGGAGTTATTATATGGCATAATTTGGAGGAAGCATATACCTACATAATAATTATTCCTTTACTTACAATGAATCTTCTCTAGTGTCTATGTGTATTGATGAAGTTGTGTGTGTGTGTGTGTGTGTGTGTTAGGGTGAAGGTGAGGACCACAACCAGACGTGGGTGGAGTGCTCCCCAGACCACACTTGGACTGTAACCAGACCACTCATCTGCCTCTCACGTAAGACAATTAGCAGCATGTTGTATTACTCTGAATTTTTATCCTTCATGAAAAACCTCCCTTTTAGATGAAAATTTGGTAGCGTAAGGGGGTATTGGGCCAAGATTGTTTTTTTTTTTTTTAAGTTATCGGAGACTCGAGGATCACCTGTTAAGCCTTCTCGCCACCCTGCGGGTAACCTGGCACGATGATCTTAAGTATAAACACCCTACTCCGGGAAGAGATAAACTTTGAACTTGAGTATTCAAACTTATTTTTATTACCCCACGGTGTCGCATGTAAGTTTACTTTTTACTGCTCGGCACCGCCCACAACTAGACACCAATACAAACCCATAAACGTCATACACAAATATTACCTAAGTGCAATATTAAAGGCGGGGTCACACGAGTCATTTTTTCGTCAATTTTTTACCGTCAATATCAACTCGGTTAAATTTTGGCTTAAATTGACGAGATTTCGGCAATTTTCACGACACGATCCTGCGCGTCAAGTGTTGACGATATCGAGAACAAATATGGCCGCTGATGATCCATCTGTAATGTTATTAAGCCTAGAAGATTATATTAAAATACATGTGTGCTGTTGAAATGACAAAAAATGACCAAAAGGATGCAGCAGAAAATGGCTGTGGAAGTCCCGCTTGGCGGGAAAACAAATAAAGTTCATCAACGACGACGAAATATTTACCCCCTCAGATCCTACTGCTGTATTGTTCTTGTCGTTATTGTTATGACAAATAACAACAAAGTACTGTGAACCCAGACCTCTGATACCTCTTTGTTCCAACTCGGTGAAAAGCCTACAAATAAAGAAACTAACCTAAATAGAGTAAAAAGTTAGAAGGTACAGCTCCGGACAGATCAATGGTCCACACCCCATCCATCAGCGACTTCGTTTGGGCCTGGTCAGATCTGGTAACAGTTGCAGGTGGAGGGAGGGGTGATGTTAGTGGGAGAGGAGGAGAGAAATGTGGGCGGAGCTATATAGGAGGATAACGAATGATCAGGTAGAGAAGCCGTGTGTCAGGAGGAATGAATGAAGCATACACTGTGAACGGTATCGAATCACCAACAATTTAAATCAGGGTTCTTCAAACTTTTTCAGTCGTGACCCAGTTTTTACTATGACATCATTCTCGCGACCCATACAGAAAGATCTTTTACAAATGATCAGAATTATCAACCAAAGAAAATACAAGGCCAGAAACTGAAACGTAATATTTATGATTAAAAGGAATTCTAACCAGAATTATAAACACTGCCTCACCTACCCCTCCCTCTCTCTCTCTCATTCTCTCTCAAGAAGGCTAATATTTGTGCAATGATTTTGTTTTATTGATAATTAAATATATGAATATTCGATTATAAAAATATGTTAGGTGGATTCATGTATGAACTTCATATTTATTTTATTGTCACGAACATTATTATTCTATTTTATTCATGTATTTATTTTTGTGAGCCTGCGACCCAGTTTGGAGGAATTCGGGACCCGTAATTTGAAGAATCCGGGTTTAAAGAAGTGCATACTGCATTAAGGTAAGTGGATATAGAAGAGAAGAAATGTGATGATTTGAGGCGAGGGAGAGGGGGAAGAGTGTAAGAAATATGAAGGTGATTAGTTGAAAAGTAATAACAAACAAATATAATTAGAATATCTGTTACATTATGTCCTTTAAATAAAGGCACTGTCTTTTGTTCACCATCGTAGTGGGATAGACTACTGAATATATATTATCCTTTGGATATTAGACAGCTATCCCTGTATTCCTTTTATCCCTCGTTCTTACCCCGTAGGGGGGTATTGCCTGTAATGATGTGGGCAATACTTTAAGGGTTTTGGCGCCCCTTCGGCCCCAGCCACTAGCTTACATTTCTTCAACTGTCCCTCCTATCTTCCTATTTCCTTCTTGCTTGCTGTCACACCTCTCTATCACCTTTTCCTGGTGCTATTTGACCTCGCTGTTGCGCCACCTAATATCAATCAAATCCCTCGTGCTTGTAGTCCACCCTATTTATCACCTTCTCCCAAGCCCAGCTGCTTTTTTTTTTTTTTTTTTTTTTTTGGCAGAAGACGGCTTAATTTTCTAACTTTTTTAATAATCATATTTGTCAACAAATTCATTAAGCTATTTACCAGGATTTTTTCTTCTAAACATGCATTTAAATATAATCGATGTTAAACTTGAATAGGCGCCGCTATATGGCGTTTTCAATAAACTTGGTCTAATTTTATGCATAGGCTATATATATTACAGTATCTCTCAAGTAACTGGCAACCTTACACATCCTCCCTACTGTCTTATCCCTCTCTCGCTTGTCCTTCCCTCCTTTCTTACCGTTTATCTTTTTTTTCTCATATTTTTAACCTTCTCATTCGTTCTTAAAAAGTTTTAATGACATAGGCCTTTCTCCCTTATCACTTATAGTCCAATTATATGATTCGATTATCCTTTTCCTCTGTCCAAACAGTCATTCCTCCCTAAATCGCACCCCTCTCCTCCAATCTTTTTCAGCGGTGACCTACCCATCCCCACCTCACTCTTATTCATCTTTTTAATCAGACAATCACCCTTCATTTGTTTCATGTAGTCATACCACCTCAACCAATCCATTTGTGTGACTCCACAAATTTCTTGCTGGGAAATATCTGCATTTACATTTGTGCTCTCACATGCGTGTTCCTCTAACAAAGTCATCCCATCATTCCGGATTTCAGGATAAGAGTTATAACTCTTATCTAATTAACAATTATGTTCGGTTATTGCAAATATGTATGTGTTTCATAGTGTGCCAGGACGAAATAAAAGTTGGGGTATATGGGCAACTCAGGAAGAAGAACCTAATTACAAGGGCGATGGCCACCGATAATGGATTGAGGCCACAGGGACGTATTTTCTATGAGCGCCATAAAAATACTATAGTTACCGTACCACATATATCGGGGACATGTTGTTTTCCGGCCACACACGATTTTGTTAATCGGTGGGGTTTCACAGAGGAATAAGTGGTCAGCAAGTTTTGGGTCAGTGGTTGGCAGGTTGGGGAAACAGAGTTTGTTGGTTCTGGGTCAGAGGTTGACAAGTTGGTGATACAGAGTTTGCAGGTTCTGGGTCAGGGGTTGTCAGGTTGGGGGTATAACGCTGGCAAGCCGAGGTAAGGGACTGGCAGGTTAGGAGGTAAGGAGTTGGTATGATGGGGGTAGTCTTGGTCTGCATAGTTGGGGACAGTTACTAGGGATCCTTTGTAATCCACGCATACGCAAAAACTTTTCTTTTAACTTTCCAGATTACCTGCTTATACTGTACAGAATCATTAATATTGTTCTTTATCATCGAGTTGGGAACCAGCCTCTGTTACTGAATTTTATATTTCAATATTTGACACTACCAACTACAACCTTCTCTTTCATTGCACATAGGTGAAGCCTAAAAACACCAGCTGAACAGGGCAGTACTCCTAGGGTGGATATTGAACTGGTGATAAAGGCAGTTGGAGTTCCTGTTTCTCCATCTTCATTGATCTTGTTGTGTTTCATCTACTCCGAGAGTAATCCAACATTCACTCAAAGACAACACTTTCCCTCAGTTTACATCATACAAACAGGCATGATACACACCACAAACCAAATTCACAATTGAGAAGGCAATGATGACTAACACAACACCCTCTCCGGAGACAATTGTGGATGACTCCATAAACCCTTCAAGGTCTGGATCTCCAGTTAACAATCTCTTGAGATGTCTTAGACTATTATCTGACTCACTCCAAATTACAGTAACTTCTGCAACATACTGTATGTGGATTATCAACAAATTTTCCTGCTGCTGAGCTGCACCTATCCTCCAGTAAGCCTCTCTTATTCTTTCTCTCCAAAACCCAAGTGTCATTGGTAACTGACAGCAACCCTTTCTCTGTCTGCTTTTGCTCACTCTATTCTTAATTTTGTGCCAAAGGCCGATGCTACATCTGTATATGCAATGACCTCACTCTCGTGTTTCTCGACCATGACTTTTCTGAATTCTCAACCCTTTGGCTTCGGTTTACCTATTACTCTCATCTTAAATACATCTGCACTGTTTATCTCTCCCTCTCTCTAATGACTATTGATAATTCTATGACTATCTTACTTCAAAACTGGATCACATTCTATCTCATTCTTCTTGCTCAGAAATCTTCTTTTAAATACATTTTAATGTTCACTAAAACCTTTGACTTTCATTTCCCATCACAGACCCACCTGGTGAACAAGTCTTCATCTTTTATATCCTCAACAACCTGAAGCAGCTGTAATAGTTCAGCTCCTTTCCCATACTCCAGACCGCCTTGAAGATCAGCCCAATATTATGAACATATTTTTAACTTTTCATCCTTCTGCTTATACTGTTGAACTCATATTTCCATTGATTGGGCTCCTCAAATCACAATATTGTTTCCGTGTCCTGTTCTATCACTTCCCTAAGACCTTTGGACCCTTCCAGAAAGTGTCATCTGTGGCCGGAGGTTCCTACTCTAATTGGTTACTGACTGGGAGAAACTGAGGCAGTACTTTCATAATTTTCTAGTAAAGGAATTTGGTTTACATGGCCAGGGTTCAATTGAATGTGTTGCATGTGTCTTGGAGGTGATCCTCTCGGGCATGGAGGCATACATTCCATATTTGTACTTTCTTTATCTGATAAAAATAATTCTTGTGTTAATGAGGCTTGTTCTACTGCTGTCCACAACAAGGAGGAGGCTTACAGATGGTAACGACGCTTTCAAACAAATGAATCTCGTATCCAGGATATTTCTACCAAGATTCGCGCCAAATCTATTCTTCAACTAGCCAAAATATCTTTTATCTCTGTGAAGTACAATTATCTTTCCAACTCTATCTCTTCCTGTTCATTTTGCCAATAATCACCCCAGCAACTTTACTTTGTCCACTTTTCGTGTCTCATTCATCCTGATGGAAATATTGCCACCATTTTTCCCGACAAAGCTGGAAGTTTCTCTCAAATCTTTGCCTCTAATTTACTCTGGATGATTGCAGGGCTATTCCTTCATCTCCACCCCCTCTGACTAACTTATATCTGCCATTAGAATCTATTGAAATGAAATATTTTCTGCCCTATCTGGCCTTGATATTGATATGGTGTATAGTCCATGTGGGAATCCTCCTATTGTCCTTTAAAATTGTACTCCAGTGCTGACTTCCTTCCCATGCAGACTGTTCAGACTTTGTCCGTCATCTCATAATTTCCTTCCTACTAAAAATTTATTCTGATCCAACCTGTTCGGACTCTCCCCAACTCTCAAACTATCGCCTTATTGCTTTAATTTCATATCTACTTAAAAATCTTTGAATATGTTCTTAACATCAAAGTTCAAAAGCACCTTACTCGTCATGACCTTCTTTCTGATCGTCAGTATGGTTTCCGTCCGGGATACTCTACTGGCGATCTTCTATGGCTCCTTTCTGACTCATGGTCATCCTCTATTCAGAACATCAGTGAAAGTTTTACTGTTGCGCTAAGCATAAAGAACTTTTGATAGAATTTGGCAAAAAACTATTAATTTTCCAAACTGAGTTCATTCAATTTTTATCCCTCCATCTGCGCCTTTATCCCTGATTTCTTCTCTGACGTCAGTTTTATAGCTGCTGTTGTAGATGGTCAACTTCTCTCCCAAGACTATCAATAATCTTTTGAACTGTATTTCTTCAACTTTCCAATTGTATTCTGATAATTTCTCTCTTCTTCATTACTCCACACAGTTTGACAATCGTCCATCCACACAGCTCCTCTCTACATCACATGATGATGTAGTGTCACGCCTGACTTTCTGTCCTTTCCCATATATCCAATTGGTGTATGGCCTTCAACACAAAAAACACAGTTCCTTCACCTTTCAACTCACACTAATAATCCAAAAGACTATACCCTCTTCTTCAATGACACACAACTTAATATTAATGGAGTTTCTGGTGAAAAATATTCACAATGGTAGACAAAAATATTTATTTCCAAACAGTTTAGGCGACCACTTTGGCCTTATTCAATGGTTGCAAAAACTGTTCGGAAATACTTCTTTTCGCCTGTCATTGTCATAACGTTAGCCATGAATGTAACCAAATGGTCATATTATATGGTTAACATTTTAGTGCTAATTCTCAGAGCAACTATGATGAGACATAATCAAACATGTGCAACACTATTCAGAAGTCGTATTTTCGAAGCCAAGGTCTGCGTCAAGTGTCTGAACACTACAAGGTCTCTGTCATTGGTTATGGAAGGGATGGAGGGGTTGGGAACTTGGGAGGGAGAAGGTGCTAGTGTTCGGCTTTGTGCTAAGTGTGTATTTGATCTGCCTTGAGGGAGATGCTAACAAATTTTAGTTCAGGGACCCTGTGATGTAGTCAGAAAATTTGAGGTTAGTGAGTCCTTCAAACATTGCCACGAAACACCACCTATATGGAAGGAGCTTGTTTCGTGGCATGGTCAGGAGGAATCAGAAGCCTCCAGGTCTCATACACGATCACAGGGTCCTTAATGCCTTGTATTTTATCACTGGTTTATTTTTTATAGTATTCTTCTTCTTTTTTAATAGACTTTGAGTTTAGTTTGCAATGAGTAATTAATTCTCAATATTTGATGGTATATTTTAGATTCCAGAAACATAATGTATAGTTGAGGACACATGAGACAGATACACTTAAAACGGGTACCTCATCGAACATTATGGTAGGATGAGACGACGTGTGTAGTGGTGCATCCTAACAATGAGGGGTCCGTTGTAAGTGTGTCTGTTTCATATGTTTGTAAGTGTACATAGGGGAAATAGGCTGCCTCACATTAATAGACATAATAAGTGACTAGACATAGTGAAATTAGGGGGATTAGAGAAAGGGTTTTTATTTAATAGATCAAACTATTGTAAAAAGGTAGTTTTCTTATGACATTCTATCTCGTCTGGAGTTGTTTATATTCTGATAAATTAATTATTATCTAAGTTGCAAGATATCGTTAATTGAATAAAATAGTCAATTACATTATAATTATCCACACCAAATTAATGAAGTAGATGTGATATGTACTGCAACTCGTGGTGGACAGAAGGAATTGCCCATTATAAAGGGACATGATATTTATTGTTGCAGGATTAGTGATCCTGATACATTGACAATGTACTTTGATATTAATGATTGAGTCAGAAGGTAAAAAAAAAAAAAAAAAAAAAAAAAAAAAACGGAGGTTAAACAGAATGGAAGACAGGGTTGAACTTGTGGCTAGACCAGGGAAATATTCTTATAAAAATTAGCATTAATGACTCCCAAAACAAGATACGGTCGAGTTCCATTCATTAGACCAATAAAACAACCTATCAATAAGATACACTGTACTCTAAAGTGCTAATTAATTAATATATAAGTAAATCTATGGAGGCTAAGAATTAACATGTATCCTATACAATTATATTATTTGATAACCAAATGTGGTGGTGGCTACGTTGCATTAGCAATGCACACCTGAATCATCCATCAGAAAAAGTGGTGATAAATGTCAAGCTGTCATAAATAAGGATAATTCATGATACACTCACACACACTCTTATAACCAACCAGCGAAATATCTCTGATATTTTATACTCCTGTAGGAAGATAAATATATTTCCCTTTTAGAACGCGATATCTTTACCATCACCCATGACAGAATCCAGTAAAAGTAGAAGTTAATTTGTAGATTACCACGATGAAAAAATAATATAAATATATGAAAAGAAATTACTGCATTTACATTCAGCGAAGTTTGACAGACAAATTAATGTGCTTGTCTATCATGAGAAACATTTTTCTGGAAACAAAATATAAAAAGTATAAGATATTTATTTCAAGGCATGTACAGAATTTTGCAAATAACTCTTGGACTAAAAACCACCAGGGTGAGGTAAACTAATTACTGATAATGTCAACAAAATAAAAGACTAATATTGATCTGTGTGAAATTTTCAAGGCGTCCTATGCAGTAGGCTACACTCCACTAACATAATTTACTGCCCCCTATTTCTAATGTTAAGGAACCTGTGATCGTGTATGCTAATTGGAGGCTTCTGATTCCACCTGACCATGCCACGAAACAAGCTCCTTCCATATAAGTGGTGTTTAGTGGCAATATTTGTAGGACTCATTTATTTCCAATTTTCTGACTACATCACAGGGTCCCTTAAAGAACTAATTTCGTGTTTTGTTTCAAATAGTAATTGGTGGGAAAATTATTATGTCCTAAGGAGATGTGAATATTGCATATAGTTTAGATGATACATCATATTTTCCAAAGATACCTATATACAGCTGATCATACTCCCGTGAGGCCCACCCAGCGTTGTCAACGTTGGCCGAGATAACCCCGAAACACTAGTGGATAACCAGCTTTTAGTTTTTCAACTACCACTCTTTTCTTTCTATTTCCTTCCTTCTTGCTGTCTCGCCTCTCTATCACCGTTTTCTGGCGCTATATGACCACGCTGTTGCGGCGCCTAATATCAATCAATCAATCAACTTCTACATTTTGAGAACCAAAATGCGATCTACAACATAATCCCAGCCGTAGTTTTTCGAATCATATAATTGGACTATAAGTGATAAGGGAGAAAGGCCTATGTCATTAAAACTTTTTAAGAACGAATGAGAAGGTTAAAAATATGAGAAAGAAAAGATAAACGGTAAGAAAGGAGGGAAGGGCAAGCGAGAGAGGGATAAGACAGTAGGGAGGATGTGTAAGGTTGCCAGTTACTTGAGAGATACTGTAATATATATAGCCTATGCATAAAATTAGACCAAGTTTATTGAAAACGCCATATAGCGGCGCCTATTTAAGTTTAACATCGATTGTTTTTAAGGAAATGCATATTTAGAAGAAAACATCCTGGTAAATAGCTTAATGAATTTGTTGACAAATATGATTATTAAAAGTTAGAAAATTAAACCGTCTTCAGCCGAAAAAGAAAACAATAACAGCTGGGCTTGGGAGAAGGTGATAAATAGGGTGGACTACATGCACGAGGGATTTGATTGATATTAGGTGGCGTAACAGCGAGGTCATTTAGCACCAGGAAAAGGTGATAGAGAGGTGTGACAGCAAGCAAGAATGAAATAGGAAGAAAGAAGGGACAGTTGAAGTAATATAAGCTAGTGGCGGGGGCCGAAGGGGCGCCAAAACCCTTAAAGTATTGCCCACATCATTACAGGCAATACCCCCCTACGGGGCAAGCACGAGGGATAAAAGTAATACAGGGATAGCTGTCTAATATCCAAAGGATAATATATATTCAGTAGTCTATCCCACTACGATGGTGAACAAAAGACAGTGCCTTTATTTAAAGGATATAATGTAACAGATATTCTAATTATATTTGTTTATTATTACTTTTCAACTAATCACCCTTATTTTTCTTACCCTCTTCCCCCTCACCCTCGCCTCAAATCATCACATTTCTTCTCTCCTATATCCACCTACGTTAATGCAGTATGCACTTCTTTAAACCCGGATTCTTCAAATTACGGGTCCCGAATTCCTCCAAACTGGGTCGCAGGCTCACAAAAATAAATACATGAATAAAATAGAATAATAATGTTCGTGACAATAAAATAAATATGAAGTTCATACATGAATCCACCTAACATATTTTTATAATCGAATATTCATATATTTAATTATCAATAAAACAAAATCATTGCACAAATATTAGCCTTCTTGAGAGAGAATGAGAGAGAGAGAGGGAGGGGTAGGTGAGGCAGTGTTTATAATTCTGGTTAGAATTCCTTTTAATCATAAATATTACGTTTCAGTTTCTGGCCTTGTATTTTCTTTGGTTGATAATTCTGATCATTTGTAAAAGATCTTTCTGTATGGGTCGCGGGTATGATGTCATAGTAAAAACTGGGTCACGACTGAAAAAGTTTGAAGAACCCTGCTTTATACTATTGGTGATTCGATACCGTTCATTCCTCCTGACACACGTCTCTCTACCTGATCATTCGTTACCCTCCTATATAGCTCCGCCCACATTTCTCTCCTCTCCCACTAACATCCCCCCTCCCTCCACCTGAAACTGTTACCAGATCCGACGAGGCACAAACCAAGTCGCTGATGGATGGGGTGTGGACCATTGATCTCTCCGGAGCTGTACTAGGCTGGCCGACGGGAGAGAGAGGTGGTGTTGGTTTTCCCGCCAACACTGTGTTCGTTCTTCCGTTGTAGCTATGACTTGGTCGTTATCTTTAACTTCTTTAGTTACTTCTTGAGGCTATTGCAGGCTTTAGATTTGCAAATTGTATTGAATCTTGTTAAAAAATAATCAAAATTACAAAAAAATAACATGCTTTAACTTTGCTTAATTTATATTTACGGTGTATATTGACCTAAAATGAATGGATTCGAACGATACAGCACCTCCGAGCCTAATGAACAACCAGCCTTATTTCCCTACTATACCCAGTTTTCCCTTGTCATTTGGCAATTATGTAATAATATTTGTTATATTAAAACCATAATAACGTGTCAGATATTTTATTTAACGCAAAATAGATCAAAACGTCTGAGATATAAGAAGTTTGGACACGTTGCTTTAAGAGCCAGTATACAGGGTGTATCGCGACGTATAGTATTAACTTACACCAGAGAGATATAAAATATAATTTTGAGTATATTTTGTTGTATAAAGTATGCTGTGTTTGATCTCAGTAAAATACAATGAATACTGATAAAAACTTTTTTAACTTGTGTTGTCAAATGGCGGTGAGCGTCGGAGGGAGTGTTAGCCTAATATGTTTTTGGACCAAAGAGGCCTTATTTATTTCATCTTAATAAGTTTTATGATTATTGCAATATTCATGTGATGTTCTATATCGTACATTGAATCTTATTTTCAATGCAGAGGGATAATACCAGGCCTGTATAAGAAGAAAATCCGTGAAATGTAGGGAAATGCTAAGACTTGCAATTTACCTAACCTCCAAAAGTTATTAATCATATTTCGTCGAATATTATTTGTAGGGGCCTGGTATTATCCCTCTGCATTGAAAATATGATTCAATGTACGTTATATAACATCACATAAATAATGAAATCATGATAAAACTTATTAAGATGAAATAAATAAGGCCTCTTTGGTCCGAAAAATGTTTTAGGCTACCACTCCCTCCGATGCTCACGTAACACCGAATTGCCGAAATATTCTCAAATCTCGACTAGCTCGTGTGACCAGACACAGTTAAAATTGACGGTGAATAATAATATTGACGGTGAAACATTGACGAAAAAATGACTCGTGTGACCCCGCCTTAATAACCACAACTCTGGAGGAGACCCTAACTCAAACTTAACAGGGTTGTGGTCGGTTGAACCCTTGCACCTGGTTATTCAACTAAGTAATGCTCCCAAAACACAAAGAAAGATAAAAAAAAAAAAAAAAAACTGTCAGATGCAGTTTAGCTAAACATGCAAATAATAACAACAGCAACTCTGGAGGAGATCCTAGCTCAAACTCCACAGCATTGTGGTTGGTTAATACCCTGCAACTATTTTAAAATTTACTTCACTCCTAAACTAGATCTTAAAATGCATGTGTATAGAAGATTTTCTACCCAGAATAACATATTTTTTTTATTTCTTAAAGTCTCCGCAGCAACTCGTGTTGCACCCTGTATAGACGCCTTACGTGTATGTTGTAGTATGGCAATGTGCATTAGTAGTTAATATACAATACTAAAAATAGCCAAGGTGCCCCTAAATTCATTGTGCACTATAAAGCCTCATTTACATGGTGCAAGTAGAGAGGCAAGTCAAGTTTGCAGGTAACTTGCTACAAGTAAAGATTAAATATATATATAAGTGCCGCAGAAAATTGAAGAAGTGCAGTAATGCCCGGTTCACATTAGCCCGTTTGTACGGATCCGACATCCGTCAATGACGTCACGAATGGCCGTGTATGAGACCGTCCAGTGTGAACTGGGGCTCCTTTACAATCCCGGGCAGCATATTATCCAAGTCTGGAAGGGTATAATTATGTCAGTGCTTGATTTGGTTAGGTTAAGGTTAGGTTAGGTTCATAATGGGGAATTTCTGGAACTAATCCGCTAGATGTCACTGCTGTGCAGTCAGTTCATGCGACATGAGCTAAAATATTGTTTTTTAAAATCCCATCAGCATACAAATGCATAGAACCTTGATCATTATGATACTTTCGAAATCCTGCATCGACTTTTTAATACCCTGTATGGATAATTTTGAGATAAGTTGGTTAAATTAGATATTTTTGTTTCGTGATTATCGACCTTCTGCTGTCGATATTTAAAGTAAGGCATATACCAAGGCTAAAATCTATTTATTTGGACAATACAAATAAATATGATTAAGACTGTACTACATATTATGACGTAACATACCCAGTAACATGGTAATATATAGATATAGTTATTTTTGTGGAGATATTAGCATCTCCTTCACCAAGTGAGCGACAAGGCAAAAGTAGCCGAGCGAGACTCGTTTCCTCAACTCTTCCTTCAGCTGTTGCAACGTCCAGCTACCGTAGTCCATTGTTCTTATAAAAGAACCAAACCAAACACGTAACAATACCCAAAGCGTGCGCCAGTCGGACAAACACGTTTATTTTGTTTTGATTCCCTCCACGATTCGACTACTTCGCCAGCACATTCGAGTTGCCTATTCTCAACTGAAATATGTATTTCAATAAACCAGGAAGTTGATCTATGTAATTCGGAGTTTTAACTATGACCTGCATGTTCTTTTTATGTTTATTGTATTTTCATTTACTTTGTTTCCAATCAATGGTGTACCTGTTTGGTAATCCCGAGATGGCCAAATAATCTGAATGCCAATTTCACCAGAAAATCAACTTAACTCCTTTTGATCACGAATAGTACTATTTTACCTGTGTTTTACTACTTAGAAAGAATTGTGTAGAAATATGTATCATTTAAGCTCGATGCATTTTTTTTGTGTATAGAATGACTCTGAAGGAATATTTTATTTTGCTTGTGTGCGCGATGAACCGCCGATTGTGATGCCACCTGGTGGCAACCACGAGTTTAGAAAATTCCCCATTGGTAAAATAAGCTGGGAAAGAGAATGAAACTATTTCAAAGATTATCCCATTGTTGGTTTTATCGTTATAACCCAAACGTTATTCTCCTTCCAACCACTGCGATTTTGGCCCAGCAGTAAGCGGTAGCCCGCCAGACTTTGACAATAATATTATGCTCCCTGGCAAGACATGGAACGGATCCAGCAGAGATGAACTTGTCATCTTTTACGGAAGGACGGCGGCGGTGGTGTCCGTGTATAATGTTATTGACTTTTCATCATATCATGAAAATATGAAATTGAAGTATTTGTTCACAAATAAAGGTGTAAATTTGTTCATATATTATAATTATTAGACTGTATTTGTTAAATGTACAGTCTCCTCCATTCCCGCTTTCACCAGTTCAGCGTTGCCAACGTATACACCCGGCATCGTGTGAGTACCAGTTCCGACTCTCGCATCCGGAACACTTGCCATCAACCCTTACTCTTACTGGTGTTTCGGATGCGAGAGTCGGAACTGGTAGCTCACACGATGCCGGGTGCATACGTTGGCAACACTGAACTGGTGAAAGCGGAAGTGGAGGAGACTGTACATCAATTTATGTGAAGATAAAAATATTATTCATTGGGTATGAAAGCACGGCACCACCGCATAGCCTAGTTGTAAACAAAACACACACGTGTGTACTTGGAGCAGACAAGCCACAGTAGTTAGGGTTTAATTTTACATTTTTTTCCTGTTCATGGACAACTCCTTTTACATTCATCTACATTTGACATTGATACAAGCATTGCTCTGTTTGTGTGGAGCCTTTTGGGGGTAAAATAACGTCAAAATACACTGACAGCCTTTCGAAAATAATTTTAACATATAAAAACAGAGAATAATAATACCATATCACATTAATTAATATTTGTACTTAGATACGCAGGTTAGATTTGTTTGGTTATTTTTAGTTAATACGATTCACCAACCCACACTCGATTCTATAAGTTTATGTTGTAACTTCTAATAGATAACAATGCAAAAGTCATCTTAGATATCATACCTTTCTAAGCCTACAGTATATTGATTCATGCCATAATTACAACTTCATACTGGGCCTATACATGAATTTCCAAGAAGCTTGAGGGGGGATAGCGGACATCTCTTCCATATTAACCAACTGGGCGTCATTGAGCATGTTTTAGCTTATGATACCTAATATGATAGGTGAATTTAAGCCATATTCAACCTTGGAGCAAATGCCACTTATGTGGAGCAGTTTCGTATGGAAAACAGAAGTCATGCTTTTTGTTTTAAACAAACGACTCCGTGACGCAAGTCAAAACAGACGGAGCTTATCTCCTCTGTAGCCCTACCTCCGTACAGTTCGTGACGTCATTAACAGATGTCGGATCCGTCCAAACGGGCTAATGTGAAGTTACCTGGCAAGCTGGCAGGCAAGGGAAGTAAACAGCCAGCAGTTTTAATTTGACGCAAATTGCTTCACTTCCGCCCACCAGTGGCAAGCTCCTTGTCTCTGACTTGTCCTGTGTGAACATGTACTGTACAATACTTGCTCGTTTTCCTTTCTAGTTCAGTCTCATGACAGATGAGGTGAAGGCAACACGCGCTTTGTACATCATTAATTGTGCTGTTGCATAGATCCAGGCATGCCTGCAAGGTGGAGCGAGGAACTCTCATACAACCTTGGGGACATTCTAACACGCATGTTCAATATTTTTCAATTCTTCCAAAAACAGTTTCTTTAAAGTAATACTGAAA
Organism: Petrolisthes cinctipes; assembly: GCA_033782935.1. Lineage (NCBI taxonomy): Eukaryota > Metazoa > Arthropoda > Malacostraca > Decapoda > Porcellanidae > Petrolisthes > Petrolisthes cinctipes. The sequence goes on from JAWQEG010000074.1 coordinate 900,138, forward strand.
ACCCATGTTCATTCCTTCGTTTTATCCAATTCCTCTCCCATATTAGCTTTACTTTTTCTACCTCATCCTCTTATAGTTCTAATAGTTCACCGCACAATAGTTTTGACACAGTATTAATCACAGTCTTTGCAGAATTCATTGCCATGTGGAAGAACGGATGTGTACTCGTCAATCGTGCATCACCAACTGAGAGTCTACTTGATAGACTTACATGCCATCACTATTTGCCTTACTTAACGAGGCTTAAACGATAATAAATGTAAACCGTAGAAGGATTTTAGGGATACCATCACCAACCTTAATAGTAGGGAGTATGGACTAAAGGAACTTTCTAGATGAGATGACGAACAAACGAACACTGCGTTCTGAGCAGAAGACGGTTTTAGCACCGTTAATTCAATGAGTGGGTATCGTAACCGTTGATATCTAGCTGTCTTAAAATTATATTTTATTATAACTTGAATGCATTTTGCCATTATACACGAAATAATATCATCCATAGCTTAACTTTTACAGTAAATATTACATATTTTCTCTATAACAACTATGTAAAAATGTAAATGATCGAAGCAGCCTCTCCAACTAAGGCTACCGGGACTGTAGTAATACATGACCTGTCTCTGTCACTAGTCACTATGTTGCACACCTCCTTATAAATAGTATAGTGAGTGAGAGAAGTAAAAGAAGCACATTTGAGAGAGGATTGTGATGTAAGCAGTCACAGATTGCTGAATATAGAAATCTAATATGACCGCATTCTGTTCACTTCGGTAGGTCTGAACACGGATTCAAACGATATCATGATAACGAACTAATCACAGATGGAAGATGCCATCTGACTGCAGTTTGGACTGCTCTCTTGTAAAGAAAGTATAATACCCGTACTAGTTATCTTGCCAAATTTGCCAGTGTTTAAAGAGTAATGAATATTTTTTCGTATGCTATTATCTTACATAATAATATTTTATAGTGCAAGGAAAAATTAAATCAGAAACTTGATGGTCAGCTGCCTACCAGCCTGCCTGCCAACCCTCGTTTTATTCTTGTCTGACAGAATTTTTTTTATTTTATCATATATATAAGAACAATTTATCAACATAAATATATTATGTTAGCAAAACATATCTGCATATGACATTGATAGCAGTCACAACTATATTGCCTTAATGTATACTATATAATTTTTGTGTGCTCAATATAATTATATCTGTATATTTTTCAATAATGATATAAATATGACATGCTTCAGTTGTCTCAGTTACTGAGTTAACTTGTCAGTTCAAAATAATTCTTCATGCTGAAATATACTTTGTGTATGAATAAATATTAACCATATTATAAGCTTTAATGCTATTAAATGTTATTTCTCACACATCCCTGTCTTCTTCAGTTACCCCCCCCCCCCTCCACACACACGCTCCACTAAGGCTAGCAGAGGACCATTGTTGCCACATGTCACATTTAACTTTAAACTCAATCTTTATGACATTCCTAGGTATGCATTAAGTTTGTTTGAAAAACAAAAATAATTATAAAGTTAGTACTGGAAAGTAAGCAGCTTTCTACTGACAATTACTAAACTTACAAAAAAAAAAAGTGTCCATAACAAACGTTGACCAAACCTCGACTAATAAACCACAATGGGCTGAATCGGGTTTCACTGCCTGGTGTTGATCTTTTCGTGTTTATTGTTATGGGCTGAATCGAGCAAATTATCATAACATTAGAGTTTACCTTTAATACAAGACATGCAGTATGAACATTTGCTTCAAGTGTATTGTAAGTTTCTTCTTTAATATAACAATGTTAACTGGAAAACTGTTTGGCAATGAAACTAATGTTATCAGTGCTTCAATCATTTACAATTTTACATAATTGATATATCATGCCACTCTGTAATATAATTATTATACTGATGTGTGCTACAGTGTGCCTTGAAGGACCTCCCAGACCCACACCTTCATCCAATACCTTCTCCACATGGGACGGCTACAACAGGACTGTCGGCACTCAGGTCAGACTTGCCATTCACTCAAACGTTTACACATCGAATTCCCGCAGATGGTTTTGCCTGCAAAAAAAGATTAAAACAATACTTTCAAGGTTTTCGTGTCCCTTTAGACCTGAGAAATTCCCTTCCCTCCCATCCAATGTCTCTCCTTTCCTTCTTTTTCCTTCCTGCTTGACGTCCCCTCTCTCTATCTTACTCTTTCTCTTCTGAGGAATTAGGTCTCTTTGGCCTAGTACAGTTGGACACATGAATGGGTGGTACAGTATAAGTGAAAGATGGTCAATTTCTCCCAATATCAAGTTCCTTAGTGCCAAATAGGAGACATCAGGGGCAGAAGTCAGTATTGAGGATGGTAATAAAAAGCAAGTACATGATAATACACACTGATTACTCAAATGGGACAAGTATCTTTCACCTGGACTGTACCACCCATTCATGTTGTTACGGACGGAGGGCAAATGTACACAAAAAATGGAAAAATACAATACAAGAAAAATACAACAGTAATGCAATGATAGAACACCAGTCTCAATTCGGCAAAAATTGGAAATCCTGGCGAGGTCGCCAATTTATATGTTACGGACGGAGGGCAGAGATACGGTACTGTACTAGTTGCTAGACCAGACTTACCCCGACGTTAGCTATCAACAGAATAAAGTAGCACTGGGTGGCAGGTATCTGACTATTAAAGTTATGAATTGTAAATAAAAGTACAAACCCAGCCTATATGATAGAATGATAACACGACCCAAAGAGACCGTCCAAACATATACCCAGGTTCGAGTACAATGAATAAAAATGATAGAGAAACTACTCTGACTTTCTATAATATATATTGACAATATGAACGAACACAGAGACAAACAATTAACACTGAAAGAATTAATAAATTAAATCAGGATTCCCAACTATGACAGAACATGAGACAGAGTTCCCAGATTAAATAATGCACTTACAATAATCACACAATAATAATGGTACGTTAGCACATCACTGGCATATATAATAATAGAACATCAATGCATCACAACATACATGTAATAATATAATAATAAAAATATCAATGCACAAATATATATAATAATAGTAATAATAGCAATAGCAATTTATAAGAGAGTGACCCTATGTTACTGTGAGAAGAATGTAGAAGTAAACACAATTATACTTATCAAATACGTCTACGTGCATCGTCCCAAATCTTACCACACTCACTCACTTACAAAACACAAACTGTTTGCTGTCCCAGTCTCTTCAGGCATCTGACTCACAAACTCTACCCCCGCGCTTATATACAGTCGGCTCAACAAAGAGAAGTGAGCGTGTTACAACAAAGTCATAGGCGCGTCTCCGAACTGTTCCGTTAACGCAGACTTAAACACACATCATGTACACGCTCCCATATCAACAACTAGTGGAAGTTACTAGAGACGAAAACGGACAACTTCCACCACCGCCACCTGCAAGAGGGGGGGAGGGATGTGTACGAATCTAGAAAACATAACAGGCCACAACACTCGACCTTTTGACAAAAATACACAAAGAAAATAGAGTGAAATAGATGAGCTATCTTCGGACATAGCACTGCCGGAAGCAAGCCTCCGCTACCACACTCACAGCTACAGTCAACTAATAGCATAGCAATACTAACAAATCAATAATAATTCAGGCACGCGTAACAATGTATCCAACTGTACATAGTTTCTCTCTCTCTCTCTCTCTCTCTCTCTCTCTCTCTCTCTCTCTCTCTCTCTCTCTCTCTCTCTCTCTTTATTATTCGGATGTCGTTTGTCTTGTTAATTCTTTATCTCACATCTGCTGTTATCAATGTTCCTTGTAGTATATTTGGGAAACATACAGTTACAAAACATATAAATGTAGGTCCTACTAATGTGATAAGGTGCTGTATCCCAGGTGAATTACACGTGTGCTGCCAACCAGACGTTCGAGGACATGAGTGAGATGGTGGTGGTCGAGTGTGAGGAAGGGGGCAACTGGACCCATAGTAACATCTCACTCACCTGTCGCACACGTTAGTATATCCTCCTAACTCATTCTCCTTTTCTCATTCATGTCACAACGAAAGTTATTTATTTCTATAAGAGTGGATGATTAAAATGCACTATCAAGACTTCCCACCTCAACCGAGAAGGGAAAGGTCTTGCCCTCTTCAGAGATTAACTCAACCAAAATATATCTTCACTATCTCCTCGATTTCCACTTCCCCATCACGATTTTGAGGGTTCCTCCTATCTCCCCGTCACTCTAGCAAGATGCAGCTGCCGACATAACACCATCACAGGTAGAATCAGGCAGGATCAGCAGCCTCCTGACTTGTCTCCTGCACCCGTATGACAAGGAATCCCTAGCAAGTACAGTACAACGGGCATCACAACAACTGACAGATGACGCATCTCTGCAATTAGGAGACCTTCCGGAACCATTCCTAGAGCTCCCAGAGGAATGTTAGAACAATTGCCAGACCTTACCTAATAACTCAAGAAAGGAAAGGGTATAGTGCCATGAGAACTGCTAGGCAAATGCCCACCTTCTCTAGTGTCAATGCAGTGTTCCTGTCTCCAACCATGCAGCCAAAAAGCTCCCTATCGCATGTGTACACTCACGAGCACTAATTTCTGCTCAGGGTTTGGTCCTTCCTTCCACCCCCTACCCTGGACAGAGGGAAGAGGGGGATCGGAGCTGGGGGAGAGAGTTTACCCCGCCTTTACCCCTCCCAACTTCCCCCACCTTCATCCTCTAGTTGTCAGTTAGTGATTAGCCATAAAATTTCCCCTGTGTAAGTGATGGCTCTTCTAACACAGTATCGTAGTACACACTGTGAATGGCCAAGACGATCTCATGTCAGTCTTGCTTATTTACCTTTGTAATATAGTCGTAAAGTCCCAGTCAAAAGGAAAGACAAGTAAAAAACACACACACTCTCTCTCTCAAGGTCAAGTAGAAGAGCAAGAAGGGAAATTAATCCACCGGATTTATATTACTCTGGAAACCATAAATGAAATTATCTCTACGACAAGATATGCGGAAAGAGACTTAAAACCAACAGTGTCTTTTGGTAGAGCACAAAATAACGTAAACACCATGATGGTATAAATAAATATTATATATATAAAAATATCTTTATTGGCAAAAAAAAAAAAAGAAAAGTTTCGTACAATAAAAGTTAAATTATTCATGTGGCCTATTATGTAATAATGGAATACATATTGATTGATTTATTGGTATGAGGCGCCGCAACAGCGAGGTCACCTAGTGCCAGAAAAAGGTGATAGAGAGGTGTGACAGGAAACAGGAAGGAAATAGAAAAAACAGGAAAACTTGAACATCTGAAAGCTAGTGGCTGGGGCCAAAGGGACGCCAAAACCCATAAAGTATTGCCCACACCACTACAGGCAATACCTCCCTACGGGAATGGAATGTATAAAATACACAATTGAAATACAATTGATTAGAACAAAAATTAATCAAAATTTTGTCCAACCTCCCGCTGCATCTATCACAACCTGCAGTCGCGTGATGGGAGAGAATCTACCAGGCAAGAGCAGATGTCGGGACGTCCACGAATTCCTTCCCACACTTCTTTAGCTTTTCTCACTTTTGTTTTTTCCTCCACTTCCCATTCCTGCACCATAATTGCCCATAAGTTTTCTATTACATTACAGTCGCATCCCTTTGTGGGCCACTCTATCAGTCTTATTCTAGGACGAGTCGCAATCCAGTCGTTCACCAACCTCGACGTATGGAATGGCGAACGGTCCTGCACCAGGCAAATGGAATCAGGTTCAGGAATGCAATAAGCTCGAACGGCAGGAAGAAACAGTGACTTTTGGTAGAACACAAAATAACGTAAACACCATTCTTGGTAGCAAACAATTCTATCATCAGGCGTTTCATAAACTAAAATAAAATTACAAAATCAATAAATATATATATAATTTATTTATTATACAGCGAGTTATAAGTCAATAAAAGGCACAGCATTCTTGCCCGTTATATGGCCCACGTGCAACTGGTGCACCCCTCTGATATGATGCTTCCAGCAAAGCTTCGCCTTCATGTTATATAAACCCCGAAACATAAGGAAAATAACTTTATTTGTCGGAATGAAAATAAATTATATAATTCAGTCTGTAAGTGAATGTGTGTGTGTGTGTGTGTGTGTGTGTTCAAAGGAAGGCCTGATGATAGAATTATTAGCTACCAAGAATGGTGTTTACGTTATTTTGTGCTCTAACAAAAGACACTGTTGGTTTTAAGTCTCTTTCCGCATATCTTGTCATAGCGTTAATTTCATCGATGGTTTCCAGAATGATATAAATCCGGTGGATTAATTTCCCTTCTTGCTCTTCTACTTGACCTTGAGAGAGAGAGTGTGTGTGTTTTTTACTTGTCTTTCCTTTTGACTGGGACTTTACGACTATATTACAAAGGTAAATAAGCAAGACTGACATGAGATCGTCTTGGCCATTCACAGTGTGTACTACGATACTGTTTTAGAAGAGCCATCACTTACACAGGGGAAATTTTATGGCTAATCACTAACTGACAACTAGAGGATGAAGGTGGGGGAAGTTGGGAGGGGTGAAGGCGGGGTAGACTCTCTCCCCCAGCTCCGATCCCCCTCTACCCTCTGTCCAGGGTAGGGGGTGGAAGGAAGGACCAAACCCTGAGCAGAAATTAGTGCTCGTGAGTGTACATCCGCCCTTCACTCCTTCTGAATCAAAAGACAGCCAACACGAATGTGAAGAGCCATCTGTATGTGTGTACAAGAAGGTTGCCTGGGCATGCCCTCTCCAGTCAGCCACCACCCATCTTCTCTTACGGATTTCGACCTACACTATAACTCGGAACCATCATTTGCGTCCACCCACCCTGGGTTGGTGGGTTACAAGTAACCAGTGAGTGAAGTGAGACATATGATTACCAAAGACATAGTGATGGCCTCATTGAATACCAAGCCTCTCGATAAAAACTTCACTTCAATACAGACACTCCCTCCTCTTATGGGCAGTAGTAGTGTGTACAGGGTCGAGAAATACACTTGTGGAAAGTGTCTCTGTGATCCACCAGGTATCTATAAACGAAATGAAGTAATAACATCAGTGGATACTGCCTCTCTAAATTTACCAGGTATATATAAGTGAAGTAGAGTACAAGTTCCTTGTGCTAGTGATACCGTTAACACACCATTAGTCTGTTGAATGTCAGTGCTAATAGGTTACCTGCCTGATCCTTCAGAGACCAGAACCAGATTCCTCATTATTAATTAATCACAGTCTCTAAGAAGCAAGGAAAAACTCATGGGTAGTCATGTACAGATTATGTGAGTGCATTATACCATGTTACCAATCACCTCAGGTATATCCAATCAGTCAGAGAACTGAGTCTATAAGTGTAATACGGTGTGTTACATGTCTGAATGTTGTCTGGAGGACATCACTTGGCATGGGATGAAAATTATTTAAACTGTAGATAAAAGTATCCAACCGGAGCTGTATTTGTTGACGTGTCTCCACTTGTTGAAACATCCGAACCCTGTATATAATTCAGATAAAACATATCATTACAGTGATGATACTCCCTCATCTAGAGTTTTGCAGCCAGTTCTAACAAGTGTCTTCATCGGGCCCGCTCTATTTCTCTCTCACATACTTTACACTTTTTCTTTATATCCACTATAGCTCCCTCTACATTAAACATAAATATCTGATTGTGTGAAAGTTGGGTGCATTTTCATGAGTCTTAGTTTGCTTGACATTAAGTGAGAATATAATTTATAAGGTAAAATGGGGAGCTGCTTCATTATCACTACAATTAAAGAGAAACATCATTACATCCCCTAACGTACATAAATCTAATATCATGCATTTCACATCCTGTAGCCTGCCCAACTCCCGGCCTGCCCTCCGCTGCACCTCAGAACGCCAGCGTGGTGGGTGCCGAGGCGCCTTTCTTCATAGGGGACAGCGTTGTGTACAGGTGTCCCTCTGGTATGGAGTCATGGAACAGGACCACCTCCTACACCATCACCTGCAGTGACTCCGGCTGGACCAACCTGGACCCATCCTTTGGTTGCTACAATGGTCAGTAGCGAAGGATCTATTTTCACTCCCAAGCACCATGTTGACAATGCCCAGATATAAATATACATACAGTTACTCACTTGTCAGACCAAACCATAGAAAACACAACTTCTCAATGGCCAAACCAAACAAATCTAAAAACTAACTTACAGTACCAAATACAATCTAGTCTCGCTTTGGTTTAACCCAACCCTATCGTCAAAACCTCGCAATGGACATGTAACCCCCATTCGCAAAAGGGGTAATTAATTTGGGGGAAAGTGGAGGGTTACCGATTCCGCTAAGACTATGTCAAAAAACAGACTACCTCATTATAAGAGAAAGGGATCTGTTTTGTTGCATTGTTAGGAAGTATCAACAGCCCCGGACATTCTTCAAAATATGTGACCCCCTTTAACCAACCACAAATCACTAATTTACACAGGCCACTTCAAACTAAAACAAACTCTACTGTAATGTGGCCTAACCTCTTCGTCTGTCCCCCAGTGTGTCTCGAGAACCCGCCTGAAGTGCCGTACCCCGGCGTCTCAGACTGGAACCACACCACAAGGATTGTTAGGACTGAGGTACAGTCAACGTCATTAATAATCATTCAAATTGGAGTGACTCATATAAACGTTTGACAGATACTCAGAAAGTTCCCAAACTTGTTACTGTGTGAGTCTACCTTCTCTTAGTTATTCTATCTTGGCCACGACTGTACTGTACGTGGGTCCTATGGTGCAAGGCCAAGAGATATATCTCTTGGCCTTGCTATGGTGTATCTGGCCTCCTCCACGTCTCGTTCTCATATTTTAACTCTTCTTCACCATAATTATTATTATTATTATTATTATTATTATTATTTACTCCTACTCTCTCCTTTGTTATTTATTCTATCGCTACCCTGGTGTCAGTATTTATTTTAGTTCTGTCTACAGCCTTCGTTTTCCTCTAAATTATTTCCTTTCTGTATTGCTTCAGCCGCCTTCTTTACTTTCCCTCATTTGCAATTATCCTTCTTTCACTTCCGTAAATATTATTATTCAACCCTATGATGGATTCGTTCATTCCCTTTGAAACCTTGTTCTCTTTTTCCCTACTTCCTTTTCCACACTATCTCTCGTAACTCATTCTACCTCCACTATAGTAGACGCCCTCTTTATCAATATATGTATCTCTCTTTCTGTCTTTCTTTTCTTTATTATAAAAAGATTATTACCAAAGGCTGGGAGCCCGCTCATCGTCTTCAACCATAAAAATACAGAAGGAGTGGTCCAAAATCATGTCCACTTTCGTTCCAGATGCCTAACCACATTGCGTTTGAAGGAGCATAAGTCGCAGTAAGGGGAAAGATGGATAAAGTTAGAATGTTCCAGAGTTGACCCGGTGTATAAGGAAAACTTAGAGTACTGGTTAACTCATGCATTGAGAAGTTGGACAGAATAGGGGTGAGATCGAGTGGCTTGGTAAGTGTTGCATGCTCTCCTGAGTGGAGAAAGCTCAGAAGAACAATGTCCAGTGTAGTAGTGATAGAAGAGAGAAAAGGATGTAACATTGTGGCGAAGAGGGAGAGGTTGTAGTAAGAGGGTGAGAGTTGATGAAATAAAAGTCCTTTGACTCCACATTGTCCAGAAATGTTGTAAATGTTGTGCCACCCCATACATGAAAGCCATACTCCATACAGTTTTCACGGAATCTGCACAGCACACCTAACTTCCTTGAGGCAGTTATAGCAAGAGACATAATATGATCTCTCTAAGAGAGTTTGTGAAAGAAAGACACTCCAAGAATATTAATTAAGGGAAGAAGAATAATCGAGTTGTGTATCGTTGAAGGAGAGGGGATAGTCATTTGGATTGATTGATTGATGATGATGCCATGGCATCTAGTGGCACAACAGCCAAGGTTATAATTATACCACCGAACATAATAATAAATTTTAAAGACTTTTAAAATGTAATAATTTATACAATTTATGAAATATAAACACATATATACCTGGCTCCACTCCCCCAAAATGGAGCAGCTGTATAATTATAAGAATATATCATTAACTCATATCTTATAAAAATAGTCTGATACATTTAAAAATGAGAGTTCTCCCCAATTCCCGAACACAGCTCCTCCCAGAGTAACGCTGCCATCAGATATGAACCACCTGCCACAAAGACTGATGAAGGGGAGCAATTCAGAAGCAGGGAGACCTTGGCCAGGAAGGGAACTGATAGATGCTGCTGCATTGGCCAGTCTATCCGCTTGCTCATTCCCCAACACCCTAAACGGGCGGGAACCCAACAAAGTCCACCCGACGCCCACGGTGCTTCATTAACACATTAACTGTGGTGACGAGATAATTTGACACCACCAATAAATGTAGAGGACCTCGGGTGACGAAATAATTCAACAACACAGTATATAAATATTTTTTCGGGCTGGCAACACTGTGTTTGATAGCCGAAAGACTTCCCAGAGTTTAGCCAGCCACTTCCAATCAAGGTAACAAGAGCAGGGAAGGTGGGAGGTTGTATTTTCATCACTCCGCCTTTCTAGTAATTACCATATAAGTACGTTAAAACGACAGTGACATTATATTTCATATTGTTGTGCTGAAAATGTGATTCTCACATGTTTTATAACAAAATCAGAGTGAAATTTTATTAGCGATCATTCTGAGCTGTTACCCATCTACAGATGTCCATTCATTCTTCACAAGTGCATCAATAGACAATGTAGATTGGTTCTTTAATATACTGTATCATTTATTCATGTAGCTTGAGTGGTTTACAAACTATTAGCCATTTACATGGTGACCGAGAGTGTGGGAGAAAGACCTGGACTGCAGAGCTGCCAACGCTCGGTAATGCCCGCATTTTAAGGGTTAAAAGATGCAACTCTAAAATGGATTAAACAAACGGATGAAACTAAACGACCCCAGTGCATAAAGTGCAATGTAAGAGTCACTAAAAATAACAAAGTCAGGCTGAGGAAGATTAATAATGATATGTAAGGCTAGTAAAATTGCTGCCTGTTCGGCTGTAAAAACTGAGGCAATGCCAGAAAGGGTACCACCTCTCAGAGAGATGGGAAAACGACACTTAAGCCCTCCACAGATCTACTCATTGATCCATCCGTGTAAACCGGGATGGAGCCTTCAGGGTTTGTTGCAAGTTCCAATAACAGGGCCAATGATTGTTGCCTAGAAATGAACCCACTCTTGGAATTTTGTGGAAACATACAGGAAGGGAAAGTACCCTCGCAATCCATAATATGTATCCAGGTCTTGTTAAAGTTTCGAATCATTTGACATACTAGTGAACCAATTACAACTCTTATCTTGTTTCATATTTGCTTGAGCTCGCTTAATACTCGATCAGGCTATTCGAAACAAACCTGGATACATATTTTGGATTGTGAGTGTACATAGAAAACAGACAACACTGAACAAACCCTATAACCAAAATCAAAGGGCTTTGGCAATGATGGGCGAGATTCAAATTGTATAGTAATTAGGAAGGGTAATGTGAGTGGAAAGATGAAGGAACTGTGTTTTAGAGGCATTGAAAGCCACGAAGTTCTCTCTGTCGCAGTCGGAGATGAGGGAAAGGTCATAAGTCAGGCGTGCTACTGCTTCGTCACAAGATGTGGAGAGGAGCTGCTGGGATGGACGGTTGTCAAACTGGGTAGTGTAGTGTAGGGTGGAATCATCAGCATAGGAGTGGATAAGGATGAATTACAGCTGAGAAGGTCATTAATGAAAAGGAGAAAGAGAGTATGTAATAGGACAGAATCCTATGGAACACTGTTGTTAATAGACATAGGGAAAACAGTGACCGTCAACACAGGTAGCTATAGAACGGCCAGAGAGAAAATCAGAGATATAGGTGCAGAGGGAGGGATAGAAACCAAATGAGGGCAGTTTGGAAATTAAAATTTTGTGCCAGACTCTATCAAAAGCTTTTGATATATCTAACGCGACAGTAAAAGTTTCACTGAAGTTCCGAATAGTAGATGGCCATGAATCAGAAAAGAGGGATAGAATATCGCTAATAGAGAACCCCTGACCGAAACCATACTGATGATCTAAAAGAACGTCGTGAAGAGTAAGGTGCTTTTGAAGTTTGGAGTTAGAAATAGATTCGAATACTTTAGATAGACATGAGGTAAAAGCAATGGGGTGATAGTTGGAGGGTTAGGAGCGGTCACCTATTTTCAAAATAGGTTGGATCAGAGCAAATTTCCTGCAAGAAGGAAAAGCGTTAGATGATGGACAAAGATGGAACAGTTTGCATTGGCAGGGTTTTTTTTTTTTTTTTTTTAATTCATTGCGCCGTAGCGTCAGTCAATAGGCAGACAACAGTACACAAGGGTAAGCGGGTCTCACGAGAACCCAATGACCACATACACACACAAGCACACACACATGCGCACACACACTCACATCACGAAAACATAACAGAATGAAGCACAAGCATACAGACAAATATTTACATCATGACCTACTTAAATCCACCAAAACGAGGGTGGCGCACCAGAAGTTCCTCCAGAACCTGATGGTTCAGCAGGTGTCGACAAACCACATCAAGTGGCAGGCCCTGGGGCAGCAAGTGTCGGACAGTGGGGCAGGCTAGGCAATAGTGCTCTATAGTGTTAGCACGAGGTGCTCGACACAAGCGACACTCAGTGAAGGGAGGCTCACCCTGCATCCCAGCAACCTGCCACGGTGGAGGGTAGCCAAGCCTCAAACGAGCAGAGACTACATTGTGCCTCCGAACCATGATGCCTCTCTGCATCCCTGCGTCGCCGTACAGGGAGGAGAGCGGCGGAGCGGACTTTAGAGAGGTAACATGTCAGGGAGAGAGGACGTCCAGCACCACGAGGAGGCAGATGGCAGGCTTCCTTTGCGAGTCTGTCAACTGTACCATTGTGACGTAAACCTACATGGGATGGCACCCATAAAAATTTGACAGTCAAGTTACGGTGACGCAATAAGGCCAAAAACGATAAAATCTGCTGAATAACAGTAGAGTGCGTGGGCTGAACACTAGAGAGGGAATGAAGGGCAGGTTTGAAGTCACAAAAAATGGCAGCATTCACTCCACGTTGACAAACAACACTAACAGCATCCAGAATGGCATACAGTTCACACAATGTTGAGCTAGAGTGGTTACAGAGACGACGGCCAACCCAGCCCCCTGGAGGTGACTCCAGGTCAGGCGAGAAAACAGCACAACCTGCTGCACCATCCACTTGCAATGAGCCATCAGTGTAGAGGCAGTATGGATCTGTGATGGAGGAAGTCACTGTTTCTATGTGTTCTAGAGCCAACTGCCGCTGTAGAGAAGGCAGCTCCGACTTGGAAGTAGGTGTAAAGCTCACATCAGGTGTTGGTAGCATCCATGGAGGGGGCTCTGGGGGGACGTCTGCAACCATTATATCTATATTAAAACCACGGAGCACAGAGGAAACAGACCTTATAAGAGTACGTCCAGCAGGCAGTATGGGAGGGACCGGGTAGTTTGGTCTAAGAGAAGTCCTGACTAACTGAGAGTAATGGGGTGAAAGATGTGGGAAATGGAGGCACTTGACAGTGAAGCAAGTAACATTAGAATAAATTCTCTCCACTAATGGGGGAAGACGCAACTCACGCTGCATGTTCACTATCCTGGTCGACATTGGACAGCCGAGAATAATTCTCATTGCTCTATTTTGAAATTTTTCTAAAGTTTCCAGAGTAGCCCTAGGAAGTTGAATCAAAGCAGGGGAAAGGTAATCAACAACTGAACGGATAAAAGCAATATAGATGGTCCTGGCTACTGGGATGGAGATGCCCAAGGAGTTGTTAGATAGCCATTGAAGTGGTGTAGGTCGGCGCTGGAGACGACCCAATAAGTCCTGGATAATGGGATGGTCTTGAGGTCTGGCAGGGACAATCGGCCAAATATTGACCGGCGCACCCAGGTAGCAGTACTGGGAACACATGGGAATGACAGTCCCTCCAATGGTGAACACTGGCTGAGCTTGAGGAAGGCGGCAGGTGAATATTCTGCTCTTATCTGGGGAGACAATAATGCCACAGTGAGAGGAGGCCACAGAGAAGGAGTCAAGAAACCGCTGGAGATCCCTTGGTGAGGTAGAATGAACACAGATATCATCAGCATAGCAAGTAATTGTAGTTCCAGGAATTTTAGGGAGAGAAGTGAGCAACCGATGCATCAGAATATTAAATAACAATGGGCTGAGAACACCACCTTGAGGCGTACCAAGATGAAAACTGCGCAAAGGACTGAATGCACCACTGAAAAACACACGGGAGGTCCTGTTACTCAGGTAGCCCCGAATCCACCGTAGTAGATTACCCTTTATCCCAAAGTCAACCAGTTGATCCAAAATGACGTCTCTATTAGCAATATCGAAGGCACTTCGAAGGTCAATGAAAGCCACCACACTGTCCCTGGATAGGCGAGAGTACAGGTCGACTAGGCAGTGATGTGTGCTCCGCTGGGGAAGGAAACCAAACAGCCATGGAGAAAGGCAATCCTGCAGTCAGTACATGAGACGATTGAGTAAGATTCTCTCCATAACCTTACAGAAACAGGAAGTCAGGGAAATAGGCCTGAACTTCGCAGTGCCGGGCTTAGGGATGGGTATTATTGTGCTGATGGTCCAGGCTCGTGGTACACAACCGTCACGAAGACAAAGATTGTACAGTCGAAGTAGAGGGTTCCCAGGAACTTGTTGAAGTAGGCGCAGCACAGCATAAGTAATACCATCATCACCAGGGGAAGAAGCTCTACCCCGAATGAGAGCACGGCGCAACTCCTCCTCAGTTATCTCCTCTGCATCATCGTCATCATCTTGTAACAGAGCAGACATTAGACGTAGCCGATGGACAGCAGCACGGGAAGCGAGTGCATCTTGTATGTGGATGGGTATACTGGCTGGGGTAGATTGTTCTGATCAGGCATCGACAAGTTGTTTGGCATAGTCGGCAGGAGTGTGATGATGAGCAGTGGCCGGTGTCTTTTTAACAACCCGACGGATGAGGTGCCACATAGAAGCCACACTTGTTTGCTGGTTGATGCTGTCTGTGAACCGCTGCCAAGACTCAGTGTGAGCACAATCCTGCAGGGCAACTAAAGCGTCCCTAGACATCTGGTAACGATGGAGTAGGTCAGGGGTTGGGTTGGCTTGAAACAATAGGCCATCACGTTCAGCCTCCTCCTTTGCCTCCTGTATACATGCATCCAGCGTCCAGGAATGGGCAGTATGGCGATGCTGGAGGTGTGGCCGGGAGACGTATAGCCTATAAAAGTCATGAGTAGCAGATACAAGATCAGAGTACAACTGTTCAGCTGATGATATGTCAAATGTAGGGAATACATGGGCCATAAATAAGATGTAAGTCGGGCAATATTTAGGGGGCACAGCAATACGCAAACGAGTGGCTGAAGCACCTGACCCAGCAGTTAGAGAATAATGAAACCGAAGAGCAATGTGATCAGAGAATAAGTCTGGCACGGAGAAGCACTGGACCTGAGATGCTATCAGGCCAGACGAGAGGATGTAATCCAGAGTACCTCCCCGGCAATGAGTGGCACCGCCAGTGTCCCAGTGTGTCAGATGATGCTTGCGGATGTATGAAAGGAGACGAACACCATTACGATTAATAGAGCCTGTACCATCACCCAAATCAGAATGCCGAGCATTAAAATCTCCCATATACACCATACCACGCACTGTTGGAGAAGGAAGAGCCTCAAGAGTGAGTCTAGCTGGGGCAGAATAGACATTACATAGTTGTAGTACTCCATTCCCAGGTAGAACCTCAAATAGCTGAAAGGTCATGTCAGGATCAGTGGAGGTACGGAGAAGGCGATGTGGCAAAAAGCTATGTATGTAAGTCAGGAGACCATTCCTTACCAGATGAACATATGGCACATAACCTGAGAGGGGAGGAGCTTGCCCAGCAGCGAGCGGCCGTCCTGGAAATGCTTCCTGGAGAAAAATAACACTGGGATGATGACGAAAAACATAGGCCTTGAGTTGAGTGAGCTTAGCATAACTGGTGATACCACATACATTCCAGGAGATGACATCCAGCCTGCAATCACTAGCGAACTCTATATTTGGAGGTAGAAGTCCGGTGAGTGGGGGCAGATGAGCGACCTGGAGAAGAAGATGGACCAGGAGAAGGGACTGACTCGAAAAGCTTTTCAAGGCGAGATGCAACAGTATCCATCTTTTCGGTAAGGGTAGTGACAGTTGAGATGATGGCCTGCTGAGCCTCGACCAAGGTGGAGAGTTTGGAGTCATTGGCAGCCTGAGCGGCAACCAGCCCATCAATCCTGGCTTCAAGGGCAGAAAAGCGGTTTTCAAGAGCCGTACATCGTGCCATGAGGGTAGCAACAGACTTGAGGAGGGCCAGGTCTGGAGGTGAGGCAGGGTTGGTAGGAGGAGCAGATTGGGGAGGTGGTGGTGGTGGTGGTGGTGGTGGTGAAGGAGGCGGAGCAATAGTAGAGACACGAGCCTGGACCTTACGTCGAGTACATCCATGCCACACGTTAACTCCTGGCTGAAGGCATCGTGGACACTTCCATCGAGACGTATCTTCAGGAGGTGAAGGCTCAGAGGTGGAGGCAGCAGGATGTGATGGTTCACCCCTGACAGGACACGTCTTGGAATCATGGTCGGCAGCACACCATGCACACTTCGGCCTGGCAGAACAGTACCGGGAGATATGCCCAACTCCCCAGCACCTGTAGCACCAAGGCTGGTCATTATGAAGTTTCCTCACCTCACACGGTGGAAGACAAGGGAGGAAATCAAAGGAAATCTCATTTGGAGGTGGATCGGGTTGACTCCAGACAACAACAATACGGCTAATGGGGGAACCATCTTGGAAAAAACGACGGGCAAAGTACACACCAGGGTATCCTTTGGCAAGTTTCGGGTCAACATCAATAGGAAAACGGGTGAGAATGTAGCTGGGGAACTTACGAGGCCTCTCAGGTGTGTCTTCAAGAATGAGAGGCAGAGATAAAAATTCACAAGCCTTCACTCTATCAATGATGTCCTGACGCTTCCTAGAGATGTAGACAAACCGGGAGGTGACAGCAGCCATCTTGACTTCAGCCAATTCACGCTGCAACTGGAAGGCCCTGTTGACATCAGACAACCAACGCAGCTTTGTGTCCGTAGATGGGTTTCCAGAGAAGGAGAGTTTGACAGAGGCATCTCTCGGGGCAAAAGCAGGAAGGTTGGACGAGGGCAAGGAGTTGGTATACAAAGAAGAAACACCAGGGTGAGGCAGAGAAGGTACGTCGTGCACAGCTGAAGCACCCTTTGCAGTCTTGGCAGCTGGAGGCAAACAGTCCACACCATCGGAATCCTGCGAGGAGTCGGACGAGGCATCAACAGGTCGCTTGGTAGAGGTTGAGGAGGTGGACGGCTGCAACCTGTGCTGCGGAGTGACCAAGGAGAGGGGGGGAGGGTTGCGAGAAGGCAGCTCAGGCCAGTGATCCTCAATTGGAGACTCGTCTTCCTCCGACATTGCCAAGTCGGCCTCCAAGCAGGAATCCGCACTCTCCATCAGGCCAGGCAAGGCCTAGATGGAAAGCAAACAACAACACAAACAACTAAACACTCAATCAGCCAGGGACACACACACACACCCACACACCCACACACACACAGACAATCACAACAAAACTATACACAGAACCACAACAGACAAACAACACCAGCAACACCACAGAAACAGCAACACACAAACAAGAACTCACAAACAACACAAAAAACACAAACAAGAGCTCCAAAACAACACAAAACAACAACACAAACGAGAATGGAGGCAGAGCGCCACGAGTACGTCCACACTCCACCTGTTCTGGAGCGAGACTCGCATTGGCAGGGTGTCAGCACGGAAGCACTGTTCATAAAAAACAACAGGAGGAATCCTATCAGGCCCATACATTTTCCAAGTGTCAAGGCCAGGCATAAGTAAGTCAGAGGAGAGAGTGAGTTGGAGGAACGGAGCCATAATCGTCCAGAGTGGAGTTCGAGGGAAAGGTTTAGGAGTAGAGTTCAGTTTTTTACAGGCAAAAAGATGGCAACACTTCCATCAAGAAGGATGAGAGGAGGGAAAGAAGAAATAGTAAATTAACTGGAATTTAATTTTTGGCTAGATGCCAGAATGTATGTGAGGAGGAAAAGTTGGAAAGAACATTGCACTTGGCATGGATGAAATAATATTTCGCTTGTCGGAGAACAGATTTGGGATGATTCTGGGCAGAAATATACAGAGCATGAGATTCATCAGATTGAAGGTGTCTGTACCATCTGAAAGCTTCTCTTTGTTGTTGACAGCAGTAGAAAAGCCTGATTAAATCAAGAGTTTCGTGAATTAGTAAGAGGGAAAGAAAAGTAGATGTATGCCTCAATGCCCGAGAGGATATACTAGGCAATGCGTACAGCACACTCAGAGCGACCCCGGCCATGGAAACAAAATTCACTCCATGGGAAATCTTGAAAGTACTACTTCAGATCCTCCCAGTTGGTGGCACTGTAGAGCCACAGATGCCACTTCCTAGGAAGGTCCAAAGGTCTTACGGCAGCGATAGGACAAGATACTGAAATAAAATTGTGATTGGAGGAGCTCAATGGAGAAAAAATATCAACAGTATAAGCAAAAGAATGATCAGTTAGAAATATGTAAACGATCTTGGGTTGATCTAAGCGGTCTTGAATATGGGTAGTGTGCTGAACTATTTATTCAATCTAAGTCATTGAGGAAAGAAAAGGTGAAGGCTTGTTTACCAGGTAAATCAGTGATGGGAGACGAAATCCAAAGGCAGTGATGAACATTGAAATCTCCTAAAATGGAGATATATGAGAAAGGAGAACGGGTTAGAATGTGCTCATGTTCTCCACTTCTGAGGTAAGATAATATTTTATTTTTGGATAGTCAGTAGAGTTTGGGAAGAGATATACAGCACAGATGTTTGAGAGTAACAGGGAAAAATACATATGAAAATATGTTTAATATCGTGTCAGGACTTCACCTGTAATTTTGTCGGTATAGTTTTGAATAACCCTGTATATATATATATATATATATATATATATATATATATATATATATATATATATATATATATATATATATATATATATATATATATATATATATATATATATATATATATATATATATATATATATATATATATATATATCGCATGGCTTGACTAAAAGCATCTCATTTAATATTGTCTAGTCCAATTCTTCGCGGGTAACAAACTACCAACCTCACTAAAGTCTTCTCAGCTACGGTAAAGTCTGCTCTGTTTAAACGAACGTTCATTTTAATTAATTCCTTTCCACCTCTCTTCTTCTCCTCAATAATCTTTTCCTACTCTGTTCTGGCCTTAGGTATCGCTCTTTTGTCCAACAAATTACACCTTCACCAACTTCAGCCGGAGTCTCACCTACATTTGTAATGAGGACGGGAACTGGACCGAATCGCCCCCCGAGCTGCTATTGTGCCGCCAAGGTTAGAGTCGCTCTCCTCACTCACTCCTTCTCTCTCTGACACACTTACGTATATTTATTCGTCTATCAACCTGTTTCCAAACGGCTGTTAATTGAGTTAACCGTTAATCTGGATGAAGCAGAGCTGTATCTAGTTTTCAGAAGAATGTACAGCCCCTTTGAATATGAATAGGCAAATATACCCACATTTTCATCCCGTCCTTTATTTCTATCTTCCTTCTGCACATTCATTCATAACGTCTCTCTGTTATGCCAACAAATAAAAACATTTGGTCATAATATAGAAGACACCAAGGAACAGCAATTTGCAATAGATATGCTTCTAAGAAAATATCTTAGAGTTACTCAATGCTCTGACCAAGGTAAACATGTAACCGAGTTGCAGTTGATAGTATATTAAAACTTATGCGCCGATTTTTCATTAACCCAAATCGCTTCCAGCCTGCCCCAGCTTGCCGCCACCTTCGCCCGCCAACACCACTCTTGCCGTCCTAGATCGTGACCCGCCATACTGGGTAGGGTCACGAGTGTGGTACCAGTGTGAAGCGGGACTATCAACACAATACGGAGGGGATGCTGTCTCCCTTACTTGCTCACTGAACAGCGGGTGGGGACAGTTGGATATCCAGTGTGAGCCAGGTGAATGTAATGCTGGAGGAAACAGAATTGTTTTATGAGTCTAGTAGTTTATGAAGATTGTGCAGAGTGAATTAAGAGTGTGTAAAGTGAATATAGAGCATGTTAAGAGCTAGTGAAGAGTGTAAATTTAATTGTGAGATTAATAACATTTAATTAGTTCTTGAAAAGTGAAATGAAGACAATGTTAGAGATGTCTGGAAAGCTGACAACTTGGCATGAAGTGTCTGTGTAAAGAGCCGTATATATTCTAAACATATTAGTTCTGAGCAAATATATTAAGACGTACGGTAATAATCTAAATTTTCATTTTTATTTCAATTTCACATATTTTTCTAGAAATAATTATATTGCAACCATTGACTTTGATTAATGTGTTTAATTAAGTGATGAACCTTTAGAAACACAAGTTCAAAAAACCACAACTCTTGCTCCATGTGTCACAGAACGAAGTACGTAATAAAACAATTGACGCTGTAATACATTTTTTACAACCTGAATGCCATACAGCGTAGATAACATATTCACACTCACGGCAAACTTTAAAATTTGATCATCGATAACCTCAGACCTTATATAACAGTTCTCTGTAGCGAAAATACATTATACAGTGTGTAGTTAGCAATATACTCATTTCGGGAACATAAGTCATCAGCAACGACGCACTTTTCTACCCAAGGTTTGAGCAATACTTTTGGATCATTCACTCTTACTAGATTAATAATTCATTATCATAGTGCAGTTTGCTGCATGTGTTTGTCAAAAACTACCAGTTCTTGTGACACTACTGAGCTTTCACTCATCATCTCCTTACCTCTGAGTTTACAATCACCAACCCCTAATCCTTCTTTTCTCACTATGTGCCTCATTTTGCAGCCTGTCCCCTGGCTCCCTTCCCTTATGATTTGACCACCAGCAACATGACGTCGGCTGGGAAATGGGGCATCACTTATGGGTACTGGTGTGAATATGGTTTCTATGAGCAGACAGGTGGTGTATACTCTCTCTTCACCACTTGTGTTGAAGGCAACTGGACACGCACCCACATACCCAAGTGCATAGGTGAGTACAGTATAATGTGTGTAGTAGTGTATATTGTATGGGTAGTCAGTGTAAGGTGAATATGTGATTATAGTTGAATAAGCGTCAATTAAGTGTAGATAATGGTCTCAATGTAACGAGAACAATATGGTGTACAGAGTGATTGATATATACAGTACATACATGTAAGTTCTACAGTCAAACGCATGGCAAATCAACCATATCATAATTATAGGCTATCCATGCATTCATTTATGTCTGCGTTAACCCCTCCGGGACGGGCCAAGAATGGAAATACGCTCTGTGGTTCTGGGCGCAATACTAACTTTTACCCTGCCTGTCCGGGTATTTCCCGGAAAATCACTCTACTTCTCTTACTCCCTACGTCTAAACTACAATACTGAACAACTTAAATTTGATTGTGTACTCACCATCAACTCCTCCTCTTTCCATTAAAACTAACCCCAGCTCTCTAGGACACTCCATTGCCGAGAAATCAAGTGAGGAATGGAGGTCACTTTTCCCGTGAGAGCGAGGCTGCGTTCGCTCAGTGAGCATGGCTGTGACGCAATCTAGCTGGTTGCACCCGCGGAGTGGAGGTTACAAGAGAGGGTGCGCCCGGCAGCGCGGTAGGATGCACCAAATCGAACGAGCCCGTATTTTCTTCACTACGCCCAGCCATTGTCACGGTCAAGCACACACTGATTGAATGTGGGGATGAAAAGGTCTGGTGGTGAAGTATAGCCAGATCAAAAAAAATCCCGACAAATTTGGCGTTTTTCCCCATAAATTACCAAAAGCGGGATTTCCCGCTGCCCGGACTCTGTCGACAGAGCGGGATTTCCCGCTGCCCGGCCTCTGTCGACCGAGCGGGAAATCCCGCTGCCCGGACTCTGGGGGTTAATCTTGGTATCATTCAGCGAAGAATCGGTTGTGGGATGGGGCAGGGCTGCTGACTTATAAATCCGCCAGATAACACGGAATGATAGTACGAGCCTCAAAACATATGCTAGGTATCTGAAGCTTTTTTCACAGCTTATAACTCAGAACATAGCAACGTAAAGGAGAGAGAGAGAGAGAGAGAGAGAGAGAGAGAGAGAGAGAGATTATTTATGTTATTTTCTACCTGAAGGTCTGCCTGAGCTATGACTGCCAGAAGTAATTAGATATCACTCCGAAAATTGGATTATGGTAGGAAAGGTCAGGGCTTATTAGTTCTATGATAATGATGGTTAGGATGAGATGCATCATTTACTATACAGATTGTTTCGACTGAGTGATGTTTCGTGTGCTTAAATTTGGTTTACGAGTATTATTATTTTTTTATTCCAGGATGGCAATCATCTGATGAGGCAGCTGGTTATATTATATTTGACAATATTATGTTAGATTAGATCACTTTGCAAGGGTCGCATATGATCACGTTACAACATGGAAATATTTCATTCAGCAAACTCACCGATATTTCACGTGACCTTACCTGTGTTTCATTTCCATGTGTCTTAAACGCAAACAAGATTTGAAACACAACTGACAGAGGTAAATTTATTTGACTAAAGTTAAAGTTTCTCCAAAGAAACACTGAGTTTACCATAGGCCATCTGCATAAAAAATAATAATGATACTACTACTAATAATAAATCACCAGTTGAAGATGAAACTTTACTAACATTATTATCAATTGCTTCACTCAAAGGACTATAATCTACAATGCAATATCAACTTGCTGTCAGCAAATGACATTATTTTTATAATATTTTATGCCTACAGTAGAGGTACAGTCTCCTCCACTGCTACGTTCATCACTCCAGCGTTGTCAATGTTTGTACCCCACAAGGTGTGAACCTCCAGTTTCGACTCGCATATCCGAAACACATGCCAGGAGTAAATCGGGGGTATGGTAATGAAGGGGTGTAGGCTTGGGAATGGTGTGGTGCATGTTTTACGGAGGAAAGTTTGCGAGAAGATTGTAAGCAGTAATGCTGTACTAAATTATATGTCAACTATATAAAACTGTTACATAACAAACATGACATTGGTAGACCACAACATTGTGATGGTTAGTAAAGTCATTAGTTATTGTTTGTTATCAGTATATTATGCTCTCAAACGGTAAAAGAAATGGTGGGTTGGTGAGGCAGTAGCTAGTCTCGGCCAGATGTCTCTATGAATGTTTAGTATATGCCAGCTATCAGCAGCTCATCTTGGTTTTAATTAATATTTCATGTTCTACATCATAACGTTAATTATAGTTATTACACATAATAAGTAAATTATATTGAATGTGAAGTTTTAAACGTCACAATGTTCCTAGAACATAACATATTAAAATCAGGCCTCATAAATTTCCATAGGTTGGTCCCACCAAGTTAATCATTGTGATGACGATGGCTTTATTTCCTGTCAATTATAACGAATATCTTCAATTTACGAGCATTGTGAACATTGGTAGTAGTGTCATGACTGTTGATATTTTACGATGAAATATGACTGCTCCGACCGAGGTAATATTCTATTATCATTACATATTGAACTTTCACACACTTCAATTTTGACATTACTAAGCGGTTATAGACGGATTGAGCGAGGATGCCAACAAAATTCATACATTTAAAGTTAAAGTCGCGAATACTTTGAAATTCATCTCTCTCACTCTCTCTCTCTCTCTCTCTCTCTCTCTCTCTCTTCACACACATTATTTGGCGTGCACAGCTGTGGTTACTAGCATCATATCGTCATGGCCTAAACTCAATTAATATTAATTAAATAAGTTGTCTTGTGTAAATCGGGTATTGTAAATCACATATAATGTGCGAGTCAATCTGTATCAAAGTAAAATATCAGAATATTTACTTATGTATGCCCTGAATCAACCAACACCTTGAAGCTCGACTGTATTCATCAACTCCGACACATATGAAGCATCCAACACCTTAAATATATGATTTATGTTTCCATCCTCACCCAATCCATCTATGATCTCAAAGTAATGTGAACAATAAAGGTTGTGAAAGGTTCACAATATAATGAAAAATACATAATGAATTATCTTTAGTCGGAACTGTCAAGAAACAACTTTTAATTACAACTATAACTATCATTATCGTTATGATGTAGAACATGAAACAAAAACTCCACCAAGTGTTACTATTATCTTTGACCTATATTGAGCATTCATAAAAATGGCACCTACCCAAGACTTCTGCATTACAGCTTACAGTTCCCTACCCTGCCTCCATAGAACACCACACCCAAGCGCCAACCACCCCTCAATCAACCTCCCACTGACTTATATTGGAGTGTTTCGGATACTAGAGTCGACGACACTGGAGGTTCACACCTTGTGGGTTACACACATTGACAACGCTGGAGTGATGAACGCGGCAGTGGAGGAGACTGTACGTAAAATAGTTACTCTACAAAATATATGTTATTGCGAAAATAGAAGTTAAAGGAGAATCTTAATTGTCGATTTATCATATTGCACAGTAGAAACTAAAGAACGTTGCATTTCGGTTTTAGTAGGTCAAAGCCACGAGATACTCCCTGAGAAAGCCAAAGCATCCTAAAAAGAGTAAAAGTAACATCACACCAATACCTGAAACCGTCACGTTTGGCGAATCCACGTCTTGGCTCATAATTTACCACAGGCTTCGGGAAAGCCGCAGAGAAGAATCGAAGTTCCTCTTCTTAATATTCAAATAGCGCAGTGTTAATGTTATTTCTTTTCACCTTCATATAATTTTAATGTGTTAGCCAGTTATCCCAAACATTTCTCAAAGACATCCAGGGTGAGCTTGGGGATGTTACGGGGTTACTAGACAGTGTTGGAAAATCTGGGGCAACTGACTCCTCCAAACTACTCCAACCAACAGACCACCATTATATTTGTTATTCTGTTTTTGTTTCGTGACATAGGGTACTTTGGTGGAATCAAGGTGCTCTAATGTCCCACAGGTATAATATCCCCATAATTCCTGAGCTATTATATTTCTGTAAACTGTCTGTTATTACTTTGCAAGCTGCATTGTCTTTATGGGTGTTTTAAAACAGTGCTTTGACCATTGGATGACCTTTGTGTTCCCCACTACAAAAGTCACCATCATTTGTTGCTGGGTAAATATCAGTATCATCATCATTTTAACCAATGTCTCGTGGACTTTTTCATTGTAATTATATGTTTATCCATTAACATATAATTACAAAGAAAAAATCCACGAGACACTGCTATGTAAATGAAGTTGTCGTGCTTTAACACTAATAAATACTTATATAGTATATGAAGAAGACAGCCAAGGAAATCAAACTAATGCCTTGTTTTTTCCCCCGGAGTCTTTTTTCAGCTTTGTATTGTATGCAGCCCCATCAAGCCGTGCTGTTGGGTCCAAGTGTGTTGGGCAGAGGGAGTAGGTATATGAGAAGTTGCTAAATGAGCGAACGTACAAGTGAAGGAGTAAGTGTATGGTCAGGTCCAAATGTGTGAACGTGTGAAAAAGGGATTGAATGAGCAAGTATATGATTGAGCGATTTGACATTATGTTTAACTATATGTATAATTAAAGTGTATGAGAAGATATATGTTTCATTAACCTACATTCTGCGATGTTGACAAGGCAGAGGCATAAGAAGCAAGACAGTGCAACAAAATATTGTCACGTGACATTTCACAGACAGTTAAAAGGATTACAAGTAGCAATGCACAGAAGATCCTGGACAAATAAAAATTAGAAATGTCAATACAAAGACAAGGATGGAAACATACAACGAGGAAAGAAAACAAATTTTAATTAAATAAAGATAACGAAAAAACGCCCTTTGCTAGCATACTGCTATGCAAGGCCCATATATATATGGGCCTTGCTGCTATGTACAGTCACAGACAATCAATAGCGACGCCCCTCTCCTTGACCCATACAAAACCCGCAGCCACTGCTTTAGTGTGAGGGGAGCAGTAGGTGACAGGAGGCACAGTTAGTTTTAAATTAATTATATGAAAATTATCAGTATGGAAACAAAAGGTGCTTCACTAAACAAGGATTCTCTGAAAGAGAAAGTCCTTGGTGTTTTACTACATTATTAAATCTGTTATGATTATTACTGATTACATTGATTAGGCCTATACAGCCGTATATTTTCATCGATCTTCATTTCCCGTTACCTGAAGCTGTCATGATTGTGGAAGGAGGAGAGAAGTTGGAGAGAGGTCTTCTTGCGTCAGAGAATGCTGGAGATTATAATATGGGAAGAAGTGGAGTACAAGTGTGGATGTGGTGGCAGAGTGGATAACTAAACTGACTGCTAATGACCAGGGCCACTACCCTCTGTACAATAAGGCCTGTGCGCTGGTAGGCTGGTTGGGTATGAGTCATCCCAGATTGGCTCACACATTAACAAAGAATTGAAAAGAGCTGAAAGACAAAACGTCAATCTCATCCAACAAATTTTCAAATAATCTGTTATAGAAGCTCTAATGACCATTGGAAAAAAAAAATACCAGTTTACCATATATTGAAGAGGTTTCGAATTATATTAAAATAATATTTCACTGGTGGACTGTAATGAATATTAAGCATCCAGAGAAATACATATGCCACTCCACTAACAGTAAATGATGACAAATAATTTTTTTTACATAATCTTGTTTTATGGCTAAATCTCTGGGACAGTATACCTATAAAGGGAGGAAAACTGATCAGAGAAACATTCACTGCATTGAAACACACCACCAGTGCAAAGATCGAGGTAACAATATACTGATTAGCTAAACTAAACATGTAGTATGTTCTGCCTGGAAAATTTCAGACCGATCAACTGGAAAGTAGATTTGGTAAATACCGTTGACTTGCCGGGTGTTAAATAAAAGTGAGGTTTATGTTTGTTCTTAGACTGCCTTCCTATAATGATATAAAACTAAAATACCCGGAGGAAATAAACTGGGAGTGTGTGCAAGACCAGGACTCGGCAAATGTAATTGCTATTGATATAAACTAATATAATATAGACAACTGCATGAATCTCCTTCCGGTTATGACAAACCTGGCTTGTTATTGGGTGTATGGGGAGGTGAAAAGATGAAATGTAATGAATGTAAACACCTACCGTATATAATTAGTTGCCATGAAGCCTAGGAAAATTTACCTGATGTTAATACTTATATACAGGGTATCAGTAGTGGAGGACTGATCCATCCAAGTGAATCTGTTGTTAATATAATAATGTTCTACATAACCATTAACAAACTCACACAGTGTACCTCATTTATCAGATCAATAAATAAAAATAATTTTGCAACGGAAATTTCGCTAAATACCCTGGCTGATAATGATCCCTTCTTGGCACTGAAACTGTGATGCGGGACATGATGCAGAAAAAATACAGAAAATTACATTTGTAATGTAAAGTATAATATTGAGGGGAGAAAGGATAAAACCCAAATAACGTGACCGAAACTCTTCAGCATCAATGACCTCCTGATATCTTTTTGGCATTGATGACACCAAAGTGTAAATAGTAGCTTTATTTCGGCTTAGTGCTTCCCATTCCAGCATGGCATTCTGCACAACTTGGTACCATTTCTTCTCCTGGCCCTGCTCCCATACGTTCACCATTATACTCAAGCTGTTTTCAATGGGATTCATGTCGCATCCCTTCGACGGCCAGTCCAATAACCCAATGGACAATTAATCACTAAATAATCTGCGAATTATAACTGCTGTATGGACAGGGGAATCTGTCCTAATTAAAAAGGAAAAGTAACATTAAAAGTAAAGTAACATTAAAATCACAAACAGGTGTGTGTGTGTGTATGTGTGTGAACTCGAACTTGAGATTGTGCCTGCCTCGTTCCAATCAAATCCCCCTCTTTCTCCTCGTTTGAAAGGTTAAGCGATATTTGACCCTCTTCTCCCTGGCCTCTACAGCACAGCTCAACTGTGTATGTTTTTTTTTTTTTTTTTTTTTTTTGAGGAAGGGGGATGTACAGTCTGTTACAGTTCCGACTGGGCCACCCAGTATCGAGAGATCGCAGATGTGGCAGCAGTGTGTGTGTGTGGTCGAAAATTATACGGATCGTCAACACTCTCCCTCTGTAGTGAACATGACCCTGCCTCAAAGTTCATTCCATAGATGGCGCTGTGTAGTTGTGGAAGGAATGTGGACTGCAGGGTTGAAGTTTCGGGAAACATCTATGCTCGTGCCAATGAGTCATGAGCTCTCAGGCAGAGTGGTGGAGGAATGCTATTATGGAAATTTAACAACTATATTACACAATGATCAGGTGAAGCTAAGGTAAAGTTGTTCGTGTCCTGAACAGTGAATATTTCTTCTTAATGGTTATCATGTTTGGCATGCAACATTGCTCAGCCGTTCTGACAGAGCTCACGTCTCGTTGCCACGATTGTTATCTTGTTTTTCTACCAACTAGGATCGGGCAGATAGGTTGTTTTCTTTGTCCATCATATTTTGGTAAGCATAATTTGAGATCACCTTTGATTTCGTATTTTATTTGTAAGTCAGGTATTACATGCATAGTAAAATTCCTTCATTGCTAAATACTTTTTCTCTCGTAATAAAAATGTTAAAGTCAACTGTAATTCTCTCTCTCTCTCTCTCTCTCTCTCTCTCTCTCTCTCTCTGAAATAAACACCATCTTATCTTATCCTATCTCTATACTAATGAAATCGAACAGAGAGTGAGGACCAATTCCACAGTTGTTCGTTGTGATTTGTTAGCACCCAAACGAAAGAAACTAAACTGTGTAAATGACTTGTGTCTGATTTATTGGAAGCATCAGATGAGTAAAGTATGCAGCTATTGTAATAATACAAATGCTCAATTAATAGTTTTGGTGAATAGGAATAATCAGCTTTTGAGAAATAACGAAGCCTTACAAGTGTGTTTGGGGAGGACTCTGACAAAATGACTGTGGAATCAGTCCTGGCTCCCTGACATTCTACGTTAATAAACAAATTAGTAGTGTCGAAATAAGCGATCGTTTTGCCAGTGATAATCAACTCGCATTGATTGTTAACTGGGTTATGTTTGTTTTGAACCCACAGGTGAACGGGGAAGAGGCATCACTCCTAACGACCAAACGTGTGTTTAACCTACTAATAGATTACCCCAAGTTTTGCTAATAGATACATTAATGTGTGCATAGTAGTAGGTGATCTACCAAATTTGCACACCGTTCACATAATGATGGATTTATGTGGAGAAGAGAAGGGCGAAGTCTCAGAAAGTAGCCTAGGTGGGCAAGGTGAACTTCGTTGGAACCCCATAGAGAACATGTGGGCTAATATGGTCAACTGCTGGGAGCCAGAGATGGTGGAGCGGAGACCGGAGGCACTAATGGCTCATACCCAGGCTCAGTGGGAGATGTTCCGCAACAAACCTAACAAATTCGACGCATTGTGGCCTCTGTGCCCGATAGACTGCGTGTCGTCATAGAGAAGGAAGGTGGCTGGACTGGATATTAATTGTCAATGTAAATAAAAAATTATTTTGTTTAAATAAATGTTGCTGGGTTGTCAAGGATTGTATAACTCCTACTTTGGCTATTTACATTTATAGAGTGTTCCTGTCTATTGAAATTATGAACCTGTAAAGATGACGAAAGTAGAGAATAACCAGAGGTTTATCTTTCCCCCGGCCAACGAGGGTTCAACCGCCGATTTTACAGCTGGTTAGCATATTTCTCGAATTTGGCTGGAGAGCAAGAAGTGCTGGGACAAAATTAAGGAAAATTGCTCCTAACATATAGGAATAAAAGTAACCATAGGAAATTTTTTAAATAGTCTCATTGTCTTTCCCAGCTCATTTTACCTATACTTGACTGCATTTCAACCCAACCATACTTAATCTAACCTAACTGAACGGATTGCATTGACCAGGTCAGAATTGAAAAATATGCCTCCGAATAGGGGTCCCTCTGAGTGTGCAGTGTGTTTTAAGATGTGATCTCGGGCACGGACGCGAATATTTTATATTTATTTATAATGCAAGTAAATCTTGGTTTAATCACGTGTTCTGTCTGACTTTTACTAGGAGCTAATTTTCTTTAGGATTATTACACATACAGCATGATATCGGTAATGTCAATTTAGACACATTCTTCTTTAATTTGTGTAGCTAACGTTATCCATTCATTACTTGATGATTCGAGAGAAAGATACACAGAATATGCGAGAGGGATAGTTTCGGAGTAATTTCATAATTCGTAGGATTTATGGTAACGGGTAATACAATAAACAAAGTATTAAAAATCTTTAGGATTTTATCATTATAAGGAGTCGTTACTCTGAAACACTCATCAAATACTGACTGGCAAACTACATTCCTAGCTAAAGTAATGACCCTACGTATCCGTTTGCTCAACCGGTGCCTTCCAGTGAACTTCACCTTGCCCACCTACTTTCCAAAACTTCGCCCTTCTCTTCCCCACAGCCACACACCGTTATCTCTGGAATAAATCAATCATTATGTGAACGATGTGCGAATTTAGTAAAACACCTACTGTTATGCACACACTATTTTTCACTACAAAAGGTTAATTAGCAAAAATCGGGGTAATCTATTAGGAGGTTAAACACACGTTTGGTCGCTAGGAGTGATCCATCTTCCCCATTCAGGTGTGGCTTCTAAACAAACATAACCCAGTTAATATAACAATCAATGCCAGTTGATTATCATTGGCAAATTGATTGATTGATTGATTGATTTTTGGCGCTGCAACATCGAGATCATATAGCGCTAGAAGAAGGTGATAGAAGAGGTGGGACAGCAAGCAGGAAGGAAATAGAAAGAAAAGAGACAGTTGAATAACTGAAAGAGATTGGCTGGGGCCGAAGGGGCGCCAAAACCCTTAAAGTATTGCCCTCTATCACTACCGGCAATACCCCCCTACGGGGTCTAAAGGAGAAAGGGAGTAGAGGTGGAGATGAGGGAAAGGTGAAGAAAGAACAGGATAAGAAAAGTGAAAAAGTTAGAAGGAGGTGAAGAATCTATCATTGGCAAAAGATCACATATTTCGACACTTATGTGTTTAACGTGGAATGTCAAGGAGTCAGGGCCGGTCCCGCATAGTCATTTTGTTAGATTCCTCCCCAAACACACTCGTAAGCCTTCGTTATTTCCCAAAAGCTGAGTATACCTATTCACCAAAACTATCAAGCACTAGTATTATTACAATATCTGTAAACTTTATTCATCAGGTTAATCCAATAAATCAGTCAAAAGTCATTTACACAGTTTAGATTCTTTCGTTTGGGCGCTAACAAACTACAACGAACAACTGTGGAATTGGTCCTAAATCTCCATACGATTTCATATCTAAATAGACTGGATAAGATAAGATAGTGTTCATTTGAGAGAGAGAGAGAGAGAGAGAGAGAGAGAGAGAGAGAGAGAGAGAGAGAGAGAGAGAGAGATTACAGTACACTTTAACGTGAGAGAGAGAGAGAGAGAGAGAGAGAGAGAGAGAGGGAGAGGGAGAGGGAGAGAGTGAGAAGGAGTATTTAGTAATGAAGGAATTTTACTATGCATGTAATACACTGTAACGTGACTTACAAATAAAATACAAAATCAGAGGTGAACATCAAATAATGCCTACCAAAATATGATGGCCAAAGCAAACAACCTATCTGCTCGATCTGCTCGAGTTGGTAGAAAAACAAGAAAACAAGGCAATGTTGCATGCTAAACATGAAATCCATTAAGAAGAAATATTCACTGTTCAGGCTACGAACAACTTTACCTTAGCTTCACCTGATCATTGTGTAATATAGTTGTTAAATTTCCATAATAGCATTCCTCAACCACTCTGCCTGAGAGCTCATGACTCATTGGCACGAGCATAGATGTTTCCCGAAACTTCAACCCTGCAGTCCACATTCCTTCCACAACTACACAGCGCCATCTATGGAATGAACTTTGAGGCAGGGTCATGTTCACTACAGAGGGAGAGTGTTGACGATCCGTATAATTTTCGACCACACACACACACTGCTGCCACATCTGCGATCTCTCGATACTGGGTGGCCCAGTCGGAACTGTAACAGACTGTACCTGATCTTGGATGATATCATAGATTACCCTCCACGAGCCATTTCTTCCACCACTAATGAACAACAGACTCCGAAACTCCGAGTTCACCGGTCTATTAGGGGCATTCATTCCACCTTCTTTCATTCCGATAATTCTACCTCTCAGAGTTAATTGGTCGTGAAGTCTGTCCATTTGGGGTGCTGAATGCTGATATAATTCTTGCTGCTGCTGACTGCATGGAGACCCGGTTACTTTGCCACCAAGCCATAAAGGTCATACCCTCATACTTCGGTTTCGAAATTGGTATAGACAACACTGTTTTAACTATGATTTGAAACCGAAGCAAATACCCTCAATGTGGGAAGAGTTTGAGTTAGCGGTCAGGACATACAACTTTGTTTGCATATTAGAAAAGTTCTTATGGGTGATAAGGCCGTTCCTCTTACCTGATTTTACATAGATATCAGTGCTTATTGCCGATAAAATTTGCATTGATACTTAGTACTGTAGTGATGATAATTGGTTTTATTAGCAAGGTTATTGCATCACAATATTGTCTGGTCTGCTACCATTGTTAATTATTCACCCAGAACCCATCACTTACTCGTATTATATTCAGAATACAGCTGCGTTCAACCGTTTCCGTGTTTCTCTCCGCGTTATATATCTTTTGGTCTCTCTTCTTAATTAACTTCCCGTAGGAGGTATTGCCTGCAGAGTTGCGGACAATATGATAAGGAACCCTTCGGTCTCCAACGATTCTCGTTTTTTTCCTGTTCCTCCGTTCCACCAAGCTATTCCCTTCGTGCTTGCTGTACCACCTCTCTATCACCTATAGAGTCTTACAGACATAGGTCGATTTTTTATTTTCATTCTCTTCAAACAATCTCTCTTTCACTTGTAATTGCAACCAGTAAGTAGCTTAGTATGGAATTGTAAAAGCTCGATTTTTGTCCCCTTACTTTACTCTTGAATATTACTATTTTTACTCTACTCTTGGAGGGAAACAAAAACCCACTGCCTTTAACAAAGAAAAAAAAAAAAAAAAACTAGTGTATGCTACAACTCTATCCTATAGCTGTATCAACCTGGTCTGGAAAAAAAAACAAGATACCGATGAGGAACAGGACTTGCCTTGCGTATACCAAAAATAAATCATACAAAGGACAAGTCCAGCTCCTCTCCAGTACTGGGTAAACACTGCCACCACTAGACCAACGTCGATCAGAGGAACCAAGTGAGCACACACACCGGAAGGGTAGCGTAACGTTACGTTAAGAAGGCTCGCGAGTAAGCAACCCAGAATACAGTTCCAACGGGGGTACGATCAGTGATTGGAATTAATAATCTACTACAATCTATAAAGGAACACAGTCTATTTGTTACATCGGTGACGAAAATACTCAGACAATTATAAACCCGTTTATTTTATCAATCTATTATTATATGAGAACAAAACAATACAATAATAATCTCTTTTCCCCTCTCCCTATCTAATATCTCCTACTCCCCTTTCTGTCAACTTGGATAGGAACAATTCCTTGTCTCTCCAGTTGACAGAGCTAACTCACATAAATCCAAAAATAAACAATTGTTACTATTAATATTCCCCCCTCCCTTAATACAGTTCCTAATCCCTTTTTCTGCCAACTAGGACAGGAAAAAGTCCGTGTCTCGCCAGTTGACAGAGCTAAGTACATATAAAAAAAAATATTACATTAAGTGTCCCCCCTCCCTTAATACCCCAAATAATCCCTAATAATCAATTTTGCACAACAAGGCCGAAAAAGGGTGGAGCCTAGACCTACCCCTACCAACAAGGACCCCATCTCACCACTACAGTCCCCTTCCCTACGCTTGGTAGCCCTCCCTTACTGATACACACGTGATATTAGGCGTTTACATGCAGTATATTACACATAAATACGTACACACACAACCTTGTATACACCGTGTACAGTGCGTAGTACTGTGTATACGCACACTGTACTCAAGTGGGACGTGTTTTTCTGTCTTGTGTGTGCTATCAGTGTCACACCTGATACAGGGCAGCTGGCTGCCTGGGCGAACAGTTTATCTGAGAAGCTGATAAACTGGATTGCTGCCTTCATGGAGACACAAGCCAAAATACACATAGGCCTACACGAAT
The DNA here is from genome assembly GCA_033782935.1 of Petrolisthes cinctipes. Lineage (NCBI taxonomy): Eukaryota > Metazoa > Arthropoda > Malacostraca > Decapoda > Porcellanidae > Petrolisthes > Petrolisthes cinctipes. Next base: position 934,651 of record JAWQEG010000074.1, read on the forward strand.
GTATACATGCAGTCGTGTATACACAAGGAGTTTCTCGCATCTCTCTGCTGTCTACTATACTCCAGGAGAGTCTAGACAGACAAAATTACACTGAAATACGTTTATTATCATTGAAAACCACTTAGACGCATTGTTTAGGTGTTTATTTACATGTTTAGAGCGTACGCAGAGCGTATGAAGTTTTCTTTCATGCGTTTCAGGGGATACTATTTTATTTATTTTCGGACTTTGACGCTCTGTCATACGCAAACGCGTACACCTAGGAGGCTCCCGTTTTCAGTTCCTGGTGTGTAAATTCAAGTTCTTTCATTCTGTAAGAACAAAATTTGCTTACATAAAAGTTGAAAATTGACCCCCAGAAGTCGGCTGGGGGTGAAAGAAAAAAGAAAAAAAGGTCGGTCCTAAGGGGTTAAGCAAAGTAGTGACCACTCTCATCTCAATTTCTGGTAAATCCATCAGTTCTACCCTTTCTGGTGTATATATTATACATAACATGATTTAAACATATTAGTGAGCTCAAATACATTGCCTTCTCCCTTGTTTAAAGTTTTATATTACTGTAATTTACATATTCAAGGCATGTATATATATATATATATATATATATATATATATATATATATATATATATATATATATATATATATATATATATATATATATATATATATATATATATATATATATATATATGTATGTATGTATGTATATATATATATATATATATATATATATATATATATATTGAACGTGCCAGAAAATCGATAGAAAGGCAAGAGCGGGTTACCACACGTAGTCCCACAAAGTCAGTCAGCTTGATCGAAACCGCTACAGCCGCCATTTCGACAATCACCTCGTACGCTCTCGAGCTCGTAACTCTTTCGTCTTTCGTGACGGGAATATAATAATCAAATGGTGAATATTTCTTGGTACAGTTACCAGAATATACCAAACCATTGTGGATTATTCCAGTTGGCTAATCGCAGCTCGCTGGCCAAATACGAGTACTGGAGAGGGGAGTTCCTGCCTTTTAGTTTAGGTAACGAAATCTCTGTAAGGTAAGTATTACGAGTGATATATAGGTGTGAAGCTGTATTGAAAATTGACAGCTGGTGGTAGAAAAATTATCTTGCTAGTCTATGTAACGATCTACAAGATAATGAACGAGTGTTAGTGTTGATTTGACATTATTTAGTTAATGTAATTGTGTAGGGAAGGTTCTGAAAAATCTGAAATAACATCTTAATTAATTAAGTAATTGAAGTGTTAGCTTTGCCTAATTCTTGTGTAATAAACGTAAGGTTAGGAATTCATAAAGAAAACATTGTAAGGAAAATTCGAAAGAAAAATTGTTGCAGACAAGGCGTTAAAGAAAAGAAGTATCGTTGCTTGCGTTATTTAGCTAGCTAGCTCATTTACTTATGTGTGTGTGTGTGTGTGTGTATAATTTATTATTGTAATTGTTAAATTATTATTGTTGGTCCGATTGAGAAATAAATATAGTAGAGTAACGTAAGTAGTCTTTGTGTGACCCTACATAACTGATAAGAACTACTATTCATACATATATAATGGGAACCCTAAAAAAATAATAGAATAATTAAGTATTGTATGAGGGAGGGAAGGTAGATTATCTCCAGACGATACAGTGCCTCAACGAACGACGTCCTGTGTTCTTGATCAAACTTGCTGGTGCGTAATTCATTAATACTACCTCAGTAATAACTTTATCTTCTCCCCCATTAAAGTTTTCCTCTTACTTATCGAAGTTACGAGGCTTTGCCTGTTGGTTGACAAGGTGGGGTTGAATTTCTCTGCCCCATGGTCATATCTTGTTTGCTAGAATAAGGAATCACTTTCGAAAGGAGTTTAGAATGATGTTAAGCCCCGTCCACAAACTGTTCGTCGTAAACACAGACAAAAACAAGGGTTTGCTCGCTCGCTCGCCTCTGGTGGTTTACTTTTGCCAAGTGTCTGTCGCAGACAGTGTTGGAAAGGGCTTACGGTCCATTTTTATGTTTTCACAAGACTTAGTATGTTTGCTTCTCTTTGTAGGCACTTTTAACATCATATCTCCTCATAGACTTTTTTTTTTTTTATCTTGGAATACATTGCTTAATAATTCACAGAGCAATGTTTCTCTTCTTATGTGTCATGAAACCAATTTTGTGAAACATCACTCGCTTCTATTTTAGTCACTGCCAGTGTGAGTTGTGGGCAGTGCTTGAACCGTATCATAAGCTTGGATTAGGCCTCAGGGTTTCCCTCTTCGATAACGAACGAATCTCAGTTATTCGAACACACACACACACACACGGTTTCACCCCGTGACAAAGTTGATAACACATATTGGTAGATATCACGAGTATTAAAGACTTTACTTTTACTGGATTGATCGGATGGTCGACTTTTCTTGAAGCTAGAAAGCTTATACAACAGGTGTTTTTTTTTTATTATTATTAATTGCGTCGTAGCGTCAATCATCAGGCATACAACAATACATACGGGTAGGCGGGACCCATGAGAATCAAATGACTACACACACACACGCGCGCGCACACACACACACACATCACGAAAACATAATAGAATGAAGCACAAGAATACAGACAAATATTTACATTATGACCTACTTAAATCCACCAAAACGAGGGTGGCATACCAGAAATTCCTCCAGAACCTGATGGTTCAGCAGGGTCAACAAACCACATCAAGTGGCAGGTCCCGGGGCAGCAAGTGTCGGACAGTGGGGCAGGCCAGGCAATAGTGCTCTATAGTGTTAGCACGAGGCGCTCGACACAAGTGACACTCAGTGAAGGGAGGCTCACCCTGCATCCCAGCAACCTGCCACGGTGGCCGGTAGCCAAGCCTCAAACGAGCAGAGACTACATTGTGCCTCCAAACCATGAGGCCTCGACGACGGTAGGAATATTTGTGACGGCAGACAGACTAGTAATGGGTGATGGAGATGCTGAAGGGCCTCTCTGCATCCCTACGTCGCTGTACAGGGAGGAGAGCAGCGGAGCAAACTCTAGAGAGGCAACATGTCAGGGAGAGAGGACGTCCAACACCACGAGGAGGCAGATGGCAGGCTTCCTTTGCGAGTCTCTCAACCTACATGGGATGGCACCCATAAAAATTTGACAGTCAATTTACGATGACGCAATAAGGTCAAAAACGATAAAATCTGCTGAACAACAGTAGGGTGTGTGGGCTGAACACTAGAGAGGGAATGAAGGGCAGTTTGGAGTCACAAAACATTTCAGCATTCACTCCACGTTGACAAACAAGACTGACAGCATCCAGAATGGCATACAGTTCACACAATGTTGAGCTAGAGTGGTTACAGAGACGACGGCCAACCCAGCCCCTTGGAGGTCACAACAGGTCAGGCGAGAAAATGGCACAACCTGCTGTACCATCCACCTGCAATGAGCCATCAGTGTAAAGGCAGTATGGATCTGTGATGGAGGACGTCACTGTTTCTATGTATTCCAGAGCCAACTACCACTGTAGAGAAGGCAGTTCCGACTTGGAAGTAGGTGTGAAGCTCACATAAGGTGTTGGTAGCATCCACGGAGGGGGCCTTGGAGAGACGTCTGTAACCATTATATCTATATTAAGACTACGGAGCATAGAGGAAACAGACCTTATAAGAGTACGTCCAGCAGGCAGTATGGGAGGGATAGGGGAGTTTGGTCTAAGAGAAGTCCTGACTAACTGAGAGCAATGGGGTGAAAGATGTGGGAAATGGAGGCACTTGACAGTGAAGCAAATAACATTACAATAATTTCTCTCGACTAATGGGGGAAGAGGCAACTCACACTGCATGTTCACTATCCTGGTCGACATTGGACAACTGAGAATTATTCTCATTGCTCTATTCTGAAATTTTTCTAAAGTTTCCAGAGTAGCCTTAGGAAGTTGAATCAAAGAAGGGGAGAGGTAATCAACAACTGAACGGATAAAATCAATATAGATGGTTCTGGCTACTGGGATGGAGATGCCCTAGTTGTTAGTGAGCCAATGAAGTGGTGCAAGTCGGCGCTGGAGACGACCCAATAAATCCTGGACAATGGGATGGTCTTGAGGTCTGGCAGGGACAATCGGCCAAATATTGACTGGTGCGCCCAGGTAGCGGTACTGGGAACACATGGGAATGACAGTCCCTCCAATGGTGACCACTGGCTGAGCTTGAGGAAGGCGGCAGGTGAATATTCTGCTCTTATCTGGGGAGACAATAATGCCACAGTGAGAGGAGGCCACAGAGAAGGAGTCAAGAAACCGCTGGAGATCCCTTGGTGAGGTAGAATGAACACAGATATCATCAGCATAGCAAGTAATTGTAGTTCCAGGAATATCAGGGAGAGAAGTGAGCAACCGATGCATCAGAATAATAAATAACAATGGGCTGAGAACACCACCTTGAGGCGTACCAAGATGAAAACTTCGCAATGAGCGCACCACTGAAAAACACATGGGAGGTCCTGTTACTCAGGTAGCCCCGAATCCACCGTAGTAGATTACCCTTTATCCCAATGTCAACCAGTTGATCCAAAATGACGTCTCTATTAGCTACATCGAAGGCACATCGACGGTCACCACACCGTCCCTGAAAAGACGAGAGTACAGGTCGACTAGGCAGTGGTGTGTGCTCCGTTGGGGAAGGAAACCAAACAGCCATGGAGAAAGGCGATCCTGCTGTCTGTACATGAGACGATTGAGTAAGATTCTCTCCATAACCTTACAAAAACAGGAAGTAAAGTAAATAGGCCTGAACTTCGCAGTGCCAGGCTTAGGGATGGGTATTATTGTGCTGCTGGTCCAGGCTCGTGGTACACAACCGTCACGAAGACAAAAATTGTACAGTCGAAGTAGAGGGTTCCCAGGAACTTGCTGAAGTAGGCACAGCACAGCATAAGTAACACCATCATCACCTTGGGAAGAAGCTCTACCCCGAGAAAGAGCACGTCGCAACTCCTCCTCAGTTATCTCCTCTGCATCAACGTCATCATCTTGCAACAGAGCAGACATTAGACATACAACAGGTGTGGCAAAACTTCATATTTTTTACGTATTTGATTCCATGAACCATGTGAATAAACAAAATTCACATTGCTATTACAACCAAATATAGTTTTACTAATGTCCATTCCATTATTGAAGATAGTATTTATCTGGCAAATTTTCTTTGTATTTGTTACCATGTATATCAATCGATTCGAGGTCATGCACCATGTTTCGGGGTTCACTCCTCAGAGAAAAGGAGGAGATGAAAATAATAGTCTGCAGGTTTCCTGTGTTGTATGCTTATATGTCATGTAGTATAAAGGAAGTGACTTCCTACATCATTTACATTTACTCTGATACATCAGTCTAACCTTCTGTTCGAGTATAATCATTAGGATTATTGATAAAATATTAATCGATTAATCTCGGTAATACTATTATGATTAATAATAATGATCTAGTAGGCGACTCATATATCCAAGAAGGCGACGCTGCCACATCATAGGGTTGGCAAGAGGAGGATGGTGAAGAACTCCTTTCCGTAATAGTACAGCTCCGGACATATCAAGCGACAACACCCTATCCATCTGCAACTTGGTTCGGTCCTCGTCGGATCTGGCAACAGTTGCAGGTGGAGGGAGGGGGGATGTTAGTAGGAGAGGAGAGAAAATGTGGGCGGGGCTAATTGGAGGTAATGTGTGAGGGTGAAGAAGCAGCAATCTGGCTGGTGGGAAGGAGGGAATTCAGGGAAATGAATGATCAGGTAGAGGAGACTTGTGTCAGGAGGAATGAATGAAGTATACACTGTGAAAGGTAGGTGGATATAGGAGAGAAATATGTGCTGATTTGAGGCGAGGGTGAGGGGGAAGAGGGTACGGTAAGACAAATGAAGGTGATTAGTTCAAAAGTAATAACAAACAAATATTAATTAGAATATCTGTTACATTTTATCCTTTAAATAAAGGCACTGTCTTTTGTTCACCACCGCAGTGAGATAGACAACTGATTATTTTCCTTTGGATATTAGACAACAAATAATGATGTTTACCGACCTTTCGGACCCGAACCTTTCCGCTTTCTGTGTTCAGCTATCCCTGTATTCCTTTTATCCCTCGTGCTTGCCCCGTAGGGGGGGTATTGCCTGTAATGATGTGGGCAATACTTTAAGGGTTTTGGCGCCCCTTCGGTCCCAGCCACTAGCTTTTAGTTCTTCAACTGATTATTATCAGCTGAGTTTTGTAAATAACCCACACGTGATATGATGCGAGTTCTACTTGTGCCTACCATTTCGTCACCCCAAACACAGAGACATAATTATATAATTAGCCATCATGTCTGACAGCCGTGCTGAAAACTTTCCCCCAGGAAAAAATGAAGAGCTGCTAACTTCACGGATAAAGAAAGAACTAATGATAATATTACAGGAAGTATTAGAAAGGACAGTAATATTTAGGTCCTTTAATTTGATTAACTAGTGTAGTGACTACCAATCCAAAGTTATTGCGTGGAGGGCTGTCACAGAGGCTGTTAATAGTATAAGTAGTTTACCGAGGGACGTGCAGAAAATCAAGAAAATATGGTGTAGCCTTTAAGTTAAACGTGAAACAATAAGGCAGCCAATGAAATAAGATTGTTAAGCCATCCCATCGCATGAAGACTATTTAGAGTCAAGTGAAGACAGGATTATTCTATGTATTATTATTCAAGCTTTGGTTTTCTTCTAAATATATTACTTTAGTGCTTAAGGGATTTTGTTAGTTTATTTTAGTGTTCATGCTTAGTTTTTTATGTTTAAATTCTAGAGAAAGGGTTAAGGAGGGGTGTATTATTTTAACCTCTCATCTAACCACCCTAATAAAATTACCCTAACATAATGTTATGCCCTATGATGATTATAATGATTTAATGTTATATCAGGTCAATTTGGCTAAATTCTATATTATAAACCCATGGGTTAATTAGATGATTATATTGACATAAGGCAAATATTCACTATTTTCTTGAAAAAGAAATGGAGTACCAATATATTTTCCATTTAAGGATTAATAAGACAGTAACCTAAGTGGAGAGTATAATTTTTTTAAGTTCATAGCTTACCATATATTAAGATAAATCTCTCTACCTCTGGTAACTGTTTGTTGTGAATCATAATAATTACTATATTATTTGTTTTTGTGTCATGTTGCTGTGAGATTACAGTATTTGATTTACTTTTTTTTAATTAGTAGCATATATTGATGAAGTTTCAGTACAGTATAACAAATTAAATGATCAATGTAGTACCAAAGGAGTGCTGCATATAGTACTTCTATAAATAAATTATTCATGAGCATCAATGCAATACCTATTAGAAAAGTTTAATAAAAGATAGATTTTTTTCATGAAGATATATATATATATATATATATATATATATATATATATTTTGTTTGTTTTTGCAAAGACTGATACTGTGTTAACTCAGGTTTCTAATTTCTTTAAACAAACTGTTACTGTATCAAACTCAGGTTCATTTTTAGTGTCTTTATTTTATAAGTTGATAGGTTAATGAAATATGGATATAATTATATATAAATTTATTTCTTACAAATATTTTATACCGGCAAAATGTATGGTGTTAGTGTGAGCATTTATTTAAAGTGAGTCAAAATATATTTCATTCTTCTGATCCCACTTTTCTATAACTCAATGAAGAAAGCCTCACAAGATATTTACACACTGGGCCAACTGTATGTATTGAACGTATTGGATATACTCTCCTCTTGTCCTAGGGTTGGTAAATGGAGTGAAGAGGCAAGTTAAAAAGGGGTACCCGCAGTTGTATTTGGTGATTGGTGGCATAATGTTTGGGTAGCATGGATTACTTTAAGATATTTTAATATAATATTGTATAAAGAAATTTATACAGATATAAATATTAATATATATTGGTGTTAAAAAGAGAGGTTGAAGTCATAACTTTGATTTTATGACATCATGAAAGTTGTAAAAGTGTGCCATTGAAAAAGGAGAAAGTATTGGCGAGGAGAGTTGAAAGAGAGTGGTCGGTCGATCAGGTGATTTTAGTGGAGAGAGGAAGGTTGTCAGGAGGTCCTGTTTGTGTTGTGTGTTTGGCTTATAATAAGAAGTTGTGTGTGCGTTGCTGTGGTGAATTTGTTGCTGAGGAGTTGGTTTGTAGTGGTGTTGTCAGTTATTGGTGTGACTTATTAAGAGAAGACTGTTTTGTGGTGTTGGAAATTGGTGTCGGTGAGTTGTGTCAGCGAGGAATACCACCAACACATATTACTGTATACATAAATATGGTAGTGTATAACTGAATTATGACTTTTGTATGTGGTCAATATAATTAAACAGGTTAGGCTGCAAAATTATTGTCAATTTTGGTAGCAGAGCGTAGTTCCTCTGGTAATTATTTACGTGTGTGACCTTCCAATATGGCGTCGGTAATTAAAAATCCCCCCGTGTTGGAAAACATAGACAATTATGAACAGTGGAAGGAGGATGTTTTGATGTGGAAAGAAATTACTGATATGAGTAAGAATAAACAAGCATTAGCTGTTCATCTTACACAGAAAGGGCAAGCAAGAGAGGTAGCAAATCAAGTGTCAACAGCAGACAAAAAGAAATATAATGGACTAGAAATTCTTATAGATAAACTTGATGAAGCATTCCTGAAAGAACCTGAGAGAAGAAAATTCATGGCATATCAAGATTTTGAGGAGTGTATTAGGAAGGAAGTGATGGCAATTTCTGCTTTTATGAGAGAATTTGACACAAAATATTTCAATATGAGAGAAAAAGGGATGGTGTTACCTGATGAAGTACTAGCATTTCGGTTAGTTAATAATTGCAAATTAACAGAAGTGCAGAGAGACCAAGTGATGGCTTCAACAAAACCATTGTCATTTAAGGAAGTGAGAGCAACACTTAAGAGAATGTTTGATTCCAGTGTCGGTTCAGTTAATGATTTTGATAATGGTAGAAATTGGGGTAGAAGATATAATAGGTTTGGAAGACACCAGAGAAGAAACTGGAGGAATATGGGACATGACAGGGGCTGCTTTGAGTGCAGCTCTATGGATCACTGGGCTAGGAACTGTGATAAAAGGAAAGAGATGGATAATGCAGAGTTATGACTAGATAATTTTTTTGAGGACCACAGTAGTATAAGAACATTGAGAAAAGAGACAATAGGCTGCGCAGTTTTGGACACAGGCTGTAATGTGAATGTATGTGGTGCAAAATGGTTAGAGGAATGTGAGGAAATGCTGGATGAAAATGAAAGAATAGATGTTAAAGAATACAGTACAGATAAATATTTCAGGTTTGGTGATGGTAAATCTGTGAAAGCACACAAACGGGTGAAAATACCTGGATATATAGATAAAGAAAAATAGAAATAGAAACCGAGGTCATTATGTCAGATATGCCCCTACTGCTTAGTAAAACATTTATGAAGAATATGGACATGGTGATAAATTTAGGCGATGACAGCATCCGATGGAGAAATGGTGAGATTAAAGCTCTGAGAATTACCAGTATAGGCCACTATTGTTACGACAGCCTCATAAAAGACTTGTAATAATGATTATGTTCCGAGTAGCCTAATGAGCTTTTGTTCCCGCACTTCAAGCCAAGGCGGAAGTGACGCTTGATTGATTGATTGATTTAGAAATGCCATGAGGCATTTGGCGGCGCAACAGCTATGGTCATATACCGCCCAACACAAAGTAGTCATCTACATCATTAATAAAATATTTACACAAACTAAACAGACTTCTCCACCCCGCAAGGGATAGGCAGCATGAATAAAAGAACATACAAACTAAAAGGCACATTTATACTAAAAAAAAAAACCCTGACTAATTCAAGTAAAATATATAAAAGATAAGAAAACGTTGAACTATCTAAAAAGCCATAAATATAATAAAATTCACAACTTTTGGAGGAGGCCAGCCTCCTCCACATAGGAGAGGGTGTTCCCTCCCACACTACAAGCCTCCTCCCCGAGCACCTGGGAGAGACTGTAAGAACCGTCACCCTTCCGGTACTCGGAGAGGTGCCTACGACGAAGGTCCCCAAGGCTGGGACACTCGACAATAAGATGCCGTACTGTCAAAGGGACAAGACAATCATCACAGTAGAGAGGGTGAGCCCTCTCCATTAAAAAGCCATGAGTCAATAATGTGTGGCCAATGCGGAGACGGACAAGAGCTGTCTCCCACCGGCGGGACAGGCCACTGTAGCTCCACAAACCAAGACGCTGGCGGATGTCGCGGAGCTTGTTAGCCCCGACGGCGTCCCATCTGTCCTGCCAGCAGGAACGAACGGTAGCATCTATGTAGGGTCGAAGGTCCACTGCAGGAACAGGATGACGCCTGGCAGGAGGCCGGGAATTGGAGACCACAGCCTTAGCCAGGGCGTCAGCCCTCTCATTCCCATCAACACCCACATGGGCCAGGACCCAACAAAAAGTGACTTTCCGGCCACGACGACCCAGGAGGACAAGCCACTCAAGAATGGCCAACACCAGGGGATGGGAAGAGTTAAAATTGCACAAGGCCTGCAAGGCACTACAGGAATCGCTAAAAATAGTAAACGAAGGCTGAGGGAGAGTAAAAATCACTTGAAGGGCATATAAAATGGCCGAGAGCTCAGCAGTTAAAATGGACATGACAGAAGGGAGCCTGCCTCCACGGCAAAAGTGAGGAAAGACAACTCCAAAGCCAACTCCAGCATCAGACTTTGACCCATCAGTGTACACAGGGAGGGACTCCCTGTGAGTGAAGGCATGTTCTAAAAAGAGGGAACGAGCCACTGGAGGAGGAAGAGATTCCTTCTTGTCTGTAAAGCAGGTGCAGGGGAAAACTTCTGGAAGAAGCCATGGAGCCACCCTGGGGACCCTCACAGGACAAATCTGGTAGTCATCTATGCCCATCTCCTCCATAGTCTTCCTGACCCGGAAGCCAAAGGGCCATGGTGCACGAGAATGTAAAAGGTAGTACTGAGACATGATATCAGATGACACCGCCAAGCAAGGTAGGGAGTCAGGAAGTCGATGTAATCGATGCCAACAACGAACCATCAAGGACTGACGACGGAGATCAAGAGGTGGCTCATTAGCGTCCACCAGGAGACTGGGGATTGGGGACGACCTAAAGGCTCCGGTCGCCAGACGTACTCCAGCATTATGAACAGGGTCTAAAACTCTGAGACGGGCATCAGTGGCAGAAGAGTACACCTCACACCCATAGTCGAGTTTTGACCTAATAACAACATGGTATAGGCGGAGGAGGGTGGCCCGATCAGCCCCCCAGGATGTATGGCTCAGGACCCTCAACAGGTTAAGAGCTTTGAGGCAAGAGACCTTAAGTGTACGTAAGTGGGGAACCCAAGTCAAACGTTTGTCAAAAAGGAGACCCAAAAAGCGAGTCTCCTCGACACATCGTATCCGATGACCATACATGAATAAGTCCGGATCCGGGTGGATGCCTCGGATGCGGCAGAAGTGCATAGCAACTGTCTTGGAAGGAGAAAATCGAAACCCATGAGAATCAGTCCAACGTGACACCCTGTCAAGGGCAAGCTGCATGCGCCGCTCCGCCACTGACATACAGGAAGCAGCAAACCAGACTGCTAGGTCGTCAACGTACATCGAGTTAGCTATACCGTCTGGAAGGGATGAGGCAATGGCATTAATTGCTACTGCAAACAATGTGACACTGAGGACGCTTCCCTGGGGGACGCCCTCCTCCTGTGCAACAGATGCTGAGTGGGTTGTACCAACCCTCACAGAAAAACTGCGACCACTGAGAAACTCCTTAAGAAAGCGTGGAAGGCGACCCAGCAGGCCATATAAATGGAGTTGCTGCAGGATGCCATATTGCCATGTAGTGTCATAGACTTTCTCTAAATCAAAGAATACACAGACAAGGTGTTGATGTCGTGCAAAAGCCTCACATGCAGCAGCTTCCAACCTGACCAGAGCATATGTAGTGGAACGGTATTTACGAAAGCCAGACTGGGACGGAGACAGAAAATCACCCCGTTTCAAGAAGTATACCAGTCTGACATTCACCATCTTTTCAAATAGTTTACAGAGACAGGAGGTCAAGGCAATTGGTCGATAATTGAGGGCAACACCAGAGTCCTTGCCCTGCTTGAGAAAAGGAAGGATGGTAGCAACCCTCCACCCAGAAGGGAAGACACCCTCCAGCCAGATTCTGTTATATACAGCTAAAAGAAATGAGATCGCTTCCTCACCCAAGTGTCGTAACATTGCATATGGGATGTTGTCTGGCCCAGGAGAAGTGTCGCCGCAGAGAGAGAGAGCAGAATGCAGGTCTCTCAGGATGAATATATGGTTATAACTTTCATTCTCGTTCCCTGTGAAATCCAGAACTGTACGCTCCTTGGCTCTTATCTCATGCCTGACAGCCAGAGGTCGAGAGTCACGGCTGGAGACCTTTGCAAAAGCCTCCGCCATGGTATTGGCCACAGTCAAACCATCCATGATCTTAATTCCATTGACCTTAAGTACAGGTGAAGAACTAGGAGAAAACTTCCCCGCCATCTTACGGACTCTCCTGAACACTTGGGTGAGTGGAGTTTTAGTATTAATTGAAGACACTTAGGCCTTCCAAGATGCACGTCTGGCCTCTTTTAAAACTCGTCTAGCCCGAGCCCTTGCCCGTCGGAAGTCCTCTAAAAGAGTTGGGTCCCCACGACTGCGACGAAGGCGAGAGAAAGCAGCGCGCTTCTCCCGCACAACAGTGGTGCAGACTGGTGACCACCAAGGGACAGGACGTTTGGGAAAGTAGCCAGAAGTTCTAGGGATAGAGTTGAGAGCAGCAGAGTGGAGCATATCAGTGAAATATGTTACAGCCTCGTCAGAGCTACCGAAATCGGCTACAGAAGAGACCGAAGAAGTTAGCTCTCTAAAAAACTGCCAGTCAGCCTTCTCTAATTTCCACCTAGGAAGACGAGACTGTGGTTCGTACCTGTTACCTTCTAAAAGTATAGGGAAATGGTCACTGCCATATAAGTCAGGCAACACTCTCCAAGTAAAATCCAACATAGCACTGGGTGAGCAAAGGGAAATGTCAATGGCGGTAAAAGTCCCAGTAGGGCTATTAAAATGTGTCACATCTCCCGTATTTAAAACCCCTAATCCCTCATCCTCAATAAAAGAAGCCAATAAAACACCCCTGGGGTTGACCGAACTGTCACCCCACAGAGGATGATGACCATTAAAATCACCCAATAAAATAAAGGGAGAGGGAATGTCCCATACAAGACGGTTGAGATCACCCCTCTCAACTGTAACACTGGGAGGAAGGTATAGACTGCATACAGTGTACGGGCAGTCCATAAAAACCTTAACTGCAATAGCCTGGAGCGGAGTGTCAAGCTCCAGGCTCGTGCATGGAATATCTCGGCGAACTAGGATGGCAGAGCCACCATGATGACCCTGCCCTTCAAATGAATTGGAATAAAATGCTGAGTATGCTGGAGGACTGGCAGGAATGTAGTCCCCAAGCATTGTCTCTTGGAGAGAAACACATGCAGGAGAGAAGCTAGAGAGAAGAACGCGCAGTTCCTCCCAAGAAGCACGCAAGCCACGGCAATTCCACTGAAGGACCTTGAACGGTGTTACTTTAGTACTGATTTTTGGGAAGCCTCACGGAGGTACTTCCCACTACCACCTCGACCTGAGGGTTTATTCAAACAATAAGATTTGTCTAATCCTGGGCCACTAGAAGAAGAGCGAACCCGAGGAGTAGTACTTGGGGCAGTAATTGGGACCCGTAGATGAGTCCCTGAAGCATCTGATATGTTAGAAGAAGATGAAGGTATATGAGATGGGATATTCTTTGAAACAATTACATTGGTTCTGTCCTGTACAGCAGTGGTATCACTGACACAGGCAGATACATCAACATCCATAATACAGGTGGTAGAATCACTCCGCTGCTCAAGCGGAAGAGAAAGTGAATCTTTTGAAGTCACAACATCCGTGGCATCCACATTAACTTCACGCCCCTCTGATGATCCCGAAGGAAGCTTGCGAGGAGGAACTTCTGTTGAATCAAGAGATTCATCAGAGCCACGAGAACGCTTCTGGTGAAATTGAGAGGAAACTATGGATGAGTCCACAGAGATGGTTGCCTCACAAGGTGGAACATCTATAGAGTCAAGTGCCTCAGAGGAACCACGAAGGGGTCTCTGTGGCAGTTTAGGTGACTTAAGTTTCCTTTTGAGAGAGAGTGTGGCAGCGTGAACCTCTACCACATGGACACCTTTAGCTAAAGTCTGAGAATTGTCATCAGTTGAAGGGTCACCAGAATGAGTGTCTGATAAAGTTTCCAAGACAGAGAAACTATTATGTAGAGTAACCTTAGAAACGTTCTCACTAGAGCAAGAAGCAGCTGCCTCTTGAGAGGGTTGAGAGGGTGATGCAACCGATTTAGGGCGAAGGGAGGAGGCGTATGTCTTCACACCACCATCCTTCTGTCGCCTGAAGTTGAGTTGCCGTCTGGCACTACCTATGCTAATGAATTGAGTATTAGCCAAGTGGAGGATATCCTGCTCAAGTAGGTACATCTTACATTGGCGAGAACGCAAGGGGTGAGAATCTCTGCAGTAAAAGCAGTAACTCTCTGACCGACACTCAGAAGTAAGATGTGAGTCAAGAGCAGAACAATTACCACACCGGGAACGGTTGTTGCAGTTCCTTTTCCCATGACCAAACTCATAACAACAGAAACACTGTAGGGGACGCTCAACAAAAGGCTTCACCTCAAATGAGGTGGGGTTAATGTTAATGCGATCTGGGATATGCGAGCCATAGAAAGTGAGGATGATCATATTTTTACTGCCTTTCATCTTCGTTACTCGTTGGACACTGTCTGGGCACATAGCGAGAATGTCCTCTTCAGAGAATTCATACAGGTCCTCATTATATATACGCCCCTTGCTATAATTAAATGTTCGATGTGGTTTAATAGATTCAAACATGCTATCAGAAGGACAGGGGAGATTGAGGAGCATCATGGCCTGTGTAAGATCTTTGGCTCTGATTAAAACTCCCTTACCATATTTCTTTATGTGGCCCATTGGTAATAATCCAATTTCTTTCTCAAGATACCGGGAAGCATGGATAATGTTACCACGTCCCTCCCTGTAGTAAGCCACAAACCAAAAGGGTGTAGGAACCCGACGTTCCTTTGGGACATGCTCTGCAGAGTCATCAAATATATTAGGGCAGTAATCATTGTCACTGTCAACTACATCGATGGACCGTATCATCTGAACTTTACAATGAGTATCCCCCACCGTCAGAGAATCTTTTGACTCAATGCTGCTTTGGCAGCAGCATTTGTATTGAAAGTAATATAGCACCGATTGGACCTACAATCACTGTCATATGTGATTCGGATTCGGAGGACTACTCCAAAGCACTTAAAAATGGAGTGGATAGCGCCATAGGTAAAGGATGCGAGTACATTCGTTAACATTAACGTGTCCAAATCGTTAACAGGGTTCTTCGACACAAGACCCGACCTGCCAGGTCTACTCTTATTTGCAGCTTTCTGCATCTTACCACGACCAGAGAGTGACGTCTCGAGGGCCTGGTCGACCACCGCTCGAGGAAGAGATTGGGGCTTTTCTGTATGCATATATCATTGGTTTAGTGTTTTTGGCCCCAGGAGCCAAGAGCTACTACCTACCGGGCAGATGAGGGGACCGAGCGCTGGTCGCCGCGGGCGGGGTACCTCTTCCCCCACGGGGCCACTCGTTTAAAAAAGCAGCCCCAATGGCTCGAAAGTTTGCCCACGACGGTGCTGAGACCCCCTTCCCCAACATCTCCCGGCCCAGACACCCAACCATCCAACATAGGACGGCCCCTAGAGGGCAGTCCCTCCGGAGGGCAGCGCTGTTTGCCCGTACTGGCAGCCTAATGCATGGGAACCATTTAGTCTGGTCTCTCACTGGCGAACTTACTAGCATGGGAAGCCCTCTCTCCCCGAAATCGGGACAGAGCAGGGGCCGGAGCCCCCTCTAGTCTAGCTCGCCAGGTCTCAGAGACACGCAAGCCCCCCCACCACGTCAAGGCGGTTCCCGTTGGGGGGGCGCGGAAGTGACGCAATAGGCGCCTTGTCTGTAGAACATTCGAGAAGCTCCCCTTTTCGTTGTCCTTGTGACGTCATAGTCGTGGTGGTGTTGTGTGGGGAGAGCAGTTAGCAGAAGGGGTGTGAACTGTGAGGACGTTCGTTTTGAGTGGGGACTACTCTTCACTCGTATTTGTATCTAAATATAATTATAAGTTTGTCTGTATATATATATATATATATATATATATATATATATATATATATATATATATATATATATATATATATATATATATATATATATATATATATATATATAAGTATTCTCACTCTTGTGCCATTAGTAATAGCATATTCAAAGCCTGTGTATGAGTTTAATTACGTGTTTATTTTGGTGTGTTTGCCCACCGAAGTCGGCTGGGTAGCCATTGTATCGAAGTGTTATTATTAAGGTAATCGCTTCTGCCATTATTATTTTGAACACTATATTGAATTATTTGTGACGGATGTTAACATGTATTGAATTTTCAGGGATTAATAATTGATCAGTGCTTACTTTAACTATATCTTGGTTGTGTGTGTGATTAATTAATCATTGCTTATACTGGGATAACGTATTTTTGTTCAGGTTTAATTGTTGTAGCATATCAAATCAGGCATTGTTTTGTTCTAAATAGTAACTTGTGTGTATTATACATTCCCAGAGTAATTATAGTAACTTAAATTTTCTTTGAGTTTAATCTCTACTTCTTCTAAGAATCTAAGTAGAACCTGGGTTACGAACTCGACGTGTTTTTATATATTTTATACTCAACTAGAGACTCAAACTTGCCCATAGTTTCTCCATTTAATTCCATAGTCAGATCAATGTCTGTTATTCTCATACTTAATGTCGAGGACCGTAACACTATGCTATTGCTATCTTTTGCCGGAATTTTGAAGGTGAAAGAAATTTCATGAAGTATGTACTGTATACTTATGGAGAAGAGAGTTCAAAGAGGAAAGCGTTAAAATTGCACAAACAATTTGGATATCCCTCAAAAGAATAGCTACTCAGAGTGGTTAGGGATGCAGGCATAAGAGATGAAGAGCTGGAAAAATAAATAAGGAAACTTGGAGAGACATGTGAAACGTGCATTAAGTTTAAGAAAACACCTTGTAGACCAATAGTAAGTGTACCTATGGCTCAACACTTCAATGAGATAATCAGCATGGATCTTAAGATCTGGAAAGAGAAGTACTTCTTGGTCATAATTGATTTGGCCACAAGGTACTGCAATGCATGAGTAATCAAGAGTAAGGAAGCAAATGTTATTATAGATGCAGTTATGAGACATTGGGTGGCACTGTTTGGGGCTCCCAAGAAAATACTAACTGACAATGGAGGTGAATTTAACAATGATAAAATCAGAAGTATGTGCGAAAATTTCAACATGTAACATTGTGCACTGCAGCTGAAAGTCCATGGAGCAATGGTGTATGTGAATGACTTAATGCAGTGCTTAAAGACAATGTGCTGAAGATTCAAGAAGGAAATCAATGTATAGGATTGAAACTGCACTAGCTTGGGCTGTTGCTGCTAGAAATGCTCTGCATAATAACCATAGGTTTTCCCCTAATCAATTGGTTTTCAGTTTTAACCCAGGTCTACCCAATATTGGAGAGGATAGTCCCTCAGCACTGGAGAATATTACACCATCACAGACTTTGGCAAACAATCTTCTAGCCCTGCAGAATTCAAGAGAAGAATTTATAAAGGCAGATGCTAATAAAAGAATAAGGAGAGCCTTATCACAGAACAATAAGAAAACTGAAGATGAAAATGTGGATATTGGTAATTATGTGTATTACAAACGTGGTGGTGTAGATAGATGGTGGGGTCCAGCACGAGTTATTGGATAGTAAGATCAATATTTTGAGACAAGGAGGACAAATAGTGCGGGCTCACATATGTAGAGTGAAAGGACTGGGGAACCAAGGCAATACTACTGACAGTGATGTGGAAGCTAACAAGAAAGAGAAGGAAACAAATGAAGCAGTAAACCAACTTCAACAAAACCATGATGATGATGATGAAAAAAGTAACAATGAACAGGAAGTAACTACAGAAGTGAATAATGATGAAGAGTCAGAAAGGACGACTGTTGTACCTAAAATAGGAAAAAGGTATGAAGTGACAATGGCTGATTCCCATGAGATAATCAATGTCAAAATATTGAGTAGAGCAGGCAAGGCAACAGGAAAATATAAGAACTGTTACAATTTTCGTAGAAAACAGGATGGGTAAGAAGAATCTTGGATAGATTTTGGAAAAGATGTGAACAATATAAGAGAGGTGCGGGACGATGATGAGATAATGATCACCATTACTGATGAGAAGACGATGGAGGCTAAGAGAAAAGAAATTGATAATTGGAAAGTTAATGAAGTGTTTGAGGAGGTGGAATATGAAGGCCAAGCTACCATATCCACAAGATGGGTAGTAACAGAAAAGCATATCAAGGAAGACAAGGTATTAAAAGCTAGATTAGTAGCGAGAGGATTTGAGGAAGAACATGGGGAGAGTATAACTACAGAGTCACCGACATGTAGTAAGGAAGCATTGAGACTGGCACTAACTATTATACTAATGAAGGAATGGGCATGTCACTCCATTGATATAAAGGCAGCATTTTTACAAGGTCAAAAATCAATCGTGATGTGTACCTGCAACCACCACCTGAGTTTTTCTGTGGCAAGGTGTGGAAGTTAAAGAAGACTGTATATGGGTTGAGTGATGCTGCTAGAGCCTGGTATGAGACAGTAAAAAATGAGCTGATAAGACTGGGTATGAGAGTATCTAAATATGAACCCGCAATGTTCATGTTAAAAAAAGTTGAGAATTTGGAAGGTATAGTATGTATACATGTAGATGATTTCTGTTGGGGAGGCACAAAGCAATTTGAAGAGTGTGTGATATCAAGACTTAAGAAGGACTTCCTTGTTGGTGCCACAGATTCTGGACAGTTTAAGTATGTAGGAATTAATATTGCACAAGATGATGGTGGAATAAGTTTAGATCAAGAGAGTTACATAAAATCTCTCCATCAAGTGGAGATAAGCCAGAAAAAAAGCCAAATAAAGGAAATATCTTTGAATGAGGAAGAAGTTCACAGATACAGATCAGTTGTTGGTCAGCTCAATTGGATAGGGACACAAACAAGGCCTGACATTTCATTTGATGTATGTTCCTTAAGTATAAGGTTTGGAAAATGCACAGTGGGAGATATGATAGAGGCAAACAAGGTGGTTAAAAGATTAAAAATAGACCAAATAAGCATATTCTTTCTAGTACTAACTAGAGATGCATTTCTGGAATGCTACAGTGATGTATCATTTGCAAATCTTAATGACTGTGGTTCTCAAGGTGGATTTATTATCTTTCTATCTGATGAAAGTGGCAAGAGATGTCCTATCATGTGGAAATCAAAGAATATAAGGAGAGTAGTAAAGTCTACGTTAACAGCCGAAACATTAGCATTATTAGAAGTAGTTGAGAGTGCCTATTACATAGGAAAAATTATGGAAGACATTGGTGTAAGCAAAGAGGTGCCTATAAAATGCCTTGTGGATAACAAGTCGCTCGTCGATGCCTTGAGGTCAATGAAGAAAGTGGATGATAAGTATCTTAGAATTAATATAGCCTGTTTAAAGAAAATGTTAGAAAGAAAGGAAATAACTTCAGTGGAATGGGTATCTACAAATAAGCAAGTGGCAAATTGCTTAACCAAAATAGGAGCATCACCACTCACTTTACTTGAAGCAAAAAAAAAAAAAATTGTTGTATTTGGTGATTTGTGGCATAATGTTTGGGTAGCATGGATTACTTTAAGATATTTTAGTATAATATTGTATAAAGAAATTTATACAGATATAAATATTAATATAAATTGGTGTTAAAAAGAGAGGTTGAAGTCATAACTTTGATTCTATGACATCATGAAAGTTGTAAAAGTGTGCCATTGAAAAAGGAGAAAGTATTGGTGAGGAGAGTTGAAAGAGAGTGGTCGGTCGATCAGGTGATTTTAGTGGAGAGAGGAAGGTTGTCAGGAGGTCCTGTTTGTGTTGTGTGTTTGGCTTATAATAAGAAGTTGTGTGTGCGTTGCTGTGGTGAATTTGTTGCTGAGGAGTTGGTTTGTAGTGGTGTTGTCAGTTATTGGTGTGACTTATTAAGAGAAGACTGTTTTGTGGTGTTGGAAATTGGTGTCGGTGAGTTGTGTCAGCGAGGAGTACCACCAACACATATTACTGTATACTTCATCTGGAAGGGAGTTCCACAGGCTAACACATCTCATGGAAAAGAATCTTCTAGATTCCAGTGAACAATGAGTATGTAAGATCTTAAATCGATGACCACGTGTTATGTAAGGGGGGGCTACACTGAATATATCACTAGGGGAAATGGCCTGGACATTGAAGATTTTCCAATAATTTATAAGGTCAGCACGAAGAAGTCTACCCTGGACGGAATATAAATTCAAAGCCCACAATCGTTCGCTGTATGAGAGGTGGTCCATCCCCTCAATGTGTCTAGTCCATTTTCTTTGTGCAGACTCAAGCAGGCGAAGGTCACCAGCAAAGCTAGTGTTCCACACGCATGAGGAGTACTCCAGGAGGGGACGGATATGGGTAGTTAACAATGTAAGCATGAAACTGCGTGTTCTACACAAGGTGCTATGCAAGAGCATCGCCGACAGGCCAGAAGCCTTATTGACAATAGTTCTAGTGTGGACATGGAAACGGAGGGTGGTATCCACAGTAACCCCCAGACCTTTATGTGAGGAAATTAAAGTTATGTTCCAACCCATCAGAGAATAAGTTGCGAGCACGCCAATATTTTCCCACTCAACAGAGCCATGCTGGAATCTCAGCACCACACACTTATCCCTGTTCAGATCAAGACCCCATGAACCAGCTACGATACAGATGTTATTTATATCGTGTTGACAGGATGACGTGCCAGTGGCTAGGGATAGAGGGGACAATGGGCTGATCTTAAGATAGATCTTCAGATCATCAGCAAAGATCTTACACTTGTTCAGTATGTGAGTGGGCAGGTGATTCACATATACTAAGAACAAGAGGAGGCCCAGCACCGATCCCTGGGGCACCCCACTTGTCACTCACCTTGATCTGCTGTGGACACCAAAGACTGCTACATACATCAATCTCCCCCGAAGGAACGAACCGATCCAAGCCAACAACAGATCTCTAATGCCAAGACATCTGTGCTTCTCCAGCAGTATGCCGTGGTTGACAATATCGAAGGCCTTAGAGAAGTAAAAAAGGACCACGTCAACCACATAACCCTTGTCAACCTGTTAAGTAACAAAGTTGTATGTAAGCTAAAGCTGATCATCAACCGTTCGACACCGTCTGAAACCAAACTGATCATTAGATAATACACCATTATCTTCAAGGTAATTGTGTAAACCATCAACGACCAGTCTTTCTAGGGTTTTACAACAGACAGAGGTAAGGCTGATGGGCCTATAGTTAAGGGGATCTGACCTGGAGCCCTTCTTGAATATGGGCACTACCTCAGACATTTTCCATTGTTGAGGCAGATGACCCATGTCCAAACTTGCTAAGAATTTCTTATAGATAGAATAGGCCCATGCTATGCACGACTTAAGAAGGACAGGGTGCAATCCATCCGGCCCCATACTCGAGCTGCAGTCAAGTCCGGATAATTTTAATATTACATCAGTTATGGTTATGTTGACGGAGTTGAGGGAACCGCCAAAAACTTGGTGGGGAAATGAGTCATAAGTATGGTCTTTAAATACAGAGGCAAATCCCTCAACAAACATATCCGCCATCTGACCACAACTCGGGACGAGCATGCCATTCTCACGCTTCAAGGGACCGACGGATGGAGCACCAACCTTTTTACTACGATGTATTGGTGAAATGATTTCGGGTTGACTTTCAATCTGTCTGCTAGGGACACTTCATAGGCAATCTGAGAGTTGACAACATAATTTTTAAAACAATGATTGATAGCATTGTAGTTTGCCAAGGCATTGGAAGATTCATCGGAATGACGGCCATAAAAGACTCTAGTGTTCTTATAAAACTGCCATGCTGTTTTTCTGTCACGCTTAAGATTATTGGGAGGATTCAAAATTAGGGGGGGAATGGATGAAAGAGGGTACATAAGAATCAATGAGAGGATCTAAAATAGCCAGAAGTCTAGTCACCATAGTGTCACCAGATGAATGGAGAAATTCATAATCCCAGTCAAAGCTGTTCAAACGATTATCAATAATATTATATTTACCTCTAAACCAAGCTCTACTATACTTACGTCTTCCATTACCTGTGTCGGAATCCAACATAAAATGGTAGTCAAACAAGATGGGGATATGGCTACAGCTCGGCAGAGGACACAGACCATGAACATTGCTAATACGGTCCACTTCAGAGGACAGAACCAGATCCAAGGTATTGCCTGACTGGAAAAATGTAGGGAAGTCTATCCACTGGTACAATCCAACAGAGTTAAAAAAAAATTTGAAGGACATGGTGATGGGGTCATAGTCCCTGGATTCATAACAGCCCAAGGAAACCAAATGCACTGCATGAACGATGGGGATGCTGAGTTCCAGCGAGGTGAACTTTAAGTTATTTTTGATATACAGACACACACCATGTTTTCGTACATCGCCACTGACATCAGTGTGGGCTATAGGGTGGTACCCATCAATAGACAGAAAGGAATCAGCAATGCTAGAGATAAGCCAGGTCTCACATCAACACAGTGAATATTTAAAAGGTTAAAATGAAGGTTATTAAATGAAGCTTATTAACTACACTATTTACATTACAAAGACAATACTTAACACTAGTGAACTGGATATGTACATCATTATATACAGACTTGTGGGGGAATACTACTCTAAATGGAGAGCAGATGGGCCACCTCTCTCAGGAACAGATGCTTCGTTTTGTGTTAAGGTTTCCACTGTTGGGACTTCAATTATAGGGGGAGTATTGGTCTCTGGTTTGGTACGTGGTGGTGGATCTCTCACTCTCTCGGTGGCCTGGGCCTGTCTATGGCGGGACAGTTCCTTACGCTGGGCATATGTTAGGTCTTTGTTTGTATACACACCAGAGAATTGTGAGTCTTTAAGGGTCTTGGCTTTGTTCAACAAAGTTTTCCTAGTCTCAGTATCACAGATCTTAAACCTAAACAATCTCTTAAGGGTGCTGATACAATATACATCTGAAATCACTGCGGTGGTTCCAAGGAGGTGCTGGGATATGGGAGCAAATGTGGCCTCAAACTGTGTATTGTCAGAGGCTACAACACCTCTCACAACTAGGAAGTCCACACGCTTCTCTCTCTCCTGCATCTCATTGAGTTCCTCACTTATAAGAATTCTAGTATGTTCGACAGATTTATTAGCAGTTAGTGGTTGAGCTGAATGCAGAGTAGGGGGGGCTCTGGATGGACTAGTTGAGTTGTGAAATTCAGATAAAATATCTACTTTAGCAGATAGTGCTTGGACAGTTTCACACAACTTTTTGACTGTTTGTAATAATTGGACAGTGCCCGGATTAGCACCTCCGGACTGGGGTGATAATCCAGGGATACTGGTGCGACATTCAGTGCATTTGTAAACCACAGCACTACCACCAAAATCCCTAATCCCTAACACAAGCATGTCAGGAAGACCAGCACACATGCTTGTAGGACAGAATCAATTGTCACAACGGTCGCATCCTATAGCTTCTTTTCCCACCATTTGATTACAAGTGCCAAAGTGTGTTAGATCTAGGTTAGTGTCAGAGTTTTTGTTAGGGGTGGCCGGGCTACCACCAGGGGGAAGGGGGGAATTAGGCTGAAAAGAGCTGGGCTGGGGGTTGATGTTTACATCCCCTTGATGGCTTCCTCGTCGGCCGCCCCCTCTATTCCTACCTCCACCTGCCATAACTGGAGCCAATTGGTACGAGGATCACCAACCAGGCTGATGCAGTGCACAGGCTGAGAAGATGGAGCCAAAATCCATGAGACGGCAAGTAGAGACAAAGTTTAGTAATTCTGCATAAGAGTTCCACCTGTTTTTTTTTTCCTGCCTATTTTTACTTGTTCTATTTTTTAGTGACCATAATATTGATCAGAAACCACTTGGTTTATACATATTCCCTAACCCCTTCAATCTTGGGGGAGAGCACTGGCAATCAGGGGATTTGGGTGGGAGAAAATGCAATTTAGTACAGAATTGGTGTTTAATTAATAGTCATGACCTGCTATATATGTCAAGATTTGAAAAATCCGAGCCATGTTTTGGCAAAACTTGGCTCGGGTTTTACAATTTTCATGAAGGATAAATGTCAAGATTTTTAAAATCCGAGCTAACTTTCGATAATTAACCTGACCTGACCTAACCTGATCTAAACTAACCTAACATAATCTGGACTGGGGCAGACTACCGGGACCTAACCAAGGCAGAATACCGGGACCTAACCAGGGCAGACTACCGGGACCTACTAGGGGCAGACTACCGGGCCTAACAGGGGCAGACTACTGGGACCTAAAAATGTGTCACATCACTAGTATATAAAACCTCTAGTCCTTCATCCTCAATAAAAGAAGCCAATAAAACACTCCTGGAGTTGACCGAACTGTCACCCCACAGAGGATGACGATCATTAAAATCACCCAATAAAATAAAGGGATAGGGAAAGTCCCGTACAAGATGGTTGAGATCACCCTCCTCAACTGTAACACTGGGAGGAAGGTATAAACTGCACACAGTGTATGGGCAGTCCATAAAAACCTTAACTGCAACAGCCTGGAGTGGAGTGTCAAGCTCCAGGCTCGTGCATGGAATATCTCGCCAAACTAGGATGGCAGAGCCATCATGGTGACCCTGCCCTTCAAATGAATTGGAATAAAATGCTGAGTATGCTGGAGAACTGGCAGGAATGTAGTCCCCAAGCATTGTCTCTTGGAGAAAAACTCATGCAGGAGAGAAGCTAGAGAGAAGAACGCGCAGTGCCTCCCAAGAATCATGCAAGCCACGGCAATTTCACTAAAGGACCTTGAACAGTGTTACCTTTGTACTGAATTTTGGGAAGCCTCACGGAGGGTCTTCCCACGACAACCTTGACCTGAGGTTTTACTCAAACGATAAGTTTTATCTAATCCTGGGCCATTAGAAGAAGAGTGAACCCAAGGAGTAGGACGTGGGGCAGTAATTGGGACCCGTAGATGAGTCCCTGAAGCATCTGATATGTTAGAAGGTGAAGGTAGATGAGCAGGAATATTCTTTGAAACAATTACATTGGTATTGTCCTTTACAACAGTGGTATCACTGACACAGGCAGATACATCAACATCCATAAAACAGGTGGAAGAATCACTCCGCTGCTCAAGCGGAAGAGAAACTGAATCTTTTGAAGTCACAACATCCGAGGCATCCACATTAAGTTCACGCCCCTCTGATGATCACGAAGGAAGCATGCGAGGAGGAACTTCTGTTGAATCAAGAGATTCATCAGAGCCACGAGAACGCTTCCTCCCAGTGTTACAGTTGAGAGGAGTGATCTCAACCGTCTTGTACGGGACCTTCCATCTCCCTTTATTTTATTGGGTGATTTTAATGGTCGCCATCCTCTGTGGGATGACAGTTCGGTCAACCCCAGGGGTGTTTTATTGGCTTCTTTTATTAAGGATGAGGTATTATGGGTTTTAAATACGGGTGATGTGACACATTTTAATAGCCCTACTGGGACTTTTACCGCCATTGACATCTCTTTTTGCACCCAGTGCTCTATTGGATATTTCTTGGAGAGTGTGGCCTGATTTATATGGCAGTGACCATTTCCCTATACGTTTAGAAGGTAACCGGTATGAACCACAGTCTCGTCTTCCTAGGTGGAAATTAGAGAAGGCTGACTGGCAGTTGTGTAGAGAGCTAACTTCTTCTGTCTCTTCTGTAGCCGATTTCGGTAGCTCTGATGAGGCTGTAACATATTTCACTGATATGCTCCACTCTGCTGCTCTCAACTCTATCCCTAGAACTTCTGGCTACTTTCCCAAACGTCCTGTCCCTTGGTGGTCACCAGTCTGCACCACTGCTGTGCGGGAGAAGTGTGCTGCTTTGTCTCGCCTTCGTCGCAATCGTGGAGACCCAACTCTTTTAGAGGACTTTTGACGGGCAAGGGCCCGGGCTAGACGAGTCTTAAAAGAGGCCCGACGTGCATCTTGGAAGGCCTATGTGTCTTCAATTAATACTAAAACTCCACTCACCCGAGTGTTCAGGAGAGTCCGTAAGATGGCGGGGAAGTTTTCTCCTAGTACTCCACCAGTACATAAGGTCAATGGAATTAAGATCATGGATAGTTTGACAGTGGCCAATACCATGGTGGAGGCTTTTGCTTAAGTTTCCAGCCGTGACTATCGACCCCTGGCTGTCAGGCATGAGTTAAGAGCCAAGGAGCGTACTGTCCTGGATTTCTCAGGGAACGAGAATGAAAGTTATAACCATATATTCACCCTGAGAGACATGCATTCTGCTCTCTCTCTCTGCGACACTTCTCCTGGGCCAGAACACATCCCATATGCAATGTTACGACACTTGGGTGAGGAGGCGATCTCATTTCTTTTAGCTTTATATAACAGAATCTGGCTGGAGGGTGTCTTCCCTTCTGGGTGG
Organism: Petrolisthes cinctipes; assembly: GCA_033782935.1. NCBI lineage: Eukaryota > Metazoa > Arthropoda > Malacostraca > Decapoda > Porcellanidae > Petrolisthes > Petrolisthes cinctipes. The sequence continues at coordinate 961,481 of JAWQEG010000074.1, forward strand.
AGGGTTGCTACCATCCTTCCTTTCCTCAAGCCGGGCAAGGACTCTGGTGTTCCCCTCAATTATTGACCAATTGCCTTGACCTCCTGTCTCTGTAAACTATTTGAAAAGATGGTGAATGTCAGACTGGTATACTTCTGGAACGGGGTGATTTTCTGTCTCCTTCCCAGTCTGGCTTTCGTAAACACCGTTCCACTACAGATGCTCTGGTCAGGTTGGAAGCTGCTGCATGTGAGGCCTTTGCACGACATCAACACCTTCTCTGTGTATTCTTTGATTTAGAGAAAGCCTATGACACTACATGGCGGAGCGGCGCATGCAGCTTGCCCTTGACAGGGTGTCACATTGGACTGGTTCTCATGGGTTTCGATTTTCTCCTTCCAAGACAGTTGCTATGCACTTCTGCCGCATCCGAGGCGTCCACCCCAATCCGGACTTATTCATGTATGGTCATCGGATACGTTGTGTCGAGGAGACTCATATTTTGGGTCTCCTTTTTGACAAACGTTTGACTTGGGTTCCCCACTTACGTACACTTAAGGTCTCTTGCCTCAAGGCCCTTAACCTGTTGAGGGTCCTGTGCCATACGTCCTGGGGGGCTGATCGGGCCACCCTCCTCCAACTATACCATTTTCTTTTTAGGTCAAAACTCGACTATGGGTGTGAGGTGTACTCTTCTGCCACCGATGCCCGTCTCAGAGTTTTAGACCCTGTTCATCATGCTGGAGTACGTCTGGCGACCGGAGCCTTCAGGTCGTCCCCAATCACCAGTCTCCTGGTGGATGCTAATGAGCCACCTCTTGATCTCCGTCGCCAGTCCTTGATGGTTCGTTGTTGGCATCGATTACATCGACTTCCTGACTCCCTTCCCTGCTTGGCGGTGTCATCTGATATCATATCTCAGTACTACCTTTTACATTCTCGTATACCATGGCCCTTTGGCTTCCGGGTTAGGAAGGCTATAGAGGAGATGGGCATTGTTGAATTCCAGATTTGTCCTGTGAGAGTCCCCAGGGTGGCTCCATGGCTTTTTCCAGAAGTTTTCCCTTGCACCTGCTTTACAGACAAGAAGGAATCTCTTCCTCTTCCAGTGGCTCGTTCCCTCTTTTTAGAACATGCCTTCACTCACAGGGAGTCTCTCCCTGTTTACACTGATGGGTCAAAGTCTGATGCTGGAGTTGGTTTTGGAGTTGTCTTTCCTGACTTTTGCCATGGCGGAAGGCTCCCTTCTGTCATGTCAATTTTTACTGCTTAGTTCTCGGCCATTTTATATGCCCTCCAAGTGATTTTTACTTTCCCTCAGCCTTCGTTTACTATTTTTAGCGATTCCTATAGTGCCTTGCAGGCTTTGTGTAATTTTAACTCTTCCCATCCCCTGGTGTTGGCCATTCTTGAGTGGCTTGTCCTCCTGGGTCGTCGTGGCCGCAAAGTCACTTTTTGTTGGGTCCCGGCCCATGTAGGTGTTGATGGGAATGATCGGGCTGACGCACTGGCTAAGGCCTGCGGTCTCTAATTCCCGGCCTCCTGCCAGGCGTCATCCTGTTCCTGCAATGGACCTTCGACCCTACATAGATGCTATCGTTCGTTCCTTCTGGCAGGACAGATGGGATGCCGTCGGAGCTAACAAGCTCCGCAACATCCGTCAGCGCCTTGGTTTGTGGAGCTACAGTGGCCTGTCCCACCGGTGGGAGGCGGCTCTTGTACGTCTCCGCATTGGCCACACATTATTGACTCATGGCTTTTTAATGGAGAGGGCTCACCCTCCCTACTGTGATTATTGTCTGGTCCCTTTGACAGTGCGGTATCTTATTGTTGAGTGTCCCAGCCTTGGTGACCTTCGTCGTAGGCACCTCTCTGAGTACCAGGAGGGTGACGGTTCTTACAGTCTCTCCCAGGTGCTCGGGGAGGAGGCTTGTAGTGTGGGAGGGAACACCCTCTCATATGTGGAGGAGGCTGGCCTTCTCCACAAAATAGGATTTTATGATATTTATGGTTTTTAGATGATTTTATGTCGACGGGTTCTTTTATTAATAATGTGCTTTTTAGTTTGTGTGTCTTTTAATCGAGGTGCCTGTCCCTTTCGGGTATTCATGTTTTATTAATTGTGTAGATGACAATTTTATGTTGGGCGGTATATGACCTTGGCTGTTGCACCGCCAGATGCTTAGTTGCATCAAAATAAATCAATCAATCAATCACTGCATCATACACAATGGCAACTAATACAAACACTTCATCAACGAGATTGGCAACTAACACTACACCTACCATTAATGTCTTGCCTCAAGGACATACTGTGAAAGAATTCACTGGGGAAGATGTTAACATTAATATCCATACTTTTCTAAGGGTTTGTGAAGATAATATGCTTACTGCAGGAATTACAGATGACAAAGGAAAGATAAGGTTCGTACGTGGACATATTAAACCAGATTCTCATGCTAGTACATTGTTGACTGCAACTGCCTTCACCGATCCAGATAATCTAAACAATTTTAAGCAGTTTAGTGAAGACCTGATAAATGTTTTCGGTGGGGGGCAGTTTGGCGGTCCACTAGCCTGGATAAACAGAATGGTTAAACACAACACACTACAAACTTCACTCTACAGAGTGCGAAGAAGAAGCCTTATTGTAAAATCTGTAGAAAATATGGACACAGCCCAGATAAGTGTTACTTTAATAAGAATAATCGCTCAAATGCCAAAAGTAAGGATAATAGTAAGGGAGTAAGTGAAAGTGACAACAAGCCAAGTAATAAGTTCTGCATTATTCATAACAGTGTAACACATAACACAGATGATTGTAGAGTAACGTTGAATGCCAGAAATGAAGTAAATAACAGACGTGCAAATACAGGTGACAATTTTAACAAAAAAAAAACTTCAAATTAATCGCACCTAATCAAATAAATATACTTGTTACTGCTTTGGGTAAAGTGGATGTACTTTCACTTCCTTGTAACATTGGGAATACAAATATCTCATTAGCTGTGGATACAGGAGCTTGTGTCTCCTTACTTTCTGAAGTAACACTTAAACGTCTGTTAGAAGGAAACCCGCAGGAACGATGGACTCTCCAACCATCAGATTTAAATTTAACTGCCTTGTCTGGTTGTAAATTAATCATTAAAGGAATTATACAATTTCCTATTACACTTTCAAAAAAAAAAAAATATATAGTCCGAGACTAAAATGCATCTTTTATATCTGTGAAAATTTCAGTTTACCAACTGATGGCCTCTTGGGTTTAAAAGAATTGACAGAGCATAACCTTGACATTGCAATCTCACTCCAGTCAATTATCTTTCAAGGGCGCGTGTACCCATGTTGTCCTATGAGTCAGCAGCGGTGCACAGCTGTAGGCTTGGGGACAAGGGTCAGTGACTCACAGACTAGACTGGCAGGCAAGGTCAAAAATACGGTACAGTTACCAAGTAAGGGGTTTGCTATCATAAAGGCGCAAGTGAAAGATGATAATAACTATGAAGGAAATCAAATTATATCCTTAAGTGAAACATGTAAAATAAATAATGTCGGTAAGGAATCCATATTCTCTCTGATACAAAAAGACAACTTCATCGAAGCTCTAATTTTTAACAAGGTTGATCTGGCAGTGAACATTAAACCAGGTACTTACATAGGTGACTTTCTTGTGTTTCTTAAACCCATACAAGTGGAAAAAGAATCTCCTCCCTTAGCCAACATACACATTGTTGATGAATTACAACTTAGGCAAACTACTAAGGAATTATGTGAGCATGTAAAAGTAAATGATTTTCCTTCACATCGCACACAGCTTTTACACACATTAGCAAATCACAGGTCGGCTATTACCTTACCTGGTGAGCGGTTGGGAAAAACAACACTAGTTAAACATCACATAAAATTAACTGACACAGATCCAGTATATGTGAAAGCTTACAGATTACCTCATAGTCAGAGACAAATAATGAATAAAATGGTGGATGATATGTCTGCAGAAGGAATCATAGAACCTTCAAACAGTCCTTATATCAGCCCATTATTCTTAGTTACTAAGAAAACAGGTGATTTCCGTCCTGTTATTGATTTTAGGAAGATAAATGAGAAAACTGTCAAGGATAGGTACCCATTATCTGTACTTAAAGATATCCTCATGGAGATTGGGGAAAATAACGGAGTCTTTAGTAGTCTTGACCTAATTAGTGGTTATTGGCAAGTAGAATTAGATGACCAATCCAAACCTATTACAGCTTTTAGCACCCCTAATGGTCATTGGCAATTTATAAGAATGCCCTTTGGATTATCCAATGCCCCCTTAACATTCCAAAGGATGATAAATACTATTTTCAGCGACATGACTCAAGACGTTGTTGCATACTTAGATGACTTAATTATTGTCAGCCCTGACGTAAATTCACACAAAACTAGACAGAGTCTTACAACGACTGCAGGATGTTGGATTAAAGGTTAAAATGTCAAAATGTACATTCCTTAAAACTGAAATCGAATTTTTGGGTCATAAAGTAAATAGTAGAGGAATTCACACTTTGGATTCCAAGATTAAAGCAGTAAAGGAATTCCCTCAACCTACTACAGTAAAGCAAATAAGGAGTTTCCTTGGATTATGTTCATACTACAGGTCATTCATAATGAATTTTGCTAAAATAGCCAGCCCACTAACAAGACTCCTAAAGAAAAATATCGAATTTAAGTGGTCACAGACAGAGCAAGATAGTTTTGATCAATTAACACTTAGACTCACAACTGCTCCGATATTAAGTTATCCAAACTATAACCTCCCATTTTCTCTTTGTACTGACGCATCACAGGATGGTATAGGTGCAGTGCTTATGCAACATTCCACTGAGGGTCGTTGCAACGTTTGTGCATATGCCAGTCGTGTTGTGAACGATGCAGAGAAGAAATATAGTGTCACAAACCTAGAGGCTATGGCGGTAGTTTGGGCCTTAAAGACCTTCAGGGAAATAATTCTGGGGTATCCTATCACCATTTATACAGATCATCAACCTGTGTGTGGTCTCTTCAATGGTAAAAATTTGACAGGTCAGTTAGCCAGATGGTACTTAACAATCTCAGAATTTCAACCTACAATTAATTATCTTCCTGGGCGTTTTAATAGAGTTGCAGATGCTTTATCTCGCAATGTATCAGCTGCTGCTGTTATTCCCACTTATAGTGATGTAGACTTCAATGTGGAACTTGTTAAGACTGAACAAAAGAAAGACAAATTTTGGTCACGGGTCATTTATGTTTTGGTTTCATGTGACGAGACTAACCTACCAGAGTTACCAATCCCACTAACACAGTTTGAGGTAATAGATGACACTGTTCAGGAAGCTTGAGAAACAAACTAACATTTTTTCACAGGTGGTAGTCCCTGATACACTAATTAAGACTGTACTAACGCTTATGCATAATCATCCACAAGCCGGACATCCGGGAAGAGATCGCTGTATAGCAGAAACTAGATAAAAATATTATTGGTTCACTCTCCGCGCAGACGTGGAGAAACATATCAAGAGTTGTGAATCATGTCATGCTCATAAAGGTAATACCATGGGTCCAGCCCCTATGTTAAATTACCCAATACCTGAACAACCATGGGATATTGTTGGTATAGAATTATAGATATTCTAAGCTTACCAATGAGTCATCAAGGCTCCAAATATTGCCTTGTATGACTAGACCATTTCTCACGTTATGTGGTCATTACTCCTTTACAGACAAAAACAGCAGAAGAGGTTGCACACAAACTTGTAACAAATTTACTTTGCCAGTACACCACTCCTAAGGTGATACTAACAGACAATGGTAAAGAATTTACTAATAATTTGTTACGAAACATATGTGATCAATATCATATAAAACAAACTTTTATTACAGCATATCATCCAGCCAGCAACGGTCTCACAGAAAGAGCAAATCGTAAAATACTTGAAGTTTTGCTACATGTGGCTAATCCTATGCAAGGCTCATGGGAAGACTGGATATCCTTTACAGCTGCCTCCATTAACGGTTCCATAAATTCATCAGTGGGCAAGTCCCCGCATTATATCCTATATGGAACAGACAAAAGACTTCCATATGACATAATAACTGGAAATTCTTCTCCAGCATATAATATGGATGACTCTTCCATTAGACAACTACAAGTGTTTAATAACATCTATAAGGAAGTCAGGAAACACCTAGAAGGTAGCAGGCAGGAGATGATGATCAAACAACACACTCAAGCTGTGAAGATAGATGTTGCTGTAGGGGAGAATGTCATGGTAAAATCCCCTGAAAGAGTATCAAAGTTAAATCGAAAGTTGGTTGGTCCATATGAAATAATTGACATGGCCTATGGAAATAAAATAAAAATACAGGATATAAAAACGGAGAAGGTAGAAATAGTACATGTGGATAGGTGTAAAAAGATAAACTTAAATGAACCACCTATAACACACACAACACAATCACAAGAAATAATAAACTCCACTCCCACATCAAGTAAAATAAATACATACAGACAAAAACTTAGGTCTGCAAAACAAACTAAATAATGACATTTATTTCAGATGGACACAGCGCTTGTTACACTTGCCCAACAAACAGCAGTTCCAGCCCAAGTACTGAAGACAGGTGCTTTGGTTGAACATAGAGGAAAAGTCTTGATAGTGGAAGATTTAGTTACTGTACAACTGGAAGTTCACGGATTGCTTGATATGCCAGAGATAATCTATAACCTTGGACAGCATGTATCAGAATTACACAGACATGTAGAAGCTGTCACAACACAAGTAAATTATTTTTACATTAACCAGGATACGAATGCTAGTTCTGATGTTAAAACTAACCCACTTCAAGCCTACTTCTATAATAATACTAGACCTGTAAAAATGACTTTACAGTTACAAACTAACAGGGTAAATAGGCTAGTAACAATAATACATAATATGAAGTTATCATTTGCTGAAAAACCACATAAAGTGAGGCAATCTGCCCACGCACGTCGACAGAGACGTGGCCTTTTCAATTTCATGGGACTGTTAAGTAAACAATTGTTTGGCACAGCAATGGCCGACGATGTAACTGCATTAGGAAAGAAATTAGGAGAAGTAACCATTGCCCTGGGACAACAGAATATAATAGTTATTCAAACGTAGGAGGCTCTCCAACACCTAAAACAGAAAACTCATGAAATAATAGAAACAACTAACCAATTGACTTCTGTGGTAAACAAATTAATTGGAATAATACCCAACATTAAACAAATCCAGTTAATTAGTGAGTACATAGCAGCCATTGAGATAGCTGTTACGGAACTAAATGATTTAAATGAATTAGTAATAAGTGACCTAGTAGATGCTGGATTGGGTAGAGTGAACTCTAAGTTGTTACCTCTACGGCAGTTGCAAGCAGCAGTGAAAATAGCTATAAATACTTATAAGCTAACCCCTATATTTACCATATCTGACGTGGAATATTATTACCCCATCATTGGATCAATTCTAACAGAGTCAAGTATCTTATTAAATATTCCTTTTAAGTAAAAAACGTCATTTAATATTTTGGAATTACGACCTTTTCCAATTAGAGTAAATAATACCCTGCTGGTTGTTGACAAGTCAAGTCAGTACATAGTCGCATCTGAGGATTATACTGCCATAGACACCTTAGAAAAACATTCATTGGATGACTGTCTCACCTCGTACTTACACTTGTATGTATGTCCTGCGTATATGTTTACCTTCAGTTTAACAAACAAGGCACAGTGTGAACTTTCATTCATAATTCCTGAATCAACTCTCCCAACATCTTACTGTACTTTCAAAACTGTAAGTAATAATACTTCCTACCATGAGCACTTCGGTACTAACCACTACTACTATTTCCAAAAGAGAACAAGCGTGACATTAATTTGCAATGGTAAAGTCCAACACATTTGGGTGGATGGTTATTATATGGCACCGGACCATTGTGAGATTAGGAATGAACATTTCCTTAACTTACCTACTCATCACCATAAAGCATTTGTGTCTACACTTTCTACAGAGTTACAATCACTTAACTTTGTAGCAAACATCTCTTTAGATAAAATCACTATTGTTTCAGACAAAATCAAGTTCCTTCAGTATTTAAATGACTCTGAGTTTACCTCAACATTGGATGATTTGTTACCTGTACATCTCTCAAGAGAAGTTGTATTCCCTCTACACATCATACCTGCACGAACGTTGATTGTTTGTACTATTGTGTTTAGCTGGTGTATACGGAAGGTGTACGCTCGGTACCGACAATTATCGGCTCGCGAACGACAGAGACAAGTGTCAGAATGTAATGAGGATACAAATGTATAGGTTAGTTACACACTCCTACACATTCAGATAGGATGTATTTTACCATAATATATATTGTACATGTTATAATCATTATTATCTGTAGAAATAATAAAATAAAACTATCTACAGATTGCATGTATTAAAATAAGAATATATATATTATGTATATGTGTAATATTCCTTCGAGGGCGAAGGATGGTAGTGGCCGAGCATTGTTCCAGTTAAACCTACATTTAAGAGGCTACTTATAATCACTTATACTCACTTACAAAAGTGAGTCACACATCGCATGATGCCGTGAAACTGCTAACGTAGGCTTGGATACAAGACCCTAGCTCACTGTGGGAACCATTAACACGTTAGCATATAGTGACGACATAGGTCATAGCGACGCCCTGTTCCCGCTCCAGCAGCCTCAGTTAGATATTGATAACCATACACTCAACAGGTTACCTTAGCATATAATCTCTCTATAAAGTTAGCTATCAAGTCTAACTTAACCCAAACATATTTGTGAAACTGTACTCACTCGGGTTATCAATAAATTGTGCAAACTAAAGACGCTTGCTACATCTCCTACACCATATAGTTATAGAAAACCATATAATTAAAATCAAACTCCGAAGAGACTAATAAAACTACAAAGACTATAAAAAGACAAAGACCACAACCATTCGCCAGCCACCACGTTTATCTATCATCACATGTCTGGAGTAAGTAAGTCTTTCTTGCCCCAGAACATGAGCGTCCCCTACAGTGTTTCTGTTGTTATGAGTTGGTCATGGGAGGAGGAACTGCAACAACCGTTTCCGGTGTGGTAATTGTTCTGCTCTTGACTCACATCTTACTTCTGAGTGTCGGTCAGAGAGTTACTGCTTTTACTGCAGAGATGCTCACACCTTGCGTTTTTGCCAATGTAAGATGTACACTCACGAGCACTAATTTCTGCTCAGGGTTTGGTCCTTCCTTCCACCCCCTACCCTGGACAGAGAAAAGAGGGGGATCGGAGCTGGGGGAGAGAGTCTACCCCGCCTTCACCCCTCCCAACTTCCCCCACCTTCATCCTCTAGTTGTCAGTTAGTGATTAGCCATAAATAATTTCCCCTGTATAAGTGATGGCTCTTCTAAAACAGTATCGTAGTACACACTGTGAATGGCCAAGACGATCTCATGTCAGTCTCGCTTTATTTACCTTTGTAATATAGTCGTAAAGTCCCAGTCAAAAGGAAAGACAAGCAAAAAACACAACACTCTCTCTCTCTCTCTCTCAAGGTCAAGTAGAAGAGCAAGAAGGGAAAATAATCCACCGGATTTATATCACTCTGGAAACCATCGATGAAATTAACCCTATGACAAGATATGCGGAAAGAGATTTAAAACCAACAGTGACTTTTGGTAGAGCACAAAATAACGTAAACACCTTAATGGTATAAATAAATATTATATATATATAAATGTCTTTATAGGCCAAACAAAAAGTTTCGTTCAATAAAAGTTAAATTATTCATGTGGCCTATTATGTAATAATGGAATACATATTGATTGATTTATTGACATGAGGCGCCGCAACAGCGAGGTCACCTAGCGCCAGAAAAAGGTGATAGAGAGGTGTGATAGGAAACAGGAAGGAAATAGAAATAAAAGGAAAACTTGAACAGCTGAAAGCTAGTGGCTGGGGCCGAAGGGACGCCAAAACCCATAAAGTATTGCCCACATCACTACAGGCAATACCTCCCTATGGGAATGGAATGTATAAAATACACAATTGAAAGGCAATTGAATAGAACACAAATTAATCAATATTTTGTCCAACATCCCGCTGCATCTATCACAGACTGTAGTCGCGTGATGGGAGAGAATCTACCAGACAAGAGCAGATGTCTGGACGTCGACGAATTCCTTCCCACACTTCTTCAGCTTTTCTCACTATGGATGCTTTTATTTTTTCCTCCACTTCCCATTCCTGCGCCATAATTGCCCATAAGTTTTCTATTACATTACAGTCGCATCCCTTTGTGGGCCACTCTATCAGTCTTATTGTAGGGCGAGTCGCAATCCAGTCGTTCACCAACCTCGACGTATGGACTGGCGAACGGTCCTGCACCAGGCAAATGGAATCAGGTTCAGGAATACAATAAGCTCGAACGGCAGAAAGAAACAGTGACTTTTGGTAGAACACAAAATAACGTAAACACCATTCTTGGTAGCTAACAATTCTATCATCAGGCGTTTCATAAACTAAAATAAAATTACAAAATCAATAAATATATATATAATCTATTTATTATACAGCGAGTTATAAGTCAATAAAAGACACAGCATTTTTACCCATTATATGGTCCGCGGGCAACTGGTGCACCCCTCTGATATGATGCTTCCAGCAAAGCTTCGCCTTCATGTTATATAAACCCCGAAACATAAGGAAAAGAACTTTATTTGTATGAATAAAACTAAATTATATTATTCATTCTGTAAGTGAATTACCTAAGTGTGTGTGTGTGTGTTGAAAGGAAGGCCTGATGATATAATTGTTAGCTACCAAGAATGGTGTTTACGTTATTTTGTGCTCTACCAAAAGTCACTGTTGGTTTTAAATCTCTTTCCACATATCTTGTCATAGCGTTAATTTCATCGATGGTTTCCAGAATGATATGAATCCGGTGGATTATTTTCCCTTCTTGCTCTTCTACTTGAACTTGAGAGAGAGATAGAGTGTGTTGTGTTTTTTACTTGTCTTTCCTTTTGACTGTGACTTTACGACTATATTACAAAGGTAAATAAAGCGAGACTGACATGAGATCGTCTTGGCCATTCACAGTGTGTACTACGATACTGTTTTAGAAGAGCCATCACTTACACAGGGGAAATTATTTATGGCTAATTTATGGGTGAAGGCGGGGTAGACTCTCTCCCCCAGCTCCGATCCCCCTCTTCCCTCTGTCCAGGGTAGGGGGTGGAAGGAAGGACAAAACCCTGAGCAGAAATTAGTGCTCGTGAGTGTACCTCCTTGAGCAGGATATCCTCCACTTGGCTAATACCCAATTCATTAGCATTGGTAGTGCCAGATGGCAACTCAACTTCAGACGACAGAAGGATGGTGGTGTGAAGACATACGCCTCCTCCCTTCGCCCTAAATCGGTTGCAGCACCCTCTCAACTCTCTCAAGAGGCAGCTGCTTTTTGCTCTAGTGAGAGCGTTTCTAAGGTTACACTTCATAATAGCTTCTCTCTTGGAAACTTTATCAAACACTCATTCTGGTGACCCTTCAACTGATGACAATTCTCAGACTTTAGCTAAAGGTGTCCATGTGGAAGAGGTTCACGCTGCCACACGCTCTCCAAATAGGAAACTTAAGTCACTTAAACTGCCACAGAGACGCCTTCGTGGTTCCTCTGAGGCACTTGACTCCATAGATGTTCCTCCTTGTAAGGCAACCATCTCTGTGGACTCATCCATAGTTTCCTCTCAATTTCACCAGAAGCGTTCTCGTGGCTCTGATGAATCTCTTGATTTAACGGAAGTTCCTCCTCGCAAACTTCCTTCGGGATCATCAAAGGGGCGTGAAGTTAATGTGGATGCCACGGATGTTGTGACTTCAAAAGATTCAGTTTCTCTTCTGCTTGAGCAGCGAAGTGATTCTACCACTTGTATTATGGATGTTGATGTATCTGCCTGTGTCAGTGATACCACTGCTGTACTGGACAATACCAATGTAATTGTTTCAAAGAATATCCCATCTCATATACCTTCATCTTCTTCTAACATATCAGATGCTTCAGGGACTCGTCTACGGGTCCCAATTACTGCCCCAAGTACTACTTCTCGGGTTCGCTCTTCTTCTAGTGGCCCAGGATTAGACAAATCTTATCGTTTGAGTAAACCCTCAGGTCGAGGTGGTAGTGGGAAGTACAGTCGGCGGCAAAAGTCCTGTCGCCTCGCTTGCTTCACCGAGGCATGCGATGTTCATAGACTCGAGATTATTAGGTGTAGAAAACGTGTGTATTTCTCGAGTCTATGAACACTGCCTGTCTCGGTGAAGCAGGTGAGGCGACAGGACTTATGCCGCCGACTGTACCTCCGTGAGGCTTCCCAAAAATCAGTACTAAAGTAACACTGTTCAAGGTCCTTCAGTGGAATTCCCGTTGCTTGCGTGTTTCTTGGGATGTGTTTCTCTCCAAGAAACAATGCTTGGGGACTACATTCCTGCCAGTCCTCGAGCATATTCTGTATTTTATTCCAATTCATTTGAAGGGCAGGGTCACCATGGTGGCTCTGCCATCCTAGTTCGTCGAGATGTTCCATGCACGAGCCTGGAGCTTGACACTCCGCTCCAGGCTGTCACAGTTAAGGTTTTTATGGACTGCCCGTACACTGTATGCAGTCTATACCTTCCTCCCAGTGTTACAGTTGAGAGGGGTGATCTCAACCGTCTTGTACGGGACCTTTCTTCTCCCTTCATTTTATTGGGTGATTTTAATGGTCGTCATCCTCTGTGGGGTGACAGTTCGGTCAACCCCAGGGGTGTTTTACTGGCTTCTTTTATTGAGGATGAGAGATTAGGGGTTTTAAATACGGGAGATATGACACATTTTTATAGCCCTACTGGGACTTTTACCGCCATCGACATTTCCCTCTGCTCACTCAGTGCTTTGTTGGATTTTACTTGGAGAATGTTGCCGGATTTATATGGCAGTGACCATTTCCCTATACTTTTAGAAGGTAACTGGTCTCGTCTTCCTAGGTGGAAATTAGAGAAGGCTGACTGGCAGTAGTTTAGAAAGCTAACTTCATCGGTCTCTTCTGTAGCCGATTTCGGTAGCTCTGACGAGGCTGTAACATATTTCACTGATATGCTCCAGTCTGCGGCTCTCAACTCTATCCCAAAAACTTCTGGCCACTTTCCCAAACGTCCTGTCCCTTGGTGGTCACCAGTCTGCACCACTGCTGTGCGGGAGAAGCGTGCTGCTTTCTCTCGCCTTCGTCGCAATCGTGGGGACCCAACTTTTTTAGAGGACTTCCGATGGGCAAGGGCTCGGGCTAGACGAGTTTTAAAAGAGGCACGACTTGCATATTAGAAGGCCTATATGTCTTCAATTAATACTAAAAATCCACTCACTCAACTGTTCAGGAGAGTCCGTAAGATGACGGGGAAGTTTTCTCCTAGTTCTCCACCTGTACTTAAGGGTGTTCCCTCCCACACTACAAGCCTCCTCGACGAGCACCTGGGAGAGACTGTAAGAACCGTACTCGGAGAGGTGTCTACGACGCAGGTCCCCAAGGCTGGGACACTCGACAATAAAGGCGTCTTCTATTTATGCCAGAGCAACACTGGTCAGGCAACTCGGTTGCTCGAATCGTCGATTTCCCATGTTCTATTTACACCAGGCAACCCTGGTCACCCCAACCCGGGTTGGTCGGAGGGCAACCCGGAGCAACCCATCTCGATAGCAGGGTTACGTGGCGGTATCTGGCAACTTTTATGGGTTGCTCATCAGCTGATGCTACCAAAAAAACCACTGGTAAGGCCTCTTACAGAAATATGTATGACATTTTAGCATAATATGAGACGTTATCTTCAAAATACATAAAGGAAATATGATTTTGAAGTGGCATGAGTACCCTAATCAGTAGCATTTGAGGGAAATGTCTATTATTATGCACAACCAGCCACAACCAACTCAAGAGGGGTTGCTGGACTGAGGTACAGAAGAAGAGTCCTTCCTCTTCCTGTGACTGCAGTTTTTCCTCGCAAATGTCAGCCTGACATGTTATAGAAATTGTTGATTGAAATACTGGACACCAAAGTGTGGGTAGAGTAACCAGGAAATATATATTATTGAAAGATGTGCCGCTTTTTTATATCTGATTTGTATTCCATTATTTTTATGATGAAATTAAAGGGTATCAGTGCATTTTGACCATGCTTGACCCTCTAATAACTTAACTTAAAAGGCTCCACACACTGTCGTTTGTCCAAGTTAAGTCCCAGTAGTCTGCCTTTGTTAGATCTTGGTAATTTACCCAGGTTAGGTCCCAATAATTTGGTCAAGTCCAGTTCAGTTAGCTTGGGTTAAGTCTAGCTGATTCAAGAACAGAAAAATATTAAATATTTTATGGATTGCTTGCCAATATTACCCATCAAACTTCAAATAAGTAGACCCTGGGATTATTTAAATGTCCAAAATTGTTTCGGTAAAATTATATATTCCATATCTTTTGCTCTACTTAAAGTACTCTGTTGTACTTTTGAGGTGTTTCTGTGTTAAATTTTTAAAACCCTATATATTACCCACAGGGTTGTTTTTATGAAGTTGGTTCCAGCCACAAAGGCAATGCTGCAAGAGGAACTTGTGTGTTGGAACCAGCATATCAAAAACCTGATTTGGACCCTGATGACCCTGGTGTGCCATTACCTCCCATACCATCACCTGCTGTACCATCATCAGTGAATATGTAAAAGCTCGATTTTTGTCCCCTTTCTTTACTCTTGAATATTACTATTTTTACTCTACTCTTGGAGGGAAACAAAAACCCACTGCCTTTAACAAAAAAAAAAAAAAAAAAAACAACCAGTGTATGCTACAACTCTATCCAATAGCTGTATCAACCTGGTCTGGAAAAAAAAACAAAATACCAATGAGTAACAGGACTTACCTTGCGAATACCAAAAATAAATCACACAAAGGACAAGTCCAGCTCCTCTCCAGTACTGGGTAAACGCTGCCACCACCAGACCAAAGTCGATCAGAGGAACCAAGTGAGCACACACCGGAAGGTAGAGTAACGTTACTTTATGAAGGCTCGCGAGTAAGTAACCCAGACTACAGTTCTAACGGGGGTACGATCAGTGATTGGAATTAATAATCTACTACTATCTATAAAGGGACACAGTCTATTTGTTATATCGGTGACGAAAATACTCAGACAATTATAAACCCGTTCATTTTATCAATCTATTATACGAGAACAAAACAATACAATAATAATCTCTTTTCCCCCTCCCTTGCAAATATCTCCTACTCCCCATTCTGTCAACTAGGACAGGAACAATTCCTTGTCTCGCCAGTTGACAGAGCTAACCCACATAAATCCAAAAATAAACAATTGTTACTATTAATATTCCCCCCTCCCTTAATATAGTTCCTCCTCCCTTTTCTGTCAACTAGGACAGGAACAATTCCTTGTCTCGCCAGTTGACAGAGCTAAGTATATATAAACAAATATATTACATTAAGTGTCCCCCCTCCCTTAATACCCCAAATAATACCTAATAATCAATTTTGCACAACAAAGCCGAAAAATAGTTAATACAATAAAAAAAAATCACATCCTAATCTCAATACTATTATAATGAAAGATGAAATTGCAAGCAAATGTTCGTAATCTTTTGGTACCACGTGGGTCACTTTACACCAAGGGAGAATGCTATAATGGCTGTCACCCATGCAGATGAGATCAGAATGAGCACTTGAGAAAAAAAAACATACAATACAGCTGAGCCCTATCTGTCACCCATGCAGACGAGATCAGAATGAGGAAGAAATACTGAAGGCTACTCCCTCCTCACTTCTCCTTTAAGCAAAGTAGTGACCACTCTCATCTCAATTTCTGGCAAATCCATCAGTTCTACCCTTACTGGTGTATACAATCACACAACATGACCCAAACATATTAGTGAGCTCAAATACATTGCCTTCTCCCTTGTTTAAAGTTTTATATTACTGTAATTTACATATTCAAGGCATGTATTTCTCTATCCCTATCAATCTACCTAAGTTTCAATTATTCCTCTCATTAACCTATTTACCTAACTATAATCATTATTTCTATTAATCATCTATAACCTCTAACTATAAACATTTGTACTTTTTTTACATATTAACATTTTATGCAGAAGAAGCCCACCACCGAGATTATTCGTCAGTGATAATCTCAGCCTGGCTACTCCCTAGAACCCCCCCAACGGGAACCGCCTTGACGTGGTGGGGGGGCTTGCGTGTCTCTGAGACTTGGCGAGCTAGACTAGAGGGGGCTCCGGCCCCTGCTCTGCCCCGATTTCGGGGAGAGAGGGCTTCCCATGCTAGTAAGGTCGCCAGTGAGAGACCAGACTAAATGGTTCCCATGCATTAGGCTGCCAGTACGGGCCAACAGCGCTGCCCTCCGGAGGGACTGCCCTCTAGGGGCCGTCCTATGTTGGATGGTTGGGTGTCTGGGCCGGAACTTACGAGCCATTGGGGCTGCTTTTTTAAACGAGTGGCCCCGTGGGGGAAGAGGTACCCCGCCCACAGCGACCAGCGCTCGGTCCCCTCATCTGCCCGGTAGGTAGTAGCTCTTGGCTCCTGGGGCCCAAAACACTAAACCAATGATATATGGATACAGAAAAGCCCCAATCTCTTCCTCGAGCGGTGGTCGACCAGGCCCTCGAGACGTCACTCTCTGGTCGTGGTAAGATGCAGAAAGCTGCAAATAAGAGTAGACCTAGCAGGTCGGGTCTTGTGTCGAAGAACCCTGTTAACGATTTGGACACGTTAATGTTAACGAATGTACTCGCATCCTTTACCTATGGTGCTATCCACTCCATTTTTAAGTGCTTTGGAGTAGTCCTCCGAATCCGAATCACATATGACAGTGATTGTAGGTCTAATCGGTGCTATATTACTTTCAATACAAATGCTGCTGCCAAAGCAGCATTTGAGTCAAAAGATTCTCTGACGGTGGGGGATACTCATTGTAAAGTTCAGATGATACGGTCCATCAATGTAGTTGACAGTGACAATGATTACTGCCCTAATATATTTGATGTTTCTGCAGAGCATGTCCCAAAGGAACGTCGGGTTCCTACACCCTTTTGGTTTGTGGCTTAATACAGGGAGGGATGTGGTAACATTATCCATGCTTCCCGGTATCTTGAGAAAGAAATTGGATTATTACCAATGGACCACATAAAGAAATATGGTAAGGGAGTTTTAATCAGAGCCAAAGATCTTACACAGGCCATGATGCTCCTCAATCTCCCCTGTCCTTCTGATAGCATGTTTGAATCTATTAAACCACATCGAACATTTAATTATAGCAAGGGGCGTATATATAATGAGGACCTGTATGAATTCTCTGAAGAGGACATTCTCGCTATGTG
Organism: Petrolisthes cinctipes; assembly: GCA_033782935.1. Lineage (NCBI taxonomy): Eukaryota > Metazoa > Arthropoda > Malacostraca > Decapoda > Porcellanidae > Petrolisthes > Petrolisthes cinctipes. The sequence continues at coordinate 978,941 of JAWQEG010000074.1, forward strand.
CCCAGACAGTGTCCAACGAGTAACGAAGATGAAAGGCAGTAAAAATATGATCATCCTCACTTTCTATGGCTCGCATATCCCAGATCGCATTAACATTAACCCCACCTCATTTGAGGTGAAGCCTTTTGTTGAGCGTCCCCTACAGTGTTTCTGTTGTTATGAGTTTGGTCATGGGAAAAGGAACTGCAACAACCGTTCCCGGTGTGGTAATTGTTCTGCTCTTGACTCACATCTTACTTCTGAGTGTCGGTCAGAGAGTTACTGCTTTTACTGCAGAGATTCTCACCCCTTGCGTTCTCGCCAATGTAAGATGTACCTACTTGAGCAGGATATCCTCCACTTGGCTAATACTCAATTCATTAGCATAGGTAGTGCCAGACGGCAACTCAACTTCAGGCGACAAAAGGATGTTGGTGTGAAGACATACTCCTCCTCCCTTCGCCCTAAATTGGTTGCAGCATCCTCTCAACCCTCTCAAGAGGCAGCTGCTTCTTGCTCTAGTGAGAACGTTTCTAAGGTTACTCTACATAATAGTTTCTCTGTCTTGGAAACTTTATCAGACACTCATTCTGGTGACCCTTCAACTGATGACAATTCTCAGACATTAGCTAAAGGTGTCCATGTGGTAGAGGTTCACGCTGCCACATGCTCTCCCAAAAGGAAACTTAAGTCACCTAAACTGCCACAGAGACGCCTTCGTGGTTCCTCTGAGGCACTTGACTCCATAGATGTTCCACCTTGTGAGGCAACCATCTCTGTGGACTCATCCATAGTTTCCTCTCAATTTCACTAGAAGCGTTCTCGTGGCTTTGATGAATCTCTTGATTCAACAGAAGTTCCTCCTCGCAAGCTTCCTTCGGGATCATCAGAGGGGCGTGAAGTTAATGTGGATGCCACGGATGTTGTGACTTCAAAAGATTCACTTTCTCTTCCGCTTGAGCAGCGGAGTGATTCTACCACCTGTATTATGGATGTTGATGTATCTGCCTGTGTCAGTGATACCACTGCTGTACAGGACAGAACCAATGTAATTGTTTCAAAGAATATCCCATCTCATATACCTTCATCTTCTTCTAACATATCAGATGCTTCAGGGACTCGTCTACGGGTCCCAATTACTGCCCCAAGTACTACTCCTCGGGTTCGCTCTTCTTCTAGTGGCCCAGGATTAGACAAATCATATTGTTTGAGTAAACCCTCAGGTCGAGGTGGTAGTGGGAAGTACCTCCGTGAGGCTTCCCAAAAATCAGTACTAAAGTAACACCCTTCAAGGTCCTTCAGTGGAATTGCCGTGGCTTGCGTGCTTCTTGGGAGGAACTGCGCGTTCTTCTCTCTAGCTTCTCTCCTGCATGTGTTTCTCTCCAAGAGACAATGCTTGGGGACTACATTCCTGCCAGTCCTCCAGCATATTCGGCATTTTATTCCAATTCATTTGAAGGGCAGGGTCATCATGGTGGCTCTGCCATCCTAGTTCGCCGAGATATTCCATGCACGAGCCTGGAGCTTGACACTCCGCTCCAGGCTGTTGCAGTTAAGGTTTTTATGGACTGCCCGTACACTGTATGCAGTCTTTACCTTCCTCCCAGTGTTACAGTTGAGAGGGGTGATCTCAACCATCTTGTACGGGACCTTCCATCTCCCTTTATCTTATTGGGTGATTTTAATGGTCGTCATCCTCTGTGGGGTGACAGTTCGGTCAACCCCAGGGGTGTTTTATTGGCTTCTTTTATTGAGGATGAGGGATTAGGGGTTTTAAATACGAGAGATGTGACACATTTTGATAGCCCTACTGGGACTTTTACCGCCGTTGACATTTCCCTCTGCTCACCCAGTGCTCTGTTGGATTTTACTTGGAGAGTGTTGCCTGACTTATATGGCAGTGACCATTTCCCTATACTTTTAGAAGGTAACAGGTACGAACCACAGTCTCGTCTTCCTAGGTGGAAATTAGAGAAGGCTGACTGGCAGTTTTTTAGAGAGCTAACTTATTCGGTCTCTTCTGTAGCCGATTTCGGTAGCTCTGACAAGGCTGTAACATATTTCACTGATATGCTCCACTCTGCTGCTCTCAACTCTATCCCTAGAATTTCTGGCTACTTTCCCAAACGTCCTGTCCCTTGGTGGTCACCAGTCTGCACCACTGCTGTTCGGGAGAAGCGCGCTGCTTTCTCTCGCCTTCGTCGCAATCGTGGGGACCCAACTCTTTTAGAGGACTTCCGACGGGCAAGGGCTCGGGCTAGACGAGTTTTAAAAGAGGCCCGACGTGCATCTTGGAAGGTCTATGTGTCTTCAATTAATACTAAAACTCCACTCACCCAAGTGTTCAGGAGAGTCCGTAAGATGGCGGGGAAGTTTTCTCCTAGTTCTCCACCTGTACTTAAGGTCAATGGAATTAAGATCATGGATGGTTTGACAGTGGCCAATACCATGGCGGAGGCTTTTGCAAAGGTTTCCAGCCGTGACTCTCGACCTCTGGCTGTCAGGCATGAGTTAAGAGCCAAGGAGCGTACAGTCCTGGATTTCACAGGGGACGAGAATGAAAGTTATAACCATATATTCACCCTGAGAGACCTGCATTCTGCTCTCTCTCTCTGCGGCGACACTTCTCCTGGGCCAGACAACATCCCATATGCAATGTTACGACACTTGGGTGAGGAAGCGATCTCATTTCTTTTAGCTGTATTTAACAGAATCTGGCTGGAGGGTGTCTTCCCTTCTGGGTGGAGGGTTGCTACCATCCTTCCTTTTCTCAAGCCTGGCAAGGACTCTGGTGTTGCCCTCAATTATCGAACAATTGCCTTGACCTCCTGTCTCTGTAAACTATTTGAAAAGATGGTAAATGTCAGACTGGTATACTTCTTGGAACGGGGTGATTTTCTGTCTCCGTCCCAGTCTGGCTTTCGTAAATACCGTTCCATTACAGATGCTCTGGTCAGGTTGGAAGCTGCTGCATGTGAGGCTTTTGCACGACATCAACACCTTGTCTGTGTATTCTTTGATTTAGAGAAAGCCTATGACACTACATGGCAATATGGCATCCTGCAGCAACTCCATTTATATGGCCTGCTGGGTCGCCTTCCACGCTTTCTTAAGGAGTTTCTCAGTGGTCGCAGTTTTTGACAGGGTGTCACGTTGGACTGATTCTCATGGGTTTCGATTTTCTCCTTCCAAGACAGTTGCTATGCACTTCTGCTGCATCTGAGGCATCCACCCGGATCCGGACTTATTCATGTATGGTCATCGGATACGATGTGTCGAGGAGACTCGCTTTTTGGGTCTCCTTTTTGACAAACGTTTGACTTGGGTTCCCCACTTACGTACACTTAAGGTCTCTAGCCTCAAGGCTCTTAACCTGTTGAGGGTCCTGAGCCATACATCCTGGGGGGCTGATCGGGCCACCCTCCTCCGTCAAAACTCGACTATGGGTGTGAGGTGTACTCTTCTGCCACCGATGCCCGTCTCAGAGTTTTAGACCCTGTTCATCATGCTGGAGTACGTCTGGCGACCGGAGCCTTCAGGTCGTCCCCAATCCCCAGTCTCCTGGTGGACGCTAATGAGCCACCTCTTGATCTCCGTCGCCAGTCCTTGATGGTTCGTTGTTGGCATCGATTACATCGACTTCCTGACACCCTACCTTGCTTGGCGGTGTCATCTGATATCATGTCTTAGTACTACCTTTTACATTCTCGTGCACCATGGCCCTTTGGCTTCCGGGTCAGAAAGGCTATAGAGGAGATGGGCATTGATGACTTTCAGATTTGTCCTGTGAGGGTCCCCAGGGTGGCTCCATGGCTTCTTCCAGAAGTTTTCCCCTGCACCTGCTTTACAGACAAGAAGGAATTTCTTCCTCCTCCAGTTGCTCGTTCCCTCTTTTTAGAACATGCCTTCACCCACAGGGAATCCCTCCCTGTGTACACTGATGGGTCAAAGTCTGATGCTGGAGTTGGCTTTGGAGTTGTCTTTCCTGACTTTTGCCGTGGAGGCAGGCTCCCTTCTATCATGTCCATTTTTACTGCTGAGCTCTCGGCCATTTTATATGCCCTCCAAGTGATTTTTACTCTCCCTCAGCCTTCGTTTACTATTTTTAGTGGTGTCTTGCAGGCCTTGTGCAATTTTAACACTACCCATCCCCTGGTGTTGGCCATTCTTGAGTGGCTTGTCCTCCTGGGTCGTCGTGGCCACAAAGTCACTTTTTGTTGGGTCCCGGCCCATGTGGGTGTTGATGGGAATGAGCGGGCTGACGCCCTGGCTAAGGCTGTGGTCTCCAATTCCCGGCCTCCTGCCAGGCATCATCCTGTTCCTGCAGTGGACCTTCGACCCTACATAGATGCTACCGTTCGTTCCTGCTGGCAGGACAGATGGGACGCCGTCGGGGCTAACAAGCTCCATGACATCCGCCAGCGCCTTGGATTGTGGAGCTACAGTGGCCTGTCCCGCCGGTGGGAGACGGCTCTTGTCCGTCTCCGCATTGGCCACACATTATTGACTCATGGCTTATTAATGGAGAGGGCTCACCCTCCCTACTGTGATGATTGTCTGGTCCCTTTGACAGTACGGCATCTTATTGTCGAGTGTCCCAGCCTTGGGGACTTTCGTCGTAGGGACCTCTCCGAGTACCGGAAGGGTGACGGTTCTTACAGTCTCTTCCAGGTGCTCGGGGAGGAGGCTTGTTGTGTGGGAGGGAACACCCTCTCCTATGTGGAGGAGGCTGGCCTTCTCCACAAATTGTGAATTTATTGTATTTATGGCTATTAATTTTTAGGTAGTTAAAGTTTAATGTTTCTTTCGTTAATATTTCAATTCTTGTATATATCTAACTTAAATAGGTTATTTCATTAATATATGATCTTTTGGAAGACGTTGGTTTTATTCATGCTGCTTCTCCCTTTTGAGGTAGTGAAAATTATTTAATTTTTGTACGTATCTTATTAATGATGTAGATGACCTTTATATGTTGGGCGGTATATGATCATTGTTGTTGCGCTGCCAGATGCCTAATGGCATCAATAAATCAATCAATCAATTAGTCCCTAGAATCTTACACTAAAAGCCTATTCTAATACATATAAATATATAATACCCGTAAATATCCTAAATAACAATACATATAAAATAGGGGTGTTACAAATATACAGCCACCTACAACAGCTCCAATTCCCCAACAACAGAAGCAAGTGCTTCCGCTGGTACTTCACAACAAGGGACTGTGCCATCACATCAACTGCGGGTAGTAGGTGAAGGTTAACTTCCACCATCCTATAATACTGAAGTGAGAAAGCTACTCACTTAAGATGTAGACTTACTTAAAGAAAATATTCAAGTGGTCAAAGACAGTGAAACCAGCAGGGCAGACCATAGGAAAGAACTTATAAAAGAACTGCAAAGATATAATTAAAATTATGAAAAATCAAACTCACAATTAAGATCAAAGCAGAAAACGAGGCAACATGAGTCTGACAGTGAATAAAAAAATATCATCCTTGATGCAATATGTATATATACTAGTTTATTCTGAATGGCCCTAGTTTATGTTGTATTTTTATGTACTGTACTGGTTTATACTGGCCCTAGTTGCTGGTTTATTGTCACAAGAGAATACTGTATCTAGAATTTTAAGTTGTTAAATTGATTCAGTTGTATGTTGTGTAGTGTGTGTGTGTGTGTGTGTGTGTTGGACTGGAGTAGGGAATCTGGTAAACATAATGGTATTATATTTGTCTAGAGATCAGATGTTAGGGCAGGGGATATCCTTTTCAACAGATCCCCATTCTTGTAGTAATTTATTGTTTGTTCCTATTTTAATTTTCCTTTAAATAACCGGTTTCCTGTTATGCTTTCCCTACCTACCCTGAACTCCATTTACCATTTGGCTTCCCACAGTCCCAGAGATTGAATATACACAATAATAATCACAATCATGTATTTAATTTTAACCTACTTTTACAGAACCATGTTTGCCATAAATGAAATCAACAGTTAAACCTAAATCATTATTTACAGAAGTACATTCACTATTGATTGGGTTTTTAATCATACTTGTAAGCATGCTCAAGTTTTTCTGGTACAAGTTTTATTGAAAGAATTACCGTTTTATAGCAGTTTTGCCAGATTCGGCTAGGTCCTAGTATTTTGCCCCAGTAATTTCCTGTACTTTACCACTGTTATTTCCCGATATTTTGCCCAGGTTAGGTCCCGGTAGTCTGCCCAGGTTAGGTCTCTGTAGTCTGATGCGGTCTAGGTTAGGTTAGGTAAGGTCAGGCTAATTTCAAAATGCCCCATTTGAATGGGGCATTTGCGGAGGAAGTGCCAAAGAAGAAAATAGTCTTAGAATGGTCTAAATAAGTGGGCAATGAAGGTAGGAAAACCTTATGCAATAACGGTAATTCATTCAATATTTTGTTTTTCTTATTGACTCTTGTATGAAAAAAAAACCACATGTTTCTCCAATTTGTCAAAAATGGTTACTGTCCTATTTGCAGCCACAAATTATACTCCTTGCAATTGCAAAGTATAGTCTGCTGCACAGATCCCTGAACAATCTGAGAGTAGCTTTTTAATGAAGCTAACACATGGCCAATGGCTGGCATCAGTCACATTTCCACTTGAGAAACCCATAACTACATTATCAACATAATATATGCAGGTAGGGAAACACTCGATTTGTCATCAAATTCTGAGAGTGCCGAGCATAATGCTGGGAAAAACTGCTCTGCTGAGTCTTTCGATGCCATCTTCAATGTTTACAAACAAAGGAACTTCAACCCGGGTTGGTGGTCGGCGTGTTCTATTTACACCATACAACCCGGGTCTTTCTGAGCAACACAGGTTGCCAACCTGGGTTGATCAAGTGGCATAAATAGAAGACGCCTTAAGATGCCGTACTGTCAAAGGGACCAGACAATAATCACAGTAGGGAGAGTGAACCCTCTCCATTAAGAGCCATGAGCCAATAATGTGTGGCCAATGCGGAGACGGACAAGAGCCGTCTCCCACCGGCAGGACAGGCCACTGTAGCTCCACAAACCAAGGTGCTGGCGGATGCTGCGGCGAGCTTGTTAGCCCGGATGGCATCCCATCTGTCCTGCCAGCAGGAATGAACGGTAGCATCTATGTAGGGTCGAAGGTCCACTGCAGGAACGGGATGATGCCTGGCAGGAGGCCGAGAACTGAAGAGCACAGCCTTAGCCAGGGCGTCAACCTGCTCATTCCCATCGACACACACATGAGCCGGGACCCAACAAAAAGAAACTCTATGGCCACGATCTTCAAGAAGGACAAGCCACTCGAGAATGGCCAACACCAGGAGATGGGAAGAATTAAAATTGCACAAGGCCTGCAAGGCACTACAGGAATTGCTAAAAATAGTAAAAGAAGGCTGAGGGAGAGTAAAAATCACTTGGAGGGCATATAAAATGGCCGAGAGCTCAGCAGTAAAAATTGACATGATAGAAGGGAGCCTGCCGCCACGGCAAAAGTCAGGAAAGACAACTCCAAAACCAACTCCAGCATCAGACTTTGAAACATCAGTGTACACAGGGATGGACTCCCCGTGAGTGAAGGCATGTTCTAAAAAGAGGAAATGAGCCACGGGAGGAGGAAGAGATTCCTTCTTGTCTGAAAAGCAGGTGTAGGTGTAGACTTCAAGAAGAAGCCATGGAGCCACCCTGGGGACCCTCACAGGACAAATCTGAAAGTCATTAATGCTCATCGCCTCCATAGCCTTCCTGACCCAGAAGCCAAAGGGCCATGGTGTGCAAGGATGTGAAAGGTAGTACTGAGATATGATATCAGATGACACCGCTAAGCAGGGAAGGGAGTCAGCAAGTTGATGTAATCGATGCCAACAACGAACAATCAAGGACTGGCGACAGAGATCAAGATGTGGCTCATTATCGTCCACCAGGAGACTAGGGATTGGGGACGACCTGAAGGCTACGGTCGCCAGACGTACTCCAGCATGATTAACAGGGTCTGAGACTCTAAAAACGGGTATCCGTGGCAGAGGAGTACACCTCACACTCATAGTTGAGTTTTGACCTAATACGAACGTGGTATAGGCGGAGGAGAGTGGCCTGATCAGCACTCCAGGACGTATGACCCAGGACCCTCAACAGGTTAAGAGCCTTGAGGCAAGAGACCTTAAGTGAACGTAAGTGGGGAACCCATGTCAAACGTTTGTCAAAAAGGATACCCAGAAAGCGAGTCTTCTTGACAAAACGTATCTGATGACCATACATGAATAAGTCTAGATCGGGGTGGACACCTCGGAAGTTTTAGTAGTGCATAGCAACTGTCATGGCAGGAGAAAATCAAAACCCATGAGAACCAGTCCAACACGACACTCTGTTGAGGGCAAGCTGCATGCGCCGCTCTGCCACTGACATTCGGAAAGCAGCAAACCAGACCGCCAGGTCGTCAACGTACATCGAGTTGGCTATACCATCCGGAAGGGATGAGGCAATGGCATTAATTGCTACTGCAAACAATGTGACACTGAGGACGCTTCCCTGGGGGATGCCCTTCTCCTGTGCAACAGATGCTGAGTGGGTTGTACCAACCCTCACAGAAAAACTGAGAAACTCCTTAAGAAAGCGTGGAAGGCGACCCCGCAGGCCATATAAATGGAGTTGCTGCAGGATGCAATATTGCCATGTAGTGTCATAGGCTTTCTCTAAATCAAAGAATACACAGAGAAGGTGTTGATGTCGTGCAAAGACCTCACATGCAGCAGCTTCCAACCTGACCAGAGCATCTGTAGTGGAACGGTGTTTACGAAAGCCAGACTGGGACGGAGACAGAAAATCACCCCGTTCCAAGAAGTATACCAGTCTGACATTCACCATCTTTTCAAATAGTTTACAGAGACAGGAGGTCAAGCCAATTGGTCGATAATTGAGGGCAACACCAGAGTCCTTGCCCGGCTTGAGGAAAGGAAGGATGGTAGCAACCCTCCACCCAGAAGGGAAGACACCCTCCAGCCAGATTCTGTTATATAATGCTAAAAGAAATGAGATCGCCTCCTCACCCAAGTGTCGTAACATTGCATATGGGATGTTGTCTGGCCCAGGAGAAGTGTCGCCACAGAGAGAGAGAGCAGAATGCAGGTCTCTCAGGGTGAATATATGGTTATAACTTTCATTCTCGTTTCCTGAGAAATCCAGGACAGTACGCTCCTTGGCTCTTAACTCATGCCTGACAGCCAGAGGTCGAGAGTCACAGCTGGAGACCTTTGCAAAGGCCTCCGCCATGGTATTGGCCACTGTCAAACCATCCATGATCTTAATTCCATTGACCTTAAGTACAGGTGGAGAACTAGGAGAAAACTTCCCCGCCATCTTACGGACTCTCCTGAACACTTGGGTGAGTGGAGTTTTAGTATTAATTGAAGACACATATGCCTTCCAAGATGCACTTCGGGCCTCTTTTAAAACTCGTCTGTATCCATATATCATTGATTTGTTGTTTTTGGCCCCAGGAGCCAAGAGCTACTACCTACCGGGCAGATGAGGGGACTGAGCGCTGGTCGCCGCGGGCGGGGTACCTCTTCCCCCTCGGGATCACTCGTTTTAAAAAGCAGCCCCAATGGCTCGAAAGTTTGCCCACGACGGTGCTGAGACCCCCCTCCCCAACATCTTCCGGCCCAGACACCCAACCATCCAACATAGGACGGCCCCTAGAGGGCAGTCCCTCCTGAGGGCAGTGCTGTTGGCCCGTACTGGCAGCCTAATGCATGGGAACCATTTAGTCTGGACTCTCACTGGCGACCTTACTAGTATGGGAAGCCCTCTCTCCCCGAAATCGGGGCAGAGCAGGGGCCGGAGCCCCCTCCTCCCTGTTGGCTGAAGCCATAGTCAGAGAAGAGCAGGGAATCGAACACATTATTGCAGATTACCTCCTTCTAGTGTGTTAAGGATGGTATTAATAATTCAAGTGAATGTTTAATCACATACATCAATATCAACAGTCAGTATAATTACACCTAACGGCAACTTTCATAACGGGGCTGGGTGGGATAGTTGCCAGTTAGGCATGATATCACTGACTATTGATGTTGATATGTATGATTAAACATTCACTTGAATTACCAATACCGTCCATAGCACACCAGGAGGTAATCTGCAATAATGTGTTCGATTCCCTACTCTTCTTTTACCATGGGCTTCAGAACAGATGGGGGATACCGATTGCTACTCCCGACTGTACATGCTCTACAGAGTCATCAACTATGTTAGGGCAGTAGTCATTGTCACTGTCAACTACATTTGTGGACCGCATCATCTGAACTTTGCAATGAGTATCCCCCACAGTCAGAGAATCTTTTGCCTCAAAAGCTGCTTTGGCAGCAGCATTTGTATTGAAAGTAATATAGCACCGATTAGATCTACAATCACTCTTATATGTGATTCGGATACGAAGAACCACTCCAAAACACTTAAAAATAGAGTGGATAGCGCCATAGGAAAGGGATGCAAGTACATTCATTAACATTAACGTGTCCAAAACGCTAACAGGGTTTGTCGAGACAACACCCGACCTGCTAGGTCTACTCTTATTTGCAGCTTTCTGCATACTACCACGACCAGAGAGTGATGTCTCGAGGGCCTGGTCAACCATCGCTTGAGGAAGAGATTGGGGCTTTTCCTTATCCGTATATCATTGATTTAATGTTGTTGGCCCCAGGAGCCAAAAGCTACTACCTAACAGGCAAATGAGGGGGCCGAGCGCTGGTCGCCATAGGCAGGGTACCTCTTCCCCCACGGGATCACTCGTTTTAAAAAGCAGCCCCAATGGCTCGAAAGTATGCCCACGACGGTGCTGAGACCCCCTTCCCCAACATCTCCTGGCCCAGACACCCAACCATCCAACACAGGACGTGCCCCTAGAGGGCGTTCCCTTTGGAGGGCAGCACTGTTGGCTCTTATTGGCAGCCTAATGCATGGGAACCATTTAGTCTGGTTGGTCACTGGCGACCTTACTTGCATGGGAAGCCCTTTATCCCCGAAATCGGAGAAGAGCAGGGGCCGGAGCCCCTTCTAGTTTAGTTCGCCAGGTCTCAGAGACACACTCAAGCCCCCCCACCACGTCAAGGCTGTTCCTGGTGGGAGGGAAATGTGTCGCAGAAAAAGAATGATAGATATAGAAAACTTGTGTCAACAAGGAATACCTACAATGAGAGGACACAATAAGAAATTAATTTAAAGAAGAAATATAGTTTTCCAAAAAGAGTAATAGCCGAATGGAATAAATTACCAGAAGTGATGTATGTCAAAAACATACATAACCTTAAACAATATGATAATTGGGTTTTAAAATGCGGGACATTACGAGCTTGACTCAATCCAGTAAAGATACAAATAGGTAAGAACTAGATTCAAATCAGTTAGTCAGTTACTGTACTGTCTGTTAAGTCACTATAGATATTTTACCTTGACTGTCAGTGTCCGTGTCACTGAGGTAAGGTCCGTGACAACAAGGAGTGAACAGACTGACTTCAGGTCACTTATTTAGATGAAGTAAACAGAGGTTCATTCATTCGTTTCTAATAGTCTAATCTACAAAAGATTTAGTATATATTGTTGATATATGGAATGGAAATTACTGTTAATAAAAATGGTTTTAATTCTGTAGAAATCTGTAGAAATATTATATAAAATGTCTGTACGCAATCAGCATGTGCTGGGTATCTTGTCTCATGATTGTTAGTAACAATAGTATAATAATATCTTACAGACTTACCTATACCCACAACCTATTACTCATACTTCAAACTATAATGATAATATTATTCTCAGCTATAACTCAAATTAAAAATAATAAAAACCTGAACTTTTTTAATGACATTTTGTCCAATTTGGGGAATTTTGTCACTCGGAATTGGGGAACTTTGCACCACTGCATCTGGCATCTCCAGACCCCAGTCACTAGAGACAGCACAGCAGTCACTTTGCTGCAGCCGGTGAGTGATGTTGTTCTCTATCCCCTCCTCCGAATTATGAAACCATTTGTGTGTTAAACTCAACTTACAGTACGGTACATTTCGACAGTTAAGTGTTGTACTTCTATTATAATTTGATTGTCATATTCTGTGTTCTCGAGTTAGTCCATGATTTTGATCCTGGAATATCAGTTCTTATTTGTTTTATGAAAATTTAACTGTAACCCAGGTGATTGATTATCGGTTATATTTAGATATTATATTCAGTTACTTTTACTGAATTATTTCATTACTTTCCCATTGGTGGTCTGTGTTGGTGCTTGGTGGCATGAACCCATAACCTACTTATATTGACATTAGTATGAATAACTATCCTGTGTATTGAAATATTACCGTGAGTAGTTACATTGTTCCCATTATTTCCAAATTATTAAGTGCTGAGTTATCAGCTCTATTTAATCTCACATTACTTATAATCAAAACATTAGTGTTTAAGATTTAAGCCCTGCTCAATGTCATACGTCTTACAGATTGCCAAATAATATACTCATCCAAACACTTATCCTAAGCATTCTTATCTTAGTTTTGGAGCATTCTCACATAACCACCCAATTCTGGTGGCGGTCATTCCCCTAGATTATTAGGTTAATTAATCAATTTTAGTGTCTTCCTATGGTCTTAAAAAAATTCTTAGTAAATCTAAAAAATTACACCTTCATCTATTTGTGTATTTTTTGGTAGAAAATTATCTTGAAATTCAATTATTTTAGGGTTTTTTCTTCTTCTTATTATTATTAAACAGCTATTCACATATGAGGAGGACGAACCTTCAATCGCCATTACTGTAAATCCTTACTAAAGGAACCGGCTGTTTTCAGCCTTACTGCCCTGCACAACAAATAAACAAAATAAGGGGTATGATGAATAAACAAACCTAAAAATAACATCAATTAATTCTATCGTGGTTATAAAACATAGGAATAATGGTTTGATTATAAAAAATACAAAAACGTAACTATGACATGGCACCTGTTATTCTATGGCTACCAAAAGGCACTGTTGTTGAAAGAATAAGACAGGTAAGGAAAGTTTTTCAACGTTTGATATGACGTGAAGTCATTGCAGTATTCGGTGAAGATTTTTAGAGTAAAGATTTGGGGGAAATATCATATCGTGAGAGAAACAAACTTAACGAACGTAACATATCCTGCTGTTGGATACCCTTGATATGTAATATATTGTTTCGATGATGGATTTGCATTATGTTATGTTTTATGAGAATATGGTGACTATTATGGATTCAGTCATGTTGTTTGTTCATATTTCTGACTTAAAAAAATCAGAGGGTGAATACATAAAGTTCCAGTTTGTGACACACCAGATGCGACCGACAACTGAACCGGTTTTTCTTTGGAAGCGTCCTCCAAACTAATTTTAATAAAAACCAGTAATCATATAGTTTACATAATGCACATTACCATTATGAAGGTTTCAGTTGTCGGTTGCATCTGGTTACGTCACAATATGTAACTTGATGTATTCACCTTCCAATTTTTTGTACGTTCATAATGTCAACAAACAACATGGCTGAACCCATATGATAGTAACCATATTCTCAGAAAACATTAACACAATACAAATCCGTCATTGAAACACTATATTTCATATCCAGGGTACGCAACTGTAGGTTATATTATGTTCGTCAAGTTGGTTTCTCTCACCACATGAAATTTTCCACAGACTTTACCCTAAAATCTTCACCACAATGACCTCACGTCATATCAAACGTGGAAAAGCTCTTAAATTCGCCTTTTCTGTAAACGGCAGGTGCCATGTCATAGTTATGTTTTTTTATTTTGTTACTCAAATCCTTATGTATTATAACAAAGGTAGAAATAATTGATGTTATTTTTATTTATCATACTCATTATTCCGTTTATTCCTACTCATTCCTTATTTTCATATTTTACGATCTGGAAACTGGCTATGTGTATGGCAGCATAGCAAGGTTGAAGGAAGCCGGTTCCTTTAGTAAGGTTTTACAGTAATGGCGACTGTAGACTCTTTCTCCTCGTAAGTGAATAGCTGCTTAAACAGTGAATTCGGCCTCGTACCTTTACGCCACATTTGACTCTAGGAGCCTTTATACCTTGTGGTTACCACATTACCTTATTTTCAATAAGAAAAATTTTGTAACTTGCGGACAAGCCCCAAAACTTTGCTACAAATCATATCCCCCTTGTCTCAGATGGAGAGATTCCGATTCCTACCAATACTTAAATAAATTAGCGAAACAGCTTTTCGTAACAGTACGAGCTACTCTCCTCTATAAAGATAAATTAGGTGGCGTTGTATTGTATAGATACTATAAATCTGTCTTATATAATGGTGCATTATATATACTGTATATATATGCTAACTTCATTGGATATAGTGGGCAATGTAGCACCAGTTGGGTGTCTGGAGAAAGTGATCGGAATAAATACAGTATCGTCAAGTGAGTGGTGTACTGCTTCATTCGCCTAAATCTTCATAGGAATTCATTAAAAGTGTTATAATTATTGCTTAGTTATAACATGATTACTTGTCATCGTATTAGCTTTTTGTTTCGGAACCATAAATATGAACTTACCACAGTGTCGTACACCAGCCAATCACCATCATTCTTTCATACCTCTAAGGTTCATTGAAGATTCCACCCAAACCCAAGCCTTCAACCCCCGCCTATGGGATGCCAAATGCCACCAACCAAGTCGAGAGAGCTTTGTCCGGAGCTGTACATGACTTAATTAAGCACCGGTAGCTATCTACACTACCGTAATCAACATCCATCAACTTTTATCTCTCAGAAACCATACAAGGTAAACTATAGAATCATTCTTACATCCATTTATGTGTGTGTTTTTTTTTTTTTTTTTTTTTTTTGAGGTGATCATCTTGGTATGCTAAAATTTGATGGATTTTTTAATTAAATTGTTAGGACCCAACCAAGCCCAGCTTAAGCTCGAAGGATGCCAAGCGTAGGCCCGAAGGAAGCATTGGTCTAGGTTAGGTTAAGTCAGGTCAGGTCAGGCTGGTTAGTCCGATATAAAAAATTCATTATCTTATTGCATATATATGATGAACTGAAGGTAGACTCACATGCCAAATCTCCGCCCTCAGCCTCACCTGGCTCCGTCCACCCCTCCTGGGAGTTGTTGTTGTAGTTCCCAAACTGTCTGGCCAAACAGTCCTGAGTCTGGTTGACCGAAGCCGTGCAGATGCTCGGACCCCTAAAAGGGAACCAGGGTGATAGTGAGATCTGTTTCTTCGAAGGCAACAGAAGATGGGACTGCTAGCTCACCAGCATGTACAGCTCCGGACAGATCAATGGTCCACACCCCATCCATCAGCGACTTGGTTTGGGCCTCGTCGGATCTGGTAACAGTTGCAGGTGGAGGGAGGGGGGATGTTAGTGGGAGAGGAGGAGAGAAATGTGGGCAGAGCTATATAGGAGGGTAACGAATGATCAGGTAGAGAGACGTGTGTCAGGAGGAATGAAAGAAGCATACACTGTGAACGGTATCGAATCATCAATAGTATAAAGCAAGGTTCTTTAAACTTTTTCAGTCGTGACCCAGTTTTTACTATGACATAATTCTCGCGACCCATACAGAAAGATCTTTTACAAATGATCAGAATTATCAACCAAAGAAAATACAAGGCCAGAAACTGAAACGTAATATTTATGATTAAAAGGAATTCTAACCAGAATTATAAACACTGCCTCACCTACCCCTCCCTCTCTCTCTCTCAAGAAGGCTAATATTTGTGCAATGATTTTGTTTTATTGATAATTAAATATATGAATATTCGATTATAAAAATATGTTAGGTGGATTCATGTATGAACTTCATATTTATTTTATTGTCACGAACATTATTATTCTATTTTATTCATGTATTTATTTTTGTGAGCCTGTGACCCAGTTTGGAGGAATTCGGGACCCGTAGTTTGAAGAATCCGGGTTTAAAGAAGTGCATACTGCATTAACGTAGGTGGATATAGGAGAGAAGAAATGTGATGATTTGAGGCGAGGGTGAGGGGGAAGAGGGTAAGACAAATGAAGGTGATTAGTTGAAAAGTAATAACAAACAAATATAATTAGAATATCTGTTATATTATATCCTTTAAATAAAGGCACTGTCTTTTGTTCACCATCGTAGTGGGATAGACTACTGAATATATATTATCCTTTGGATATTAGACAGCTATCCCTGTATTCCTTTTATCCCTCGTGCTTGCCCCGTAGGGGGGTATTGCCTGTAATGATGTGGGCAATACTTTAAGGGTTTTGGTCAAGTTATTCTATGGTGAGTTGGAATAAAATGGAATTATTATATAGTGTGTGTGTGCAAGTGTTTGAATTTTCATACAAGTGTGTGATCAAACCTGCAAAATTGCGTCACACACGCACTTTCTCTCTCTCTCTCGCTCTTCTATTGCTATCATATTGGACATTACTCTTCTGAGCTAAATATTTGTATGGTTCTTCCCTTTAGGTATACACGCAACACCAGCCAATTTACCAAATCTTACTCCTTTTCTGTCAAGATCCCTATTGGCAAAGTTAACCGTTACTCTTTCATATACAATCGCGACCTGAGGGGATAGAGACACTAGCACACACACTTTGTAATCGTTTCTAGCCAGCGAGTTATCAATAGAGCTATGGAGGGACTGGTGGAGGGAGGAAGGACAGGAGGGGGATGAAAGGAGAGGCATCAACCACCATCGACTGGATAAGTTGAAAGTGGTAGGGTTTGCCAGGTATTAACAATATCTTAAAGATTTACGTTTAATAATGGACGAGATTTATTAATCATGAATCCCGTTCTATCGATACTATTATATGTTTGTGTGAATTGGCATGGATTTCCTTGTTGAAATTTGCATTAGGTCAGTTCTTGTAGGCCTTTGGTCAGAGGATAATGGAAGAAGCATATTTTTATAGTGCAGGCACAGAGTTTGTCATGAGCTGAGGAGAGAGAAGATGAAGGCTTGTTTACCAGGTAGCTCAGGGTTGATTGATTGATTGATAGAATGCCACATAATATTAAATTTTGATTATTTCAAAATATGGTCATTTATATCATTTATATAATATATACACATTTTATACGGGCTTCACTATCCCAAAATGGACAAACAGTATGATCAAAAGGACATAATTTAAGAAAAATATATAATAGAATCAAACTAAAAACGAAAAATAAAAACATTGAACTATCTAATAAAAGAAGCCATAACATTAATAAATTTCACAATTTGTGGAGGAGGCCAGCCTTCTGTCATGTAATTTTTACTGCCGAGCTCTCGGCCATTTATTATGCTCTCCAAGTAATTTTTACTCTCCTGCCGTCTTTGCTTTTACTATTTTTACCGATTCCTGAAGTGCCTTGCAGGCCTTGGGCAATTTTAACTCTTCCCATCCCCTGGTGTTGTCTATTCTTGAGTGCCTTGTCCTACTGGGACATCGTGGCTGGAGTCACATTTTGTTGGATCCCGGGCCATGTGGGTGTCGATGGGAATGAGCAGGCTGGCACCTTGGCTAAGGGTGTAGCCTCTAGTGCCCAGCCTCCTGCCAGGCATCATCACGTAACTGCTGTTGACTGGCCAGCACCACCTCGTCCCTACGGCTACGCCATGATGACGTGGCCCAGGGTTCTATAATTGGTTTAAATTTATTACTGATGTCTAATCTGGTCCACTGCCTTTGCCACAGGAGATGAATTCGAGACTTAATTCCCCCCCAACGGGAAACGACTTGACGTGGTGGGGGGGCTTGCGTGTCTCTGAGACCTGGCGAGCTAAACTAGAGAGGGCTCCGGCACCTGTTCTGCCCCTATTTCGGGGAGAGAGGGCTTCCCATGCTAGTAAGGTCGCCAGTGAGAGACCAGACTAAATACTTCCCATGCAATAGGCTGCCAGTATGGGCCAACAGTGCTGCCCTCTAGGGACCGTCCTATGTTGGATGGTTGGGTGTCTGGGCGGGAGATGTTGGGGAAGTATGCAGAAAGCTGCAAATAAGAGTAGACCTAGCAGGTCGGGTGTTGTGTCGACGAACCGTGTTAGCGGTTTTGACACGTTAATGTTAACGAATGTACTTGCATACCTTTCCCATGGCGCTATCTACTCCATTTTTAAGTGTTTTGGAGTAGTTCTTCGTATCCGAATCACATATGACAGTGATTGTAGGTCTAATCGGTGCTATACTACTTTCAATACAAATGCTTACACAGGCCATGATACTCCTCAATCTCCCCTATCCTACTGATAGCATGTTTGATCTATTAAACCACATCGAACAATTAATTATAGCAAGGGGCGTATATATAATGAGGACCTGAATGATTTCTCAGAAGAGGACATTCTCGCTATGTGCCCAGACAGTGTCCAACGAGTACCAAAGATGAAAGGCAGTAAAAATATGATCATCCTCACTTTCTATTGCTCGCATATCGCAGATCGCATTAACATTAACCCCACCTATTTTGAGGTGAAGCCTTTTGTTGAGTGTCCCCTACAGTGTTTCTGTTGTTATGAGTTTGGTCATGGGAGTAGGAACTGCAACAACCGTTCCCGGTGTGGTAATTGTTCTGCTCTTGACTCACATCTTATTTCTGAGTGTCGGTCAGAGAGTTACTGCTTTTACTGCAGAGATGCTCACCCCTTGTGATCTCGCCAATGTAAGATATACCTCCTTGAGCAGGATATCCTCCACTTGGTTAACACCCAATTCATTAGCATTGGTAGTGCCAGACGGCAACTCAACTTCAGGCGACAGAAGGATGGTGGTGTGAAGATATACGCCGCCTCACTTCGCTCTAAATCGGTTGCAGCACCCTCTCAACCCTCTCAAGAGGCAGCTGGTTTTTGCTCTAGTGAGAGCGTTACTACATAATAGTTTCTCTGTCTTGGAAACTTTATCAGACACTCATTCTGGTAACCTTTCAACTGATGACAATTCTCAGACTTTAGCTAAAGGTGTCCATGTGGTAGAGGTTCAAGCTGCCACACTCTCTCCAAAAAGGAAACTTAAGTCACCTAAACTGCCACAGAGATGCCTTCGTGGTTCCTCTGAGGCACTTGACTCCATAGATTTACCTCCTTGTAAGGCAACCATCTCTGTGGACTCATCCATAGTTTCCTCTCAATTTCACCTGAAGCGTTCTCGTGGCTCTGATAAATCTCTTGATTCAACAGAATGTACTCCCTCGCAAGCTTCCTTCGGGATCATCAGAGGGGTGTGAAGTTAATGTGGATGCCACGGATGTTGTGACTTCAAAAGATTCAGTTTCTCTTCCGCTTGAGCAGCGGAGTGATTCTACCACCTGTATTATGGATGTTGATGTATCTGCCTGTGTCAGTGATACCACTGCTGTACTGGACAATACCAATGTAATTGTTTCAAAGAATATCCCAGCTTATATACCTTCATCTTCTTCTATCATATCAGATGCTTCAGGGACTCATCTACGGGTCCCAATTACAGCCCCAAGTACTACTCCTTGGGTTCGCTCTTCTTCTAGTGGCCTTGGATTAGACAAATCTTATCGTTCGGGTAAACCCTCAGGTCGAGGTGGTAGTGGGAAGTACCTCGGTGAGGCTTCCCAAAAATCAGTACTAAAGTAACACTGTTCAAGGTGACTTCAGTGGAATTGCCATGGCTTGAGTGCTTCTTGGGAGGAACTGCTCGTTCTTCTCTCTAGCTTCTCTCCTGCATGTGTTTCTCTCCAAGAGACAATGCTTGGTTACTACATTCCTGCCAGTCCTCCAGCATACTCTGCATTTTATTCCAATTCTTTTGAAGGGCAGGGTCACCATGGTGGCTCCGCCATCCTAGTTCGCCGAGATATTCCATGCACGAACTTGACACTCCGCTCCAGGCTGTTGCAGTTAAGGTTTTTATGGACCGCCCGTACACTATGTGCAGTCTATACCTTCCTCCCAGTGTTACAGTTGAGAGGGGTGATCTCAACCGTCTTGTATGGGACCTTCCCTCTCCCTTAATTTTATTGGGTGATTTTAATGGTCGTCATCCTCTGTGGGGTGACAGTTCGGTCAACCCCAGGGGTGTTTTATTGGCTTCTTTTATTGAGGATAAGGGATTAGAGGTTTTAAATACGGAAGATGTGACACATTTTAATAGCCCTACTGGGACTTTTACTGCCACTGACATTTCCCTCTGCTCACCCAGTGCTCTGTTGGATTTTACTTGGAGAGTGTTGCCGGATTTATAAGGCAGTGACCATTTCCCTATACGTTTAGAAGGTAACAGGTACGAACCACAGTCGCGTCTTCCTAGGTGGAAATTAGAGAAGGCTGACTGGCAGTTTTTTAGAGAGCTAACTTCTTCGGTCTCTTCTGTAGCCGATTTTGGTAGCTCTGACGAGGCTGTAACATATTTCACTGATATGCTCCACTCTGCTGCTCTCAACTCTATCCCTAAATCTTCTGGGTACTTTCCCAAACGTCCTGTCCCTTGGTGGTCACCAGTCTGCACCACTGCTGTGCGGGAGAAACGCGCTGCTGTCTCTCGCCTTTGTCGCAATCGTGGGGACCCAACTTTTTTAGAGGACTTCCGACGGGCAAGGGCTCGGGCTAGACGAGTTTTAAAAGAGGCCCGTCGTGCATCTTGGAAGGCCTATGTGTCTTCAATTAATACTAAAAGTCCACTCACCCAAGTGTTCAGGAGAGTCCGTAAGATGGCGGGGAAGTTTTCTATAGTCTGCCCAGCCTAAGGTGGCGGAGAAGCCCTGCCTCTCTGGGACATTCCTGGACGTATCTGATTGGCAGATGATGAAAAGGTGATGTTTTGAGTCTTTTTGGTCACACCATGGGTCAAACACACATACACACAGACACACACACACATATGTCGCATAGCGGTGCATTAATCTCAGTGACTTGACCTTCCTTCTTCTTCCCTCCACTTCTCTCTCTCTCCCTCTCTCTCTCTCTCTCTCTCTCTCTCTCTCTCTCTCTCTCGTGTTCACGATTTATCCACAACCTTTCCTATATTCTATAATCTAATGATATTTTATCTCACATAAAAGTATAATCTAATGATATTTTATCCCACATATCATATACATGATATATTTATATTAATGGCATTACTGTATATAATATTTTTTTTTAATTCCATTTATTCATTCTTTCATTAACAGTAGCATTTATCATAAGTTATTTCACTTTCTTTATTCCTCATTTGTTACCTTCATCTAAGTTTCTCTCTCGTACTGCCTTAGGTCATATTCTAATCTCAGGTCCCTATAGGCGCCTGTCTACTTCCTGTGTCGACTTCTTAATCCATTCACACACACACACACACACACACACGCACCACTCCTGCCCAGAGTCTTGCTGCTTTGTTTGGCCATGGTTTTGAAATATTTTAACCTTTTTGTGTAAGTAGTGAATGTGTGTGTGCGTTTTTTTCTATATTTTCGTTGCATAAAAACACACTCCCTTGTGCTTCCGAAAGATAGGTGAAATTAAATGTATAAAAAATGGTACTGAATGGATGTAAAAGCCTTGAAGTATGCTTCCGAACACGGGAAGTCATAAGGGTTACCCAATGGTCCTCCAGCTGACCTGTTTTCCTCTCACTGTCGCTCACTTTTTACTACACACTCTATGTTCTAATCAAGATATTACGAGCTCTAAGTAAATTGTCACTGTGAATTTGACTGTAAGGCTCACACATATCATTTACAATAATGAGTGAGTAGTAACAGGCATGAATAATGCTTACTTAGCAGAAATATTCATGAAAAAAGGAAGCACTTCTATTTTTCTCGGTATGCTGAACACCTCTAGCCAATCAGGGAAGCGAAAAAGTACTTGACTTGCCTACCGCACCTGTAGGGCAGGGCTTCTCCGCCACCTTAGGCTGGACAGAGTATAGTTCTCCACCTGTACTTAAGGTCAATGGAATTAAGATCATGGATGGTTTGACAGTGGCCAATACCATGGCGGAGGCTTTTGCAAGAGTCTCCAGCCGTGACTCTCGACCTCTGGCTGTCAGGCACGAGTTAAGGGTTAAGGAGCGCACTGTCCTGGATTTCTCATGGTACGAGAATGAAAGTTATAACCATATATTCACCCTGAGAGACCTGCATTCTGCTCTCTCTCTCTCTGCGGCGACACTTCTCCTGGGCCAGACAACATCCCATATGCAATGTTACGACACTTGGGTGAGGAGGCGATCTCATTTCTTTTAGCTTTATATAACAGAATCTGGCTGGAGGGTGTCTTCCCTTCTGGGTGGAGGGTTGCTACCATCCTTCCTTTCCTCAAGCCGGGCAAGGACACTGGTGTTGCCCTCAATTACCGACCAATTGCCTTAACCTCCTGTCTCTGTAAACTATTTGAAAAGATGGTGAATGTCAGACTGGTATACTTCTTGGAACGGGGTGATTTTCTGTCTCCGTCCCAGTCTGGCTTTCGTAAACACCGTTCCACTACAGATGCTCTGGTCAGGTTGGAAGCTGCTGCATGTGAGGCCATTCACCTTCTCTGTGTATTCTTTGATTTAGAGAAAGCCTATGACACTACATGGCAATATGGCATCCTGCAGCAACTCCATTTATATGGCCTGCGGGGTCGCCTTCCACGCTTTCTTAAGGAGTTTCTCAGTGGTCGCAGTTTTTCTGTGAAGGTTGATACAACCCACTCAGCATCTGTTGCATAGGAGGAGGGCGTCCCCAAGGGAAGTGTCCTCTGTGTCACATTACTTGCAGTAGCAATTAATGCCATTGCCTTATCCCTTCCTGATGGTATAGCCAACTCGATGTACGTTGACGACCTAGCAGTCTGGTTTGCTGCTTCCTGTATGTCAGTGGCAGAGCAGCGCATGCAGCTTGCCCTTGACAGGGTGTCACGTTGGACTGGTTCTCATGGGTTTCGATTTTCTCCTTCCAAGACAGTTGATATGCACTTCTGCCACATCCGAGGCATCCACCCCGATCCGGACTTATTCATGTATGGTCATCGGGTACGTTGTGTCGAGGAGACTCGCTTTTGGGTTCCCCACTTACGTACACTTAAGGTCTTTTGCCTCAAGGCTCTTAACATGTTGAGAGTCCTGGGCCATACGTCCTTGGGGGCTGATCGGGCCACCCTCCTCCGCCTATACTATGTTCTTATTAGATCAAAACTCGACTATGGGTGTGAGGTATACTCTTCTGCCACCGATGCCCGTCTCAGAGTTTTAGACCTTGTTCATCATGTTGGAGTACGTCTGGTGACCGGAGCCTTCATGTTATCCCCAATCCCCAGTCTCCTGGTGGACGCTAATGAGCCACCTCTTGATCTTCGTCGCCAATCCTTGATGGTTCGTTGTTGGCATCAATTACATCGACTTCCTGACTCCCTTCCCTGCTTGGCGGTGTCATCTGATATCATGTCTCAGTACTACCTTTTACATTCTCGTACACCATGGCCCTTTGGCTTCTGGGTCAAGTAGGCTATGGAGGAGATGGGCATTGATGACTTCGAGATTTGTCCTGTGAGGGTCCCCATGGTGGCTCCATTGCTTCTTCCAGAAGTTTTCCCCTGCACCTGCTTTACAGACAAGAAGGAATCTCTTCCTCCTCCAGTGGCTCGTTCCCTCTTTTTAGAACATGCCTTCACTCACAGGGAGTCCCTCCCTGTGTACACTGATGGGTCAAAGTCTAATGCTGGAGTTGGCTTTGGAGTTGTCTTTCCTGACTTTTGCCATGGCGGCAGGCTTCCTTCTGTCATGTCAATTTTTACTGCTGAGCTCTCGGCCATTTTATATGCCCTCCAAGTGATTTTTACTTTCTCTCAGCCTTCTTTTACTATTTTTAGTGATTCCTGTAGTGCCTTGCAGGCCTTGTGCAATTTTAACTCCTCCCATCCCCTGGTGTTGGCTATTCTTGAGTGGCATGTCCTCCTGGGTCATCGTGGCAGGAAAGTCACTTTTTGTTGGGTCCCAGCCCATGTGGGTGTCGATGGGAATGAGCGGGCTGATGCCCTGGCTAAAGCTTCGGTCTCCAATTCTCAGCCTCCTGCCAGGTGTCATACTGTTCCTGCAGTGGACCTTCGACCCTACAGTACATAGATGCTACCGTTCGTTCCTGCTGGCAGGACAGATGGGACTCCGTCGGGGCTAACAAGCTCCGCGACATCCGCCAGCGTCTTGGTTTGTGGAGATACAGTGGCCTATCCTGCCGATGGGAGACGGCTCTTGTCCGTCTCCGCATTGGCCACACATTATTGACTCATGGCTTTTTAATGGAGAGGGCTCACCCTCCCTACTGTGATGATTGTCGGGTCCCTTTGACAGTACGGCATCTTATTGTCGAGTGTCCAAGCCTTCGGGACCTTCGTCGTAGGCACCTCTCCAAGTACCGGGTGGGTGACGGTTCTTACAGTCTCTCCCAGGTGCTCTGGGAGGAGGCTTGTAGTGTGGGAGAGAACACCCTCTTCTATGTGGAGGAGGCCGGCCTTCTCCACAAAATATGATTTTATGATATTCATGGTTTTTAGATGGTTTGATTTTTTTTCTTTTTATGTCGATGGGTTCTTTTAGTAATAATGTGCTTTTAATTTGTGTGTCTTTTAATCAGGGTGCCTATCCCTTACGGGTGTTCATGTTTTATTAATTATGTAGATGACAATTTTAAGTCGGGCGGTATATGACCTTAGCTGTTGCGCCACCAGATGCTTAGTTGCATCAAAAATCAATCAATCAATCAATCAAGACTTAATGAGGGAAACGAAACACCTGAGATCCAGACTATGCTAAGGTTCAGATCAACAGTTGACCCGGCTAGTATATCTAACCTGTTCATTGCAATAGATACCATAATGTTAAGGTACCCATATTAGCTTGATTGATTTATTGGCACAAAACAGCTTACTAATGATATTACCCTGTATTTCATTGTTAGTTGTATTCTAGGATTTAATAGCTTTAAGTGAACTTAAAGAATCAGTAAAAATAACTATCCTATCGTCGGTCGTCGATAGGGCAAAATCCAAAGCTTTATTAATAGCAAAATGTTCCGCAAGAAAAATCGATGTATGATTCAGCAGTCTGAATTTTAACTGGCATTCAGTCGACCACACGCCTGCACCCACACATTCATCCGTCTTGGAACCGTCAGTATACTGATGGAAATATGAAAGATGTTTAACAATTATCTCACGAAACCTCTGGTGTACCTCCACCTCCGGCACCCGGGATTTAACCCCTGGTAACCAGGAGTCCACAATATTGAAAGGGGGTGTTACCCAGGTTGCAATGTTTACTAAAACCAGGGTATCGATTGTTGATAATTCTATATCGACACACTCTACGAGGTCGTGGAGTCTTGCTCTGAGGGACCTCACACCAGTGCCCTATGGGGCCCAGGTGGATAACTCGGCCCTTCCGGGGCCTATCGCCATGGCCCCCCTGTTGCAGGTGCCTCACTAAGGCAATTCTGGGAGGATGACTCGGCTCCCAGGGTACATAAACTTGGGGCCTGGTCCCCATTGGCCTCACGCCAGTGCCCCCTGGGGGGCAGGGGTTCCTTGACGGATAACTCGGTCCCTCTGCAAGGGTCCTAGCGCCATGGCCCCCCGGGTGCAGTTGCCGTAGCAAGGCATTCACGGGAGGATGACTCGTCTCCCTGGATTTCTAAGCACAATATACTAAAAGTTGTTGATCTCGTCTTAGACGGAAGGGAGGCACTTGTGACTACCTCTAGACGCTCGATTCTAGTGCAACGTATGGCTCCAAGACACACACGCAAATACGCATTCTGCTCAACATCCAAACCTTTCAACACAGACTCAGATGCCGAACCATACACTATTGACCCATAATCTACTCTAGATCTAATCAGGGCTTTATATAGCATTAGCAATGACTTACTATCTGCTCCTCATTGCGTACCAGATATGCACTTCAGCAAATTAAGTGCTTTTAGACATTTAGTTTTCAACTGACTGATATGGACTCGCCATGTCAGTCGACTGTTAAAATGTAGTCCAAGAAATTTAGATGAATTTTGAATAGGTAGGGGGTTGTCACCCATAGTCAGCCTGACGTCTGGCTTCTTCCTATAATGAAACTCACCCCTACACTCTTTCTTATTGAAAACTTAAACCCCACTGGAGGCCTCAACTGTGAATCAATTCCAGTGCCAATTGGATCCGAGTTGCCAAAAACTCTGCATTACAGCTGGAGTGCCATATTGCACAGTCATCGGCGTACAGTGAGTATTTAAGATTTCGAGGAGGAGCTGGTAGAATGTCATTGAAATAAGGTCGGAGACAGAACACTTCCATGGGGGACCCCATTTGCCTGGACAAATATGTCCGAGAAAGTGACTGTTTCCGAAAAACGCTTGACAGAGAAAGTTCTGTCAGAAATGAAGTTTTTAACAAAAAAGGGCAGGTTACCGTGTAATCACATCGCATATAGTTTCCTGAGGAGGCCATGTCTCCAAGTCATGTCGTAGGCTTTTTCAATATCTAAAAATACTGCAATCAAAATTTTTTTTTTGGCAAATGCCTCTTGAATTTCAACTTCCAGGTCTGATCGAGCGTCTGGCGACCTTTATGGAAGCCACACTGCTCGTCAACCAGCAAATTCCTGGAATTTAAAAAATACAATAGCCTACAATTAACAATTCGTTCCATGAACTTGCATAAGCAACTTGTGAGCGCAATAGGGCGATACGACGTAGTCGATCTGGGGTCCTACCCTCCTTTCGGTATAGGAATGACATGTGCAAAGGACCACGAGTTTGGAAAGGTTTGACCCCTCCAAATCTCGTTGAACACCTGCAACAACTTGATCATGGAACCATGATCAAGATGCTTTATCATCTCATACCGAATCTCATCGGGTCCTGGGGATGTCCCACTACAGGCTCCTAGGGCTTGGACAAGCTTTTGCATTGTTAGATCACTGTTGTAATCTAATTCATCTCCTGTGGCAAAGTCAATATGCTGCAGCTCTGATGCTTCCTTGATGGGCAGGAAAGCTGGATGGTAATTTTCAGAGCTGCTAGCAAAAGAAAACTGCCTGGCGAGGGCGTTAGCAATGTCTCTAGGTTCATCATAATTGATGCTATTAAATGAAATGTTGGTAATTTTATTGGATATTTATTTTCTTATTTAATTTTTTAACAGTGTACCAGACTTGGGAAATTGGTGTTTCATTATTTATACTAGAGACAAAGCATCGCCAAGAGTCTCGTTTGGCTTGTCTGATGGTTCTACGAGCCCTAGCTCTCGCAAGTTTATACTTGCGAAAGTTCTCATCACTAATGTGATTTTTAAAAAGCCTGTAGGCTCTATTCCTCTCACACAGTACCCTGCGGCAATCTGGAGTCCACCATGGAACTCTATACTTTGCGCTATCTACCGAAGTCTTAGGAATTGTTGCCATTGCGGCTTTGATGATATTATCGTGAATATTATTTACTTTATCATCAATGGTTTCTCCAACAATTTCCATATCGACACCCTTTGTGAAGGACACCCAGTCTGCTTTTTTTACGTTAAATTTAGGTGCTGAAGGCTCTTTATTAGTGTCGCTTTTAAATTTAATAAAAATAGGAAAATAGTCGCTTCCCAATGAGTCATCAATGGGTAGCCACTGGCAAGACGCTGCAATTGATGGGGAGACCAGAGATAGGTCAAGAACGCTAAAAGTACCAGTATTATCGACAACTCTCGTCGGACTACCGTCGTTCAGAAGAACCAAATTGGAATCACTGATTAGCCTAGCCACCTGTTCCCCCTTTCTATCATCCTGCAGGGAACCCCATAACGTATGATAAGCATTAAAATCTCTTAAAATTAATTTTCTACAGGGCAGACTGTCCTGTAGATCAAAACCATCATCATAAGTTACTGTATCAGGAGGACAGTAGACAGAACAGATAGTCAGGTAGGTGCCACCGAATTTTACTCTGCAAGCGACACTTTCCAGAGGAAAATTACAGGGCACATCAGTGAAAGGGAGGTTATGGCGGATGTAGATTGCCACTCCACCTCCACCCCTCCACCCACGGTCCCTCCTAATTAACCTGTAGTTCCGAAGCTGAACAACCTCGTCTTCGACTTGGTCGTTCAGATGAGTTTCCTGAAGGGCAATAATATCGGCAGCGTAAGAACAAACCAAAAGTTTGAGTTCATTTAATCTAGCTCTAAGACTTCGACAGTTCCATTGGAGTATGGTTAGCGCGAAGATTATCGCCGTTTAGGGGGTTTTTTGGGGCCTTTCTCGTCTGCCCGAACCTTTTTGTACAGGGAGGGAAGACTCTCCTCCTCCCCTGCACTTCCCGGGGACCTCCCTCGGGAAGGTTTCGAGGTGGTAGCCTCCATCGCCTGTTCCTCTCCACGAGTTACAGAGCCAGTCCTCGAACGGCTAGTCTCGCGACGAGCCGGACGACTCCCGGATGCAGGCTTCATGGGAGTCACCTGAGCGAGAACATGAGGTTTAGAAACTGATGCGGTATCATCAGCCTTATGGTGCTTCTTTTACTGGGTTGATGCAACAATTTCATCTAATTTCTATGTTAAATTTTCTACTTGAAGCATTAATTTGCTTACTTGATCTTTTAATTCTTTAATTTCTTTATCCTTAGCCTGGATAGTCACGTTTACATCAGTTGTATTAACAGGAGCAGTGGTGCCAGTCACTGCTGCAGCATAGGAAACTGTGGTAGTTTGGTTAACCCCCTCCAACTTCCTCTTTGCCTCACCATAACTGACATCATGAGCCCTCATGTATGCCATTGCCTCAGTCTCCACTTTAAGGCTCCTGCAGTCACCTGCACTTGCCTGGTGGGGCCACCACAATTAGCACACTTGAGAACTGTCTCTGTACACAAATCTGTCTCGTGACTACCTGCACATTTACCACAAGTGAATGATCCTGAATCTTTATTAAAGCCACTCAATGCTGTGTGTCCGAATTTCTGGCAATGGAAACAACGCTTCGATTTCTAAACATATGGTCTAACGTGAACTATTTTGTAACCAATCTTAACCGTGTCCGGAATCTGGGCTGAAGCATAAGTCATAAAACATAAGCCAAATTTCACTCTCTTGTTCTCTCTCATCCTGGTCATGCTTCGAACATTAACAACCCCTTTGGTCCTTCATTCCCTCCAAAATGTCTGCGTCATTCAGAGTGGCCAAATCCCTATGGAAAATGACGCCCTTACAGGTATTTGGCCCCACTAGAATAGTTGTTTTCACCTTCAGGTCATGAATTTGTGTTAGTTTAATTATGGAGATCCTTAACCTGGGATGCATTCAGCACTTTCACCAGGAGACTACCATCACGCAACTTCTTAACATAATTAAGACTGCCATCCCTTGACCATCAAGGACCTTTTTGATGATAAATGGGCTAACAGCCTTGAGAGACTGACTCGTTTACACATCGAACATTCACATAACGAGCATTCTGGGAAGGAATTTTAATATCAAGTTGTCGTTGTCTGTCTGCCGTAGGGGTTCCATTATTGTCTGCCTCCTCCTTGAGGAGGAGGGAGGCTAGTCGGGGGTTCATCCATCCGGAGCATCGGACCAAGTCCGACCGCTCTCCAAGCACACTCACCTACCTCCCTTAATTATTGTATCAACCCCAAAATGGACAATAATTTAGGGAAATAAAAGTTGCCCCCTAATGGTAGCCTGGCGGTGTTCTCCAGTACCAGCTAGGGGATCGGAGTTTGTGCGGAAGGAACTTCCCCACCACCGAACCTGCTTAATGCGACGGGTGGTGTAGTAGGAACCCACTTCCCAAGCGAATACCGTTGCTCAGCCAAGAGACAACCGTAGGCCCAGGAGGTCGCACGGAAAATATGGAAGTAAAAGTAGATTAAGAGAAAGAGGCACCCAAATGACGCACCAGACTACTGGGCCTCCCTACCACAGGGTTTCCCCTGAGGCAGTGAGTGCTGTGGGTCTGGTGTGGGGAACAGCTAGCTACTATTGACCATGCACTACTGTCTGTCCTCCAGCAAAAAAATAAAACACTGAAGGTTTACTTTACTTTTTTACTTTACACCAGGCAAAGAAACAACAGAGTACAGCTGGTGAGAGGCCTCGGTACATCAAGGTAACTCCACGGACAGTACTGTAGTCTGTTGTTTTTGTGCTACAGAGGACGAGGTCTGGACACATCAAAGTCTGGACGCATAATGGGGCGCACAGATAGTACAAAGGCTTGAACTTATATACAGTTTGTGGAGGGGACAGAGAAGGAAGTGTCAATGAGAGAAGGAGGTGTCGGTGGGGCATGTCAGGTGCTAATTGATTCAGTAATCTTACATTTTCTAAAATAATTACTTTTGTACAGCTGGTCACACTACCGTGAGGCCCACCCAGCGTAGTCAACGTTGGCCTAGATATTAACCTCGAAACACTAGTTGTGAGCTCTGCTCCCTCGAACCATTCACTGGTGGGAGGGAGAAGTAAGGAGGGATTTGAGGAGGGTTGGGGGGGGGGGGGTGCCTATACAAGAGAGGTGAGAAATTATTCTCACACAGGAGAGAATCGAGAGAGAAGAACCCGCAGTTCCACACAAGAGGCACGCAATCCACGGCAATTCCACTGAAGGACATTGAACAGTGTTACTTTAATACGGATTTTTGGGAAGCCTCACGGAGGGACTTCCCACTACCACCTTGACCAAAGGTTTTACCTAAATGACAAGTTTTCTCCAATCCTGGGCCACTAGAAGAAGGGCGAACCCGAGGAGTAGTACTTGGGGCAGTAATTGGGAACTGTAGACTAGTCCCTGAAGCACCTGATATGTTAGAAGAAGGAGAAGGGATATTCTTTGAAACAACTACATTGGTATTATCCTGTTCAGTAGTGGTATCACTGGCACAGGCAGAAACATCAACATCCAGAAGGCAGGTGGCAGACTCACCCTGCTGCTCAAGCGGAAGAGAAACAGCATCATTTAAAGTCACAACAACAAGAAAGCTTGCGACGGGGAACATCTGTTGAATGAAGAGACTCATCGGAGCCACGAAAATGCTTCTGGTGGGATTGAGAGAAAATATGCATGACTTTACACACACGGTTGTATTGTAAGGAGGAACGTCCAAGGAGTCGTGTCTCAGAGAACCAAGAAGGCGCCTCTGTTACAATTTAGTTGACTTGGGTTTCCTTTTTAGGGAACGTGTGGTAGCGTGAACCTCTACCATATGAATACCTTTAGTTAAAGCCTGAGAATTGTCATCAGGGGAAGGGTCACCAGAATGAGTATCTAACACAGTTTCCAAAACAGAAAAGCTATTATGTAGTGAAACCAGAAAAATGTTCTTGCCAGAGTAAAAAGCAGCTATTTCTTGGGAGAGGTGAGAGTGTGTTGCAACCGAATTTGATGTTGTCGATTTGAAATGATTAGAGCGAAGGGAGGAGACATATGTCCTCACACCACCATCATCCTGTCGCCTGAAGTTGAGTTCCCGTTATACATTGGCAAGAACGTAGGGGGTGAGCATTACTACAGTAAAAACAGTAAATCTCTGACTGACACTCAGAAGTAAGATGTGAGTCAAGAGCAGAACAATAGAGATAGATAGATAGATAGATAACTTTATTGTCAATTTGCAATATAGCAACGTTTACAAATTGAAAAGTCTTTTTGGCTAGAGCTCCATATTAACATAGTTGACTAAAAGGTATAAAAGAATATTGTAAAAATATCTGCTACAGTAAAGCACACTAAAATCACAAACAATCACAAGAAGTATCACAGTTACACACAATCTAATCAATTACACAATTACTATTCTATTTCAAGTGGTTGAAAAGTACGATACTTTTTGGTACAAATGATTTCTTATACCTGTCCGTGCGTTGAGACGGCAGAGCTGACCTTCTGCCGGACCTAAGGAAAACATAGCAGGAGTGGAGGGGATGAGATGCATCTTTCACGATTTTTCCAACCTGCTTCATAGTTCCTTCCTGGTACAGTTTGTCAAGTGCATTTGTATTTGCACCTAATTTTCTCGATTTTCGCACAACCTTTTTAAGTTTACTCTTTCCTCCAGATGTTAACTTGCTATACCAGGTAGTTCAAGAAAAACTTATTAATGACTCTATTGTCGACTTGTAAAAAAGGCTAATTATCCTATTATCTAAGTGCAGTTTGTTTAAACCACGTAAAAAGTGAAGTCTTTGATTACATTTTTTCACTAGCATATTGGTATTTGCACTACCTTTTAGTTGATTGTCAATCATAAAACCTAAGTATTTATATTATTCTACTCTCTCTACTGATTCTGCATCAATTATAATAGGATCAGGTATGCGACGGTTTTTGGTTCTATAGTCTATTATCATCTCTTTGGTTTTCTTTATATTTAGGCTTAAACATTTTTATCTACACCAATCAACAAATTGGTGAACTTGGTCTACATACTCATCACATTCATCATTCGAAATTTTACCAATAATTACAGTGTCATCAGTATATTTAATTATTGTGCAATTACTAAACACACTTCTACAGTCGTCAGTTTATAAGCTGAAAAGGACAGGGGACATGACACAACCTTGAGGGGCTCCTGTATTAGTGACTAATATGTTGGACTTAACATTGCCTAACGTGGTATATTGAGGTCTTTGACTTAAAAAACAAAAAATCCACTTCAAAACATAACTATTTATCCCCATTCCCATTAATTTATTCAGCAAAATGTGAGGTATTAAATGCGGAGCTGAAGTCCACATACAGAATCCTTGCTTGTGTATTCTGTTTGTCCAGATGTTTGTTTATATCATTTACTAAGGTTAAACTTGCATCTTGAACACTTCTGTTTTTACAATAGGCAAATTGTAAAGGGTCCTTTATATTGCCAACACTGTCACATAAAAGATTCCTCAATATATCTTCTAAACATTTCATTATGTTTGAAGTAAAACAACAGGTCTAAAATCATTAAAAGCTTTGGAGATTTCACTTTCGCTATTGGTTTGATTTCTGACTCTTTCCATTTGGTTGGCACAACGCCTTGATCAATAGAGTCCTGAAAGAGTGACCTTAGCACTGGTGCCAGTTGTTCTGCACAGCACTTGAGTGCCCTGG